>OU342741.1:234061280-234340292 GCA_910589775.1 Avena eriantha
CGAGAAGAACAGACATGCAATGACACTGGCTGTGGTTCATGAGAAGAACACACATGCAATGACACTGGTGGATCCATGTGTGGTTTCTGAAAAGAACAGACATGCAATGACACCAGGTGGATCCATGTGTGGTTTCTGGAAAGAATAGACATGCAATGACTCTAGCTGTGGTTCATGAAAAGAATTGACATGCAATGACACTGGTGGATCCATGTGTGGTTTGTGAACACACTAGGTGGATCCATGTGTGGTTTGTTTAGAAGAACAAACATGCAATTACTCTATCTGTGGTTCACGAAAAGAACACACATGTAATGACACTTGTGGATCCATGTGTGGTTAATGAAAACAACAGACATGCAATGACACTGGTGGATCCTTGTGTGGTTTGTTTAGAAGAATAGACATGCAATGACACTGGGTGTGGTTCATGAAAAGAACAGACATGCAATGACACTGGTGTATCCTTAATTGTTTAGTTTAGAAGAACACACATGCAATGACTCTAGCTGTGGTTCATGAAAAGAACACACATGCAATGACTCTAGCTGTGGTTCATGAAAAGAACACACATGCAATGACTCTAGCTGTGGTTCATGAAAAGACCACACGCATGCCATGAAACTGGTGGATACATGTGTGGTTTGTGAAAAGAACAAACATGCAATCACACAAGGTGGATCCATGTATGGTTTGTTTAGAGGAACATACATGCAATGACATTGGGTGTGGTTCATGAAAAGAACAGACATGCAATGACACTAGTGGATCAATATGTGGTCTGTGGAAAGCACAAACATACAATCACACTGGGTGTGGTTCATCAAAAGAACACACATCCAATTACACTGGTGGATCCATGTGTGGTTTGTGGAAAGAACAGACATGCAATGACACTGGTGGATCCTTACGGAGAAGAACATACATGCAATGACACTGGCTGAGGTTCATGAGAAGAACACACATGCAATGACACCGGTGGATCCATGTGTGGTTTGTGAAAAGAACAGACATGCAATCACACTAGGTGGATCCATGTGTGGTTTGTGGAAAGAACATGCATGCAATGAGTCTAGTTGTGGTTCATGAAAAGAACACACATGCAATGACACTCTTGGATCCATGTGTGGTTTTTGAAAATAACAAACATGCAATCACACTAGGTGGATCCATGTGTGGTTTGTTTAGAAGAACACACATGCAATGACTATAGATGTGGTTCATGAAAAGAACACACATGCAATGACACTTGTGCATCCATGTGTGGTTAATGAAAAGAACATACATGCAATGACACTGGTGGATCCTTGTGTGGTTTCTTTAGAGGAACGGACATGCAATGACACTGGGTGTGGTTCATGAAAAGAACAGACATGCAATGACACTAGTGGATCCTTATGTGGTTTGTTTAGAAGAACACACATGCAATGACTCTACCTGTGGTTCATGAAAAGAACACACATGAAATGGCACTGGTGGATCCATGTGTGGTTTGTGAAGAAGAACACACATGCAATGACTCTAGCCGTGGTTCATGAAAAGAACACACATGCAATGACACTGGTGTATCCATGTGTGGTTCATGAGAAGAACACACATGCAATGACACTGGGTGTGGTTCATGAGAAGAACAGACATACAATGACACTGGTGGATCCTTATGTGGTTTGTGAGAAGAACTGACATGCAATGACTCTAGCAGTGGTTCATGAAAAGAACTGACATACAATGACACTATGGATCCATATGTGCTTTGTGAGAAGAACTGACATGCAATGACTCTAGTCGTGTTTCATGAAAATAATAGACATGAAATGACACTGGTGGATCCATATGTGGTTTGTGGCATGAACAGACATGCAATGACTCTAGATGTGGTTCATGAAAAGAACTGACATGCAATGACACTGTGGATCCATGTGTAGTTCATGAGAAGAATAGTCATCCAGTGACAAAGATGGATCCTTATGTGGTTTGTGAGAAGAACATACATCCAATGACACTGGTGGATCCTTGTGTGGTTTATTTAGAAGAATAGACATGCAATGACACTGGGTGTGGTTCATGAAAAGAACACACATGCAATGGCACTGGTGGATCCTTAATTGTTTAGTTTAGAAGAACACACATGCAATGACTCTAGCTGTGGTTCATGAAAAGAACACACATGCAATGACTCTAGCTGTGGTTCATGAAAAGAACACACATGCAATGACTCTAGCTGTGGTTCATGAAAAGACCACACGCATGCCATGAAACTGGTGGATACATGTGTGGTTTGTGAAAAGAACAAACATGCAATCACACAAGGTGGATCCATGTATGGTTTGTTTAGAGGAACATACATGCAATGACATTGGGTGTGGTTCATGAAAAGAACAGACATGCAATGACACTAGTGGATCAATATGTGGTCTGTGGAAAGCACAAACATACAATCACACTGGGTGTGGTTCATCAAAAGAACACACATCCAATTACACTGGTGGATCCATGTGTGGTTTGTGGAAAGAACAGACATGCAATGACACTGGTGGATCCTTACGGAGAAGAACATACATGCAATGACACTGGCTGAGGTTCATGAGAAGAACACACATGCAATGACACCGGTGGATCCATGTGTGGTTTGTGAAAAGAACAGACATGCAATCACACTAGGTGGATCCATGTGTGGTTTGTGGAAAGAACATGCATGCAATGAGTCTAGTTGTGGTTCATGAAAAGAACACACATGCAATGACACTCTTGGATCCATGTGTGGTTTTTGAAAATAACAAACATGCAATCACACTAGGTGGATCCATGTGTGGTTTGTTTAGAAGAACACACATGCAATGACTATAGATGTGGTTCATGAAAAGAACACACATGCAATGACACTTGTGCATCCATGTGTGGTTAATGAAAAGAACATACATGCAATGACACTGGTGGATCCTTGTGTGGTTTCTTTAGAGGAACGGACATGCAATGACACTGGGTGTGGTTCATGAAAAGAACAGACATGCAATGACACTAGTGGATCCTTATGTGGTTTGTTTAGAAGAACACACATGCAATGACTCTACCTGTGGTTCATGAAAAGAACACACATGAAATGGCACTGGTGGATCCATGTGTGGTTTGTGAAGAAGAACACACATGCAATGACTCTAGCCGTGGTTCATGAAAAGAACACACATGCAATGACACTGGTGTATCCATGTGTGGTTCATGAGAAGAACACACATGCAATGACACTGGGTGTGGTTCATGAGAAGAACAGACATACAATGACACTGGTGGATCCTTATGTGGTTTGTGAGAAGAACTGACATGCAATGACTCTAGCAGTGGTTCATGAAAAGAACTGACATACAATGACACTATGGATCCATATGTGCTTTGTGAGAAGAACTGACATGCAATGACTCTAGTCGTGTTTCATGAAAATAATAGACATGAAATGACACTGGTGGATCCATATGTGGTTTGTGGCATGAACAGACATGCAATGACTCTAGATGTGGTTCATGAAAAGAACTGACATGCAATGACACTGTGGATCCATGTGTAGTTCATGAGAAGAATAGTCATCCAGTGACAAAGATGGATCCTTATGTGGTTTGTGAGAAGAACATACATCCAATGAAACTGGTGGATCCTTATGTGGTTTGTGAGAAGAATAGACATGCAATGACACTGGCTGTGGTTCATGAGAAGAACACACATGCAATGGCACTGGTGGATCCTTAATTGTTTAGTTTAGAAGAACACACATGCAATGACTCTAGCTGTGGTTCATGAAAAGAACACACATGCAATGACTCTAGCTGTGGTTCATGAAAAGAACACACATGCAATGACTCTAGCTGTGGTTCATGAAAAGACCACACGCATGCCATGAAACTGGTGGATACATGTGTGGTTTGTGAAAAGAACAAACATGCAATCACACAAGGTGGATCCATGTATGGTTTGTTTAGAGGAACATACATGCAATGACATTGGGTGTGGTTCATGAAAAGAACAGACATGCAATGACACTAGTGGATCAATATGTGGTCTGTGGAAAGCACAAACATACAATCACACTAGGTGTGGTTCATCAAAAGAACACACATCCAATTACACTGGTGGATCCATGTGTGGTTTGTGGAAAGAACAGACATGCAATGACACTGGTGGATCCTTACGGAGAAGAACATACATGCAATGACACTGGCTGAGGTTCATGAGAAGAACAGACATGCAATGACACCGGTGGATCCATGTGTGGTTTGTGAAAAGAACAGACATGCAATCACACTAGGTGGATCCATGTGTGGTTTGTGGAAAGAACATGCATGCAATGAGTCTAGTTGTGGTTCATGAAAAGAACACACATGCAATGACACTCTTGGATCCATCTGTGGTTTTTGAAAATAACAAACATGCAATCACACTAGGTGGATCCATGTGTGGTTTGTTTAGAAGAACACACATGCAATGACTATAGATGTGGTTCATGAAAAGAACACACATGCAATGACACTTGTGCATCCATGTGTGGTTAATGAAAAGAACATACATGCAATGACACCGGTGGATCCTTGTGTGGTTTCTTTAGAGGAACGGACATGCAATGACACTAGGTGTGGTTCATGAAAAGAACAGACATGCAATGACACTAGTGGATCCTTATGTGGTTTGTTTAGAAGAACACACATCCAATGACTCTACCTGTGGTTCATGAAAAGAACACACATGAAATGGCACTAGTGGGTCCATGTGTGGTTTGTGAAGAAGAACACACATGCAATGACTCTAGCCGTGGTTCATGAAAAGAACACACATGCAATGACACTGGTGTATCCATGTGTGGTTCATGAGAAGAACACACATGCAATGACACTGGGTGTGGTTCATGAGAAGAACAGACATACAATGACACTGGTGGATCCTTATGTGGTTTGTGAGAAGAACTGACATGCAATCACTCTAGCTGTGGTTCATGAAAAGAACTGACATACAATGACACTATGGATCCATATGTGCTTTGTGAGAAGAACTGACATGCAATGACTCTAGTCGTGTTTCATGAAAATAATAGACATGAAATGACACTGGTGGATCCATATGTGGTTTGTGGCATGAACAGACATGCAATGACTCTAGATGTGGTTCATGAAAAGAACTGACATGCAATGACACTAGTGGATCCATGTGTAGTTCATGAGAAGAATAGTCATCCAGTGACAAAGATGGATCCTTATGTGGTTTGTGAGAAGAACATACATCCAATGAAACTGGTGGATCCTTATGTGGTTTGTGAGAAGAATAGACATGCAATGACACTGGCTGTGGTTCATGAGAAGAACACACATGCAATGGCACTGGTGGATCCTTGTGTGGTTTGTGAGAAGAACACACATGCAATGACTCTAGCCGTGGATCATGAAAATAACACACATGCAATGACATTGGTGGATCCATGTATGGTTCATGAGATGAACACACATACAATGACACTTGGTGAGGTTCATGGGAAGAACACACATCCAATGACACTGGTGGTTCCTTATGTGGTATGTTTACATGAACACACATGCAATGACTCTAGTTGTGGTTCATGAAAAGAACACACATGCAATGCCACTGGTGGATCCATGTGTGGTTTGTGAAAAGAACAGACATGCAATCACACTAGGTGGATCCATGTGTGGTTTGTTTAGAGGAACAGAGATGCAATGACACTGGGTGTGGTTCATGAAAAGAACATACATGGAATGACACTGGTGGATCCATATGTGGTTTGTGGAAAGCACAGACATGCAATAACATTAGGTGTGGTTCATGAAAAGAACACACAGCCAATGACACTGGTGGACCCATGTGTGGTTTGTGGAAAGAACAGACATGCAATGACACTAGTGGATCCTTATGTGGTTTGTGAGAAGAACAGACATGCAATTACACTGGTTGTGGTTCATGAGAAGAACACACATGCAATGACACTGGTGGATCCATGTGTGGTATGTGAAAAGAATAGACACGCAATGACACTAGGTGGATCCATGTGCGGTTTGTGGAAAGAACAGACATGCAATGACTCTAGTTGTGGTTCATGAAAAGAACACACATGCAATGACACTGGAGGATCCTTATGTGGTTTATTTAGAAGAGCACACATCCAATGACTCTAGTTGTGTTTCATGAAAAGAACACGCATGCAATGACACTAGTGGAGCCATGTATTGTTTGTGAAGAAGAACACACATGCAATGACTCTAGCTGTGGTTCATGCAAAGAACACACAAGCAATGACACTGGGTGTGGTTCATGAGAAGAACAAACACGCAATGACTCTGGTGGATCCATATGTGGTTTGTGAGAAGAACTGACATGCAATGACTCTAGCTGTGGTTCATGAAAAGAACAGACATGCAATGACACTGGTGGATCCATATGTGGTTTGTGAGAAGAACTGACATGCAATGACTCTAGCTGTGGTTCATGAAAAGAGTAGACATGCAATGACACTGGTGGATCCATATGTGGTTTGTAGAAGGAACATACATGCAATGACTCTAGCTGTGGTTCATGGAAAGAATAGACATGCAATGTCACTGGTGGATCCATGTGTAGTTCATGAGAAGAACATACATGCAATGACACTGGTGGATCCTTATGTGGTTTGTGAGACGAACAGATGATACATTGCAAATGTATCTATAATTTTTGATGTTCCATGCTTGGTGTTATCTACTTTCTTGTGTTTTGTCCACACTTTGGAGTACTTTTTATATGATTTCTTGGACGAACCTATTAACAAGAGCCACAGTGCCAGTTGCCTATTTTCTGCTGTTTTTGGTTCTAGGAAAGTCAGAAAATCAATATTCTCATAATTGGACCGGACAAAAGCCAAAGTCGATATTTTACCGGAAGACTCACGGAGCCAGAAGACGAGACGGAGAGGGGCCATAGGGTGGCCACACCATGTGGTGGCGCGGGCTAGCCCTGGCCGCGCCACCAGGTGGTGTGGGCCCCTCCGGCCTCCACCGACCTTGCCACTTCGCCTATAAGAAGCCCCCGATGCGAAAACCCCAAAATCGTCAAGCCTCCACCCACGAAAAGTTCCGCAGCGCCGCCACCACCGAAGGGCAGATTCGGGGGACAAAAAGACTCTGTTCCGGCACCATGTCGGGACGGGGAAGTGCCCCGGAGCCATCTCCATCGATCTCCACCGCCATCTCCATCACCATTGCTGATTCCCATGATAAGGAGGGAGTAGTTCTCTCTCGAGGTTAAGGGTTCTACCGGTAGCTATGTGTTCATCTCTCTCTATGCGTGATCATATTGTGATCATGAGCTTGTAATCTATAGATCTACCTTGCTACTCAAGTGCTTTAATAGATCTCTGCTCTCCCCATGTATGTAAAAGTGACAGCATGCTCACCATGGTGGCATTTAGGCTAAAGATTACAAATACTTGTTATGAGTTATATTTGGAGTTAGATATCTTTATGAAATTGTGGTGTTTGTTGGACTCATCTAGTACTCAAGGTGACAGTGTGGGGTTTTCTAGATGGGAAAGATGAACTTTGAGGAGTGTTGTTATAGCCCTACCATCAATTAGAGTGTCCAACCGGAGAGTAGTTAAGAGTAGTATCATAAAGAGAAGATATGTATATGAGAGTGTTCACTAGTGAGAGTATGATCCCTAGGCCTTGTTTCTAAGCATTGATACACCATTTGCATTTAGATCTGTTACATGTTTGCTTGCTTCCATCTTTATTTCAGTTTGCTTCTAGTCTCTTCCACGCCATCAAGCTATCTTCTATCACCGTTACCACTTATAATTATCCATACCACTTGTATTTCACTATCTCTTCGCTGAACTAGTGCACCTATACACCTGACAACTGTATTGGGTGTGTTGGGGACACAAGAGACTTCTTGTGTCTTGATTGCAGGGTTGCTTGAGAGGGAATACCTTTGACCACTTCCTCCCTGAGTTCGATAAACCTTGGGTGATCCACTTAAGGGAAAACTTGCTGCTGTTCTACAAACCTCTACACTTGGAGGCCCAACAACTATCTACAAGAATAGAAGTGCGTAGACAACAAGCTATTTTCTGGAGCCATTGTCGGGGAGGTAAGGTAAAAGGTATTCACACCGGAGGATTAAAGAAGAAGAACCTCCCACGGCAAACGCCTATTTTCTGGCGCCGTTGCCGGGGAGGTAAGGTAAAAGGTACTCACATCCTCCGGTGTGAGTGCTCTAAGTTATTTCCTTTAGATTCTGCAATTTTGTCTTTTTGTTTCTTGTTTTCACTAGTTAAGCTTAATGGAAAACAACAACAAAATTAGAGAGCTTTATAGTATTTATCTTGAGTTAGGGCATGAAGTGTTTGAAGAGAAAATTAAAAAACCTATGGAACTTTATTTGCATGCTAATAGCAATATTGTTAGTATGAATTCTTTGGACACCATTATTGCTAATGCCATCGAAAAGTCTAAGCTTGGGGAAGCTTTATATGAAAATGATCTTTTTAGTTCCCCAGCTTTGGAAGATAGTTATTGTATTGCTTATTATGATACCAAACCTCCAATATATGATGATTACAATGATGGTTATGATATTTTCAGTCCACCTACTATTGAGGAGAAAATTAATGATTACAATATTCCTCCTATATTTGATGATTATGGTGATGAGAATAATAATGATAGCTATTTTGTTGAATTTGCTCCCACTACAATTAATAAGAATAACTATGCTTATGTGGAGAGTAATATTGATTATATGCATGTGGCTCATGATAAGAATGTTTTATGTGATAGTTATATTGTTAATTTTCTTCATGATGCTACTGAAAGTTATTATGAGAGAGGGAAACATGGTTTTATGCATCTCAATAATATCAAGTTTCCCCTCTTTATGTTGAAAGTCTTGAAGTTGCACTTGTTTTGCTTTACTATGCATATTGCTTTGTGCTTTCATGACTTGTTTCTTTACAAGACTCCTATGCATAGGAAGTGGGTTAGACTTAAATGTGTTTTGGATTTGCTTCTTGATGCTCTCTTTTACATCAATTCATATTTCTTATGTGAGCATCTTCTCAAACTATCAAGCCTAACTTAAAGGCGTTAAGGAAAAGTACTTATTGGGAGATAACCCAAAAGTTTTAGATGAGTCTTGGAAGTTATTACCTCTATAATAACCGCTCCTTATCCTTTTTATTTTGCTTTTTGTACCAAGAGTAACCTCTAATGAGAGTGAAGTCATGATTGGGAAAGTTGTTGTCCCGAAACAGATTTTTGTGCTTCACCGTAAAAATTTGTGAGAGATCTCTTTATGTCGAATTGAGCTGTAATTTTTTGTGCTTCTGCCCCAAGTTGTTATCTAGCTTACGTTAGTTCAACACTTTTTGATTTGAGCAACAAAAGGTCTTAGAAAAAAAAATTCTTTGCCTACTGGTCTGTTTTGACAGATTTCTACCATTTTCTGCATTTGCTTCTTGTTTGTTCCTTTTTGAGTTCTTTTGGGGAATTGAGATTTTTGAGGGAAGTACTAAAGTATCTAGTGTTATAATGGAAGGTTTATTGGTGTTGGAACTGAACCTAAAGACCTATGATCTTGAGTGCACTAATGTTGCTAATAAAGATTGTGTGAAGTTTTGTATGAAGGAAAAATTTCAGGTGTATGGAAGGAATGAGTAATGAGATGAAGGATGGACTAAAGCTCAAGCTTGGGGATGCCACGCGTGTCACCCCAAGAAATATCCAAGAAGTACAAGCGTCAAATCTTGGGGATGCCCAAGGCATCCCCTTCTTCATCAATAAAAATCTCAGGTTTCTTCCAAACACTTCATTTTTATTGTTTCATGCACAGTTGTATTGTTCTGGGAGCGTCTTTGTTTTTGTTTTAGTTTTAGTTTGCTTGGTTTTCTTAGTTTGCTTAAATAAGTTGGTTGTATCCCAACACACTTCTTTTGGAGAGAGACACACTCCGTTTTCATTGCCTAGAACACTCTAGTTTTCATTCTTATTGTTCTATGAGTGTTCTCTTTTGCTAGCACCGTGTTTAGCCTTAGTTTTCTCGTGCTTTCAGCTTAGAACTTTTTAGTTCCTCTTTGTGGATTTGTCATACGGGCTCACTGATCTTTATTTACTATCATCTTTGTGAGTTGTTTCAAATAGTTTGGTTTGGATTGGAAAAGAGTAGGAAAGTTCATGCTTAAGTGGTAAAGAGAGCTTGTTTTTGACTGTGGCCTATGCTTTGTCATGCCATGCTTGATATTGTTTTGGATTTATGCTTAGTATTCTTTTCTGTAGCATGAGTTGTTATAAACATGAGATTTCTTAATGTGCCTTGGATGAATAATGCGTTGTTTTAGCATATTAAAACATAGTATAGTGGTATTCTCCTTTGATGCTTTATTTGGGTTGACTTGGCACATGCTCACACCATGTTATGACTATCTCAAGTCACCATAGCCTTTATGATCCTTTAGTTTTCAACTTGTAGTATCACTTTATGCTTTGATCAATGATGTTTTGTCGCTCTGCATGATTTTGGCCATTATTGCTCTATTAGTTTGTCGCTGCCAGTCTTTTGCTAGCCTCCACAACCAAGTATGAGTTCCACTCATGCATCCAACTCCCTAAACCAAGTTATTCCAAAGATTCCACCATACCTACCTACTAGCTTATGCTATTCCAAGTATATTCATGCTTTTGTTTGCCTTCCAAATTAAACTTGTTATGAGAAAACTAGTGATTAAAGCTCTCACGAACTTGGTGGCACACTTTACTTTTTTGCATATAATAAACTTGAACCATTAGGTCCTTCTTTGTTGCGTATATGCTTGCGCTTTATAAGTTGAAATTAGCAGAACCATGTATCATGGGGAACGCTTTCAACATTGCACTTGTACTTTGTACCCCGTTGATATCATGTTCTTTTGCTCATGAATCCCGGCAGTGTGAATAAAAGTGGAACTTGTAAGATCATGGATTTTGTACGCGTGTTAGAGAAACGCCTGTGCCGCTAGCCTAAGCCATGCCTAATCATGGTGGAAACTTGCGGCAAACCATAATGAGAACTCTATGAAGCATCCTCAATAAAAACCTATGCAAATAGCAAATAAAAAGATCGCTGAGATGCTCATTGTCTGCTTGCCTTGTCATTTTGAGTATGGGATAGCTCCTGCATCATGTGCAAGGGGTACCCTGTTGGCAGTTCTTTATGATACATATGTACTTACAATGACAAGAGCTTACTTGTGATTAAAGTTGAGTAGCATGAGGTTCGGTCTTCGTAAGTAAGGGGCATGAGATTTCGGTTTATAACTTGTTAAGCATATCCTTTTAGTTGTGTCACTTTAACCTTAATCACCTTAATGATGCTTATGATAGGGGCAATGAGAGCTGAAAGCTATAAGTACCATAATTTTTGGAAGCTCTTTATGAGATTGAATCCCTACTTCCTTCTATGTACGCCTTTCTTCTACCATTTTATATTGAGTCTCCACCTTCTATCTTTATGCACCTACTTTGAGAGCATAGTGGCCATTCTTAGTTCTATGTGCATTGTCCCAAGACTAGTAGATTGATGCATAACTTGATATTGCTTGTTTTAAACTATCTGTATCTAGTCACTCTTATGAACTTTGAAGGTGTCCTATGCATTTATATTTTCTACTCTATGAGGGACAAGCTGAATACTATTATGCTATGTTTTCTTTATGTTAAACAAACAAACGTCTTGCAAAGCACTGTTATTCATGAATCTTTTGTTTGTGCCTTTTCATGTTGCATCATAGTTTCTTTGTCTTATTGCTAGAACTTTGTCTTTCATGATTATGATTGAAGTACTATGATCCCAGCTTTGAATGTTTTACAAATACTTTGATCAAGTTTATGACGGTGCATGTCACCTCAAAAATTATTCTTTCTTTTTATCACTTACCTACTCGAGGACGAGCAGGAGTTAATCTTGGGGATGTAGATACATTGCAAATGTATCTATAATTTTTGATGTTCCATGCTTGGTTTTATCTACTTTCTTGTGTTTTGTCCACACTTTGGAGTACTTTTTATATGATATCTTGGACTAACCTATTAACAAGAGCCACGGTGCCAGTTGCCTGTTTTCTGCTGTTTTTGGTTCCAGGAAAGTCAGAAAATCAATATTCTCGGAATTGGACCGGACAAAAGCCAAAGTCGATATTTTAC
Organism: Avena eriantha; assembly: GCA_910589775.1. Taxonomy (NCBI): domain Eukaryota; kingdom Viridiplantae; phylum Streptophyta; class Magnoliopsida; order Poales; family Poaceae; genus Avena; species Avena eriantha. Next base: position 234,073,484 of record OU342741.1, read on the forward strand.
CGGAAGACTCACAGAGCCAGGAGAGAGGCCACAGGGTGGCCACCCCATGTGGTGGCGTGGTCTAGCCCTGCTCGCGCCACCAGGTGGTGTGGGCCACTCCGACCTCCACCGACCTTGCCTCTTCGCCTATAAGAAGACCCCGATGCGAAAACCCCAAAATCGTCAAGCCTCTAGCCACGAAAAGTTCCGCAGCGCCGCTACCACCGAAGGGGAGATTCGGGGGACAAAAAGTCTCTGTTCTGGCACCCTGCCGGGACGGGGAAGTGCCCCCGGATCCATCTCCATCGATCTCCACCACCATCTCCATCAACATTGCTGATTCCCATGATGAGGAGGGAGTAGTTCTCTCTCGAGGTTAAGGGTTCTACCAGTAGCTATGTGTTCATCTCTCTCTATGCGTGATCATATTGTGATCGTGAGCTTGTAGTCTATAGATCTACCTTGCTAATCAAGTGCTTTAATAGATCTCTGCTCTCCCCATCTATGTGAAAGTGACAGCGTGCTCACCATGGTGTCACTTAGGCTAGAGATTACAAATACTTGTTATGAGTTATATTTGGAGTTGGATATCTTTATGAAATTGTGGTGTTTGTTGGACTCATCTAGTACTCAAGGTGACAGTGTGGGGTTTTCTAGATGGGAAAGATGAACTTTGAGGAGTGCTGTTATAGCCCTACCATCGATTAGAGTGTCCAATCAGAGAGTAGTTAAGAGTAGTATCATAAAGAGAACATATTTATATGAGAGTGTTCACTAGTGAAAGTATGATCCCTATGCCTTGTTTCTAAGCATTGATACACCGTTTGCATTTAGATCTGTTACATGTTTGCTTTCTTCCATCTTTATTTCAGTTTGCTTTTAGTCTCTTCCATGCCATCAAGTTATCTTCTATCACCGTTACCACTTCTAATTATCCATACCACTTGTATTTCACTATCTCTTCGCCAAACTACTGCACCTATACACCTGACAAGTGTATTGGGTGTGTTGGGGACACAAGAGACTTCTTGTATCTTGCTTGCAGGGTTGCTTGAGACGGAATACCTTTGACCACTTCCTCCCTAAGTTCGATAAACCTTGGGTGATCCACTTAAGGGAAAACTTGCTGCTGTTCTACAAACCTCTGCACTTGGAGGCCCAACAACTGTCTACAAGAATAGAAGTGCGTAGACAACAACAGACATCCAATGACACCGGTGGATCCTTATGAGGTTTGTGAGAAGAACAGACATGCAATGACTGTAGCTGTGGTTCATGAAAAGAACACACATGCAATGACACTAGTGTATCCATGTGTGGTTCATGAGAAGAACACACATGCAATGACATTGGGTGTGGTTCATGAGAAGAACAAACATGCAATGACACTGGTGGATCCTTATGTGGTTTGTGAGAAGAACCGACATGCAATGACTCTAGTTGTGGTTCATGAAAAGAACAGACTTGCAATGACACTGGTGGATCCATATGTGGTTTGTGAGAAGAACTGACATGCAATGACTCTAGCTGTGGTTCATGAAAAGAACAGAAATGCAATAAAACTGGTGGATCCATATGTGGTTTCTAGAAGGAACAAACATGCAATGACTCTAGCTGTGGTTCATGAAAAGAACAGACATGCAATGACACTGGTGGATCCATGTGTGGTATATGAGAAGAACACACATCCAATGAACCTGGTGGATGCTTATGTGGTTTGTGAGAAGAATAGACATCCAATGATACTGGTGGATCCTTATGTGGTTTGTGAGAAGAACAGACATCTAATGACACTGGTGGATCCTTGTGTGGTTTGTGAGAAGAACACACATGCAATGACTCTAGCTGTGGTTCATGAAAAGAACAGACATGCAATGACACTGGTGGATCCATATGTGGTTTGTGGAAAGAACATACATGCAATGCCATTGGTTGATCCAAGTATTTCATTGTACAAGACACTCACTTTCCATTTTTATACTACTCAGTTTTGCCCTTGGTGTTTTGATAGTACTTAGTTTTGCCCCCCTCTCTCTATCTTTCATAGAAGCCCAAACTTGTGCTCACTCTGTCTGCTACTCCCTGATTGGTTGTCACAGTTGTCACGCGGATCGTGCGCACCAACAGTTGATTATGTGGGATCCAACGATGATCGTTGCACACGTCGTGCCCTTCACAGTACATCGTGAGACAACACGGATGTCTCCCTCAGCGAGACTTCTACAAGAAGGAATAGGATGCCGTCCATGGAAAAAGTCGTCGAGCGGTCATGTCATGTTTAATCAAGTCTAAAAATCCTACTACTGCTACTACTACGCCACAACACATGCATCATCGAGTGCACGGTCATCGATGGACAGCTGCAATTTATTGACACTTGATTTTAATAAGACACATCCCATTTTTATGCAGCGGCTCTCGATCTCACTTCCAACGGGGCCCCACCGTAAGAAGCTTGCACACGCTAGCCAGAGGCCGAAGAGCTCAGCTCGACGAGACCTAACGTATCTGGCTTCATCGAGTCACTCGCAACCATTAACACATCCCTTTACCCAATCTATCATAACCCCACAAATCTCGTCATACAACCACCTACCTTCCCCTCTACATTTCCACTTTTAACTATGGCCAATTTTAGGGCCGTGTCAAACTTCGTACATAGAAATTATGTGTGCGCCCTTTGCATGCGGCTCAATACAGAACTGCCATGCATGGCCCAGAAACAATGTGACGTACCGTGCGCGTGTCGTGGTGCATGGTGCAGTAGACTGCACGGCGTGTTGCACGAGGTGCAACGAAACGTGCCTTGCTTCCATCCACCTTAACTATAGAGCCCCTCTCTGCACACCCACTCTTACTCTCGCTCACTCTCCCCACGCAACCCTCTCCACTGTCCCACCAGCATCTGCAAACTCCTGATAATACCCCGTCCGCGATGGCGGAGGAGGATACGGTGGCCATCGTCGCCTCCGAGGCCGCTGGCGACGAGGCCCCCATCTCCTCGTCGGTCCCCCTCGACACATTGAAAGCAGCCGCCGTCCATGTCCAGGCCCCAGTCGAGGCATCAATGGCAGCCACCGTTCCCGTCCGGGCCCCCGCCCCCGCTACCGACGGAGCCACCGAAGAGGAGCCCCCCGTCGGCGAGGAGGCTGTGGCGCCCCGCTAAAACCACTACTAGAAAATCGCTTGGTGTTTCTGTTTTTTGCATCATCATGAATGCATGATCATATTCATCATGCCACATTGCATGGAACATAATTTAAATTATTACATTTAATTGTTTCACTTGTATTTGGTTCTTCATATTTGTATTTGACATTGTATTTGCATTGCTCTATTTCGTCCTCTCTCTCTCTCTATTCTATCTCGTGTTGGTGCCATACTTACATGGAACCATAATGTCCAATTTTATTTACTTGAGTCTTTCTATTCTTATATTGTTAAAATACCCAAATCGAGTTGGGGAAACCATCTTTTGATTCTATTTTGTCTCTACCTCGTGGTCTCGTGTTTTTCCATATGATCTCCTTTCAAAATCTATCATATGTTCTCAAGTGGATTCCCTTTTATTTTTGCCTTGAGGTTTGAACTCATGCCCATTTGATAAGTATGATGAATCTACTTGATCTTATTTTTTTTTCATATAGCCACCTTTCTATTCTATCAATGTGATCATGTGGTTCGAGTTGTTTTGTACATGTGTGTATGGGACCTTATAATCCATGCTCACATGATCTTATATCCTCGCCATCTTAATCCTCTATCTATTCTATCTATGCTCATGCTATCCTTTCTTCGTCCTAAACACCTACTCCTACCTATCCATCCCTCCTACACCATATACACATGCCATCTTCCTCTTTGTTATGCAAAAACTCCAATTTGGAATTATTTAGTGTTTTTATTCTTGCTTCATCATGAAACCAATATGCCTATTTTATTTTATTTTCGAGCACAAAATTATTTTATTAAACACCATAGTTTGTTTGTTAAAAATATCCGCACGGTATAATATATAAAGCCGGTCCCGTCCTTTTTCGTATTTTAAATTAAAAATAATAATTATCTTCTGTTTGTTACGTGACCATAAAAGGTTTTGTTTTTTTTCTAAAAATAAAAATAGGCAAAAGCCCGTCTAAAATTTTGGCCCAAAACTAGTCTTATTTAGTCTACTTTAGACTAGATAAGTAGTCTATTCCCCTCCTTCTTTATCCCCAAACCCTAGCCCCCAAATTTCCCGAACTAAGATCAATATACCTATCTCAACTTCCCAAAAATTCTGTCCAGTTTCTCTATTCTTTCCTCGCGGCAATCATGCTTATTTTCTTACATTCCTTGGTTTCCTTGTCTAATTCATGTGGCGACCATGTCGTGATGCACCTCCAGCACACCAAGCCACCAAATCCACTCCACTCACACCGCCAGATTTGTTTCCATCGATCCTTACAGCACTCCCGCATGTCCATGCTTGCCGAGCCCAGCTCAAATCGATGCAAGCCAGGATCCACGCCCGCCAGTCAACGCCGCCAGGTAGCTCAAGATTCTCGACCTCCATGTTCATTCTTTTCCATTCCTTGATGTCCTTGGCTCAAATACATGTGGTTTCTACTTCTGTGTCGTGTACGTCTGAAGCACGGCTATGCACCTCGGTTATACGGCTGCCTCTGCCAGAGCTTCCGCCACCGACCAGGCAGGATAGGCATGGTAAAATCGTTGCAGCAGCACCCCGCGACCGCCGCTGCTCCACCCGCCTTGGGCCTGCAGTAGACCAGGCTATGTCCATACCATGGCCGACGTGTCATCTTGTTTCTCTGTCGGGTCGCATGCAGTTTCCGTTGCCTCGCTGCATAGCTTCATCCGAATCACCAGATCCCTAGAGGCAGGTATCACATCACCAGATTGCCTGGGACGCACACACGCCCCTCTGCTCGGTCCTTATTTTTCCACCCACCATCATCGATGAATCGCCCTCCCGTTTCTCTGTCTGCAGCTGCCGTCAGCAATCTTGCGTGCCACCATCAAACACTTAATCTGCTCTGCTTGTTTCACTTTTCTGATGTTTTGTCTACTGTTAGCCTCTACGTCTCACCATTTCACTCAGGTTTTTGCCTACCTGCCACATGTTCGACAGAATTTCTCGCAAGGGCTTTAGCCTTAAGTTCTTCTATCCAATCCTCCACCGTTCCACCGAGTTTACCCCTCGACGAGATTCTCTTCTACCATTTCCACGCCATCATCGCCCCTCCCATAAGATTGACACTCCTGCTACTTCCGCCACTTCAAATTGAAGCCCGTTCTATCTGCCTCTTCAATCCAAATCATGAGATCCAACCCCTACCTATTTCGTCTAAATGCTATACAACTTGTTGCATATAAATTGTACGTGCTTGCATACATACGTTGTTATTTGGAGGTATTTTATCGACTCACCTAATAATTAAATATGGAGTGCATATGCGGGCTTTTCTAGTCTTATATTGGCCCCATTTAAAATTATGTAGCGAACCAATGCCATGATTTGCCTTGTTAATACAATACTTAAATTGCGGGGTATCTAAATAACTTGAACCGTGTAATTAATAATCGAGGCCCCGGTTCCGCTTAATATTGCCTAATTGCATCGCATCTGTGCCGTGCCATGCATCATATCATAATCATGCCGGATCTTCTGCCGTAGTATTAAATATTGCATCCGGTGTTTCTTCTAGTGTTTGCTTCTTTGCGGATTAGGCCGATGAGTGGATGCGAGTATCGACAAGTTCTCCGGATATGATCCATCGGCAGTGTTTCCCAGGCGAGCATCTCTCCCCCTTCTGCCTATTTTGCATTTATAGTCTTTATTTCCTCCTGTTGATCTATTTCTATCCGTGTCGCGATGCTTTAGTTTCCGTGCACCCGTTATATTCCGTGCAGCCTCTATATTGCCATGGACACCTCCTAATACCTGTTGTTTGGTAGATAGCTGGCCTTGCGAGTCGTAGTTGCTTGCTCAGGTGTGATCTCGTGTTGTCGAGTACCACAGTTGTTGGTAGGCTGGCAGATGTTTATAGTGGAGATGATCTTGACTTTAAATACAACTATTAAATTGCTAGATATAACTAATGCAGAGGCATCGTGGGCAATAGATGTTATTTGGTTCTTCCACACTCACTTTTGTCCCATAGGACCCCGAGTCCTTGATACCTGTTCGTTGACTATTCGCACTATCCACATACGGGAGACTCTACGAATCCCCTGGAGCCAGAGCTTGATTCATTTCTATTTCCTGGGGCCACAAGTAGTTTGAGGCTTTATTACTATCCTCTACTTATGCCATGCTTACTGCTTTATTTACGACTGTGCGTGGAGTTCCTGTACTATTTTGGAACGTGGAATGTTTTCGCGGTATCAACAAGCCCGGTCACACTTTCGGGTTCCCAGTCGTTTACAGCCATTGTCACAAACCCTGGGTTCGTTCCGGAGCCGGCCAACTTCGTTGCGGGTAGCTTAGTGGGGTGGCCCCCTGAAATATTTTATGAATCATGTGATTTCTTTGTCATGAATGCCTCGTTGGGTTTTGAGTTGGTTTTTCCGAGGTTGATCGAGTGTGTGGTGCTATTTGTGCACCCCTGCAGGGTAAAACTTTCTGAAAGCCGTGTCCGCGGTTATGGACGACTTGGAGCACATTATCTCGATCATAGACAAGCATAACTAAAGTAGTGTTATAAATTTGACTTAATATGTGACTAGTAATCAACTTCACTACAATGGAATGGATCATTAAAAAAATGCCAACAACTGGTGGATCTGTGTGATCTGTGTCATACTATACCTGCCTAGTAAGTATCGCAACTCCAATGGATTGTGATGAAAGTGCCAACAACTGCTTGGTTTTGGGATTCCTCAGGACAATTATATCTGACTAGTAAATGTTCCAACTACAATAGAATGGTGATTAAAACTGCACACTACTTATGCTATCAGGATGACTCATGAAATCTATATCAGACTAGTAAGTGCTTCAACTATAATGAAATGAAAAACTGCCAACTGTGTGAGTTCCTTGGTTTGACTTCCTCGTTTGGTCTCGAGGGGGAAGGCCAGGATGGGTATGATTGGTGTTAGTATCAGGTTGGATCCGAATAGGTCTTTCTTATCCCTCTCTAATAGCCGACAGTTGCCATGAGTCTCTATAGGTTGTTTAGTGCATGTTGCGCTGCCGCTTCAGCTCACCATACCTATGTAGGCGAGAGCCGCCGAATTCTAGCCTCGCCATGTACTGGCCTCAGTACTGACGCTCCTCTTTTTCCTTTGCCCTTTGTCAGCGCCCCTTTTGTTTTATCAAGTTTGACATCAACGTCATTAGTAGGGTTACCCTTCCGGCTTGGCCTGGGCAGTATGGACACCATTGCTTATTCTTAAGGGCTCTTAGCCCCATTTGCATCTTGTCCGTACTCGGATGCTATATCGTTTTCAAGGTGATTTGAATATTTGTATAGTATATCTGTACTCTTGACTCATGGAGTCGTTGTTGTATATATATGTTCTGTGGTTTATATTGTGGACTAATGTGTAATGGTATTACTTCATTTTCCACCCGCACGAAAGTGCCTGGTGGGCGTCCTTGAATCGTTTCTATGCAGGTTTGGCGGGAAGCGCTAAAATCTGCATAGGGCCGATTCGAGGGTGTTACAGAGTGGTATCAGAGCTCAACATTTACGATACCCCACTGGTCTAGCCTATAGGATAACCTAGCTAACAGACGAAGTAGAGTGTCAAAACTATTTTGCAAAATCGGTTGGATAGATCTGATTAGGTCTGTTTTTACTCCTTACCCCTATGATATTCTCCTCTTACCTATGCGTGTTTTGAATCTACTCTCTTATCTTTTTCTCAAGTCTAGGAATTCTCGTGGTTGGGTTTCCGTCGTACCTTCAGGGTTTCGCTTCCTCCTTTGGTAACAGTGTTGCTACATCCGGTCTTCATGCTATCTGAGTGATCCTTTATCTGTGGTACCATTCTTTGTTCCTTGTTTGTGCCTTCCGGTGTTTCCGACATGACGACATCATATACCCCCGATCCGATGCAGAGCCTGCATCACGCCTTTGTTCCGAACCTCGATTGTCGAGATCTTCAGTCTGATTCCGAGAATGGTTGCACGCTTTTCTACTGATTGTGCGGAGTAATAGTTTGGGTGTGTGATGGATTGGCCCCCATATCGACTACCCAATCTATTTGCTCTTGTACATTGAAGCGGATTAGAATGCATCGCTTGTCTCCTTCTATCGAAGCTAGAGGTGGCTTTATTTGTTGAAACCTCTACCTTCGCCCTTTGTTCCCGGAGTGTTCTCTCGACGATCACGGACAACGACCTCTTGTTAGTGGTGTCGCTAGGATCTACGCGAAGCGAGAAGATTCAGATCGCCGACCTTCTTCCTGGTAAAATGAGGCGGATCTCGAGGGCGAGATCCCTTGTTAGCGGTGTCGACTTGTGGTGCCCCGTTAAAACCACTACTAAAAAATCGCTTGGTGTGACGTTTTGTGCATCATCATGAATGCATGCTCATATTCATCATGCCACATTGCATGGAACATAATTTAAATTATTACATTTAATTGTTTCACTTGTATTTGGTTCTTCATATTTGTATTTGACATTGTATTTGCATTGCTCTATTTCATCCTCTCTCTCTCTATTCTATCTCGTGTTGGTGCCATACTTACATGGAACCATTATTTTGCAATTTTATTTACTTGAGTCTTGCTATTCTTATATTGTTAAAATACCCAAATCGAGTTGGGGAAACCATCTTTTGATTCTATTCTGTCTCTACATTGTGGTCTTGTGTTTGTCCATATGATCTCCTTTCAAAATCTATCATATGTTCTCAAGTGGTTTCCCTTTTATTTTTGCCTTGAGTTTTGAACTCATGCCCATTTGATAAGTATGTTTAATCTACTTGATCTTGTTTTTTTTCATATGGCCACCATTCTATTCTATCAATGTGATCATGTGGTTCGAGTTGTTTTGTACGTGTGTGTGTGGGACCCTATAATCCATGCTCACATGATCTTATGTCCTCCCATCTTAATCCTCTATCTATTCTATCTATGCTCATGCTATCCTTCCTTCCGCCTAAACACCTACTCCTACTTATCCATCCCTCCTACACCATATACACATGCCATCTTCCTCTTTGTTATGCAAAAACTCCAATTTGGAATTATTTGGTGTTTTTATTCTTGCTTCATCATGCATATTTTATTTTATTTTCGAGCACAAAATTATTTTATTAAACACCATAGTTTGTTTGTTAAAAATATCCGCACGGTATAATATATAAAGCCGGTCCCGACCTTTTTCGTATTTTAAATTAAAAATAATAATTATCTTCGGTTTGTTACGTGACCACAAAAGGTTTTGTTTTTTTTTCTAAAACTAAAAATAGGCAAAAGCCCGTCTAAAATTTTGGCCCAAAACTAGTCTTATTTAGTCTACTTTAGACTAGATAAGTAGTCTATTCACCTTCTTCTTTCTCCCCAAACCCTAGCCCCCAAAATTTCCCGAACTGAGATCAATATACCTATCTCAACTTCCCAAAAATTCTGTCCAGTTTCTCTATTCTTTCCTCGCGGCAATCATGCTTATTTTGTTTCCTTGTCTAATTCATGTGGCGACCATGTCGTGATGCATCTCCAGCACCACACGCCACCAAATCCACTCCACTCACACTGCCAGATTTGTTTCCATCGATCCTTACAGCACTCCCGCATGTCCATGCTTGCCGAGCCCAACTCAAATCGATGCAAGCCGGGATCCACGCTCGCCAGTCAACGCCGCCAGGTAGCTCAAGATTCCCGTCCTCCATGTTCATTCTTTTCCATTCCTTGATGTCCTTGGCTCAAATCCATGTGGTTTCTACTTCTGCGTCATGTACGTCTGAAGCAGGGCTATGCACCTCGGTTATACGGCTGCCTCCGCCAGAGCTTCCGCCACTGACCAGGCAGGATAGGCATGGTAAAATCGTTGCAGCAGCACCCCGCGACCGCCGCTGCTCCACCCGCCTTGGGCCTGCAGCAGACCAGGCTATGTCCATACCCTGGCCGACGTGTCATCTTGTTTTTCTGTCGGGTCGCGTGCAGTTTCCGTTGCCTCGCTGCATAGCTTCATCCGAATCACCAGATCCCTAGAGGCAGGCATCACATCACCAGATTGCCTGGGACGCACACACGTCCCTCTACCCGGTCCTTATTTTTCCACCCACCATCATCGATGAATCGCCCTCCTGTTTCTCTGTCTGTAGCTGCCGTCGGCAATCTCATGTGCCACCATCAAACACTTAATCTGCTCTGCTTGTTTCACTTTTCTGATGTTTCGGCTACTGCTAGCCTCTACGTCTCACCATTTCACTCAGGTTTTTTCCTACCTACCACATGTTCGACAGAATTTCTCGCAAGGGCTTTAGCCTTGAGTTCTTCTATCCAATCCTCCACCGTTCCACCGAGTTTCCCCCTCGACGAGATTATGTTCTACCATTTACATGCCATCGTCGCCCCTCCCATAAGATTGACACTCCTGCTACTTCCGCCACTTCAAATTGAAGCCCGTTCTATCCGCCTCTTCGATCCAAATTGTGAGATCCAACCCCTACCTATTTCGTATAAATGCTATAGAACTTGTTGCGTATAAATTGTACATGCTTGCATACATACGTTGTTATTTGGGGGTATTTTATCGACCCACCTAATAATTAAATATGAAGTGCATATGCGGGATTTTCTAGTCTTATATTGGCTCCATTTAAAATTATGTAGCGAACCAATGCCATGATTTGCCTTGTTAATACAATACTTAAATTGCGGGGTATCTAAATAACTTGAACCGTGTAATTAATTATCGAGGCCCCGGTTCCGCTTAATATTGCCTAATTGCATCACATCCGTGCCGTGCCATGCATCATATCATAATCATGCCGGACCTTGTGCCGTAGTATTAAATATTGCATCCGGTGTTTCTTCTAGTGTTTGCTTCTTTGCGGATTAGGCCGGTGAGTGGATGCGAGTATCGACAAGTTCTCTGAATATGATCCATCGACAGTGTTTCCCAGGCGAGCATCTCTCCCCCTTCTACCTATTTTGCATTTATAGTATTTATTTCCTCCTGTTGATATATTGCTATCCGTGTCGCGATGCTTTAGTTTTCGTGCACCCGTTATATCCCGTGCAGCCTCTATATTGCCATGGACACCTCTTAATACCTGTTGTTTGGTAGATAGCTAGCCTTCCGAGTCGTAGTTGCTTGCTCAGGTGTGATCTCGTGTTGTCGAGTACCACAGTTGTTGGTATGCTGGCAGATGTTTCTGGTGGAGATGATCATGACTTTAAATACAACTATTAAATTGCTAGATATAACTAATGTAGAGGCATTGGTGGGCATTAGATGTTATTTGGTTCTTCCACGCTCACTTGTGTCCCGTAGGACCCCGAGTACTTGATACCTATTCCTTGACTATTCGCACTATCCACATACGGGAGACTCTATGAATCCCCCTGAGCCAGAGCTTGATTCATTTCTATTTCTTAGGGCCACAAGTAGTTTTGGGCTTTATTACTATCTTGTACTTATGCCATGCTTACTGCTTTATTTACGATTGTGCGTGGTGCACCTGTAATGTTTTGGAACGTGAAATGTTTTCGCGGTATCGACAAGCCCGGTCACACTTTCGGGTTCCCAGTCGTTTACAGCCATTGTCACAAACCCTAGGTCCATTCCGGAGCCGGCCAACTTCGTTGCGGCTAGCTTAGTGGGGTGGCCCCCTGAAATATTTTATGAATCCTGCGATTGCTTTGTCGTGAAACCCTCGTTGGGTTTTGAGTTGGATTTTCCGAGGTTGATCGAGTGTGTGTTGCTATTTGTGCACCCCTGCAGGGTAAAACTTTCTGAAAGCCGTGTCCGCGGCTATGGATGACTTGGAGCACAGTATCTCGATCATAGACAAGCATAACTAAAGTAGTGTTATAAATTTGACTTAATATGTGACTAGTAATCAGCTAGACTACAATGGAATGGATAATAAAAAAAATGCCAACAACTGGTGGATCTGTGTGATCTGTCTCATACTATACCTGCCTAGTAAGTATCGCAACTCCAATGGATTGTGATGAAAGTGCCAACAACTGCTGGGTTTTGGGATTCCTCAGGACAATTATATCTGACTAGTAAATGTTCCAACTACAATAGAACGGTGATGAAAACTGCCCACTACTTATGCTGTCAGGATGACTCATGAAATCTATATCAAACTAGTAAGTGCTTCAACTATAATGAAATGAAAAAACTGCCAACTATGTGAGTTCCTCGGTTTGACTTCCTCGTTTGGTCTCGAGGGGGAAAGCCAGGATGGGTATGATTGGTGTTAGTATCAGGTTGGATCCGAATAGGTCTTTCTTAGCCCTCTCTAATAGCCGAAAGTTGCCATGAGTCTCTATAGGTTGTTTAGTGCATGCTGCGCTGCCGCTTCAGCTCACCATACCTATGTAGGCGAGAGCCGCCGAATTCTAGCCTCGCCGTGTACTGGCCTCAGTACTGACGCTCCTATTTTTCCTTTGCCCTTTGTCAGCACCCCTTTTGTTTTAGCAGGTTTGAGATCAACATCGTTAGTAGGGTTACCCTTCCGGCTTGGCCTGGGCAGTATGGACGCCATTCGTTATTCTTAAGGGCTCTTAGCCCCATTTGCATCTTGTCCGTACTCGGATGCTATATCATTTTCAAGGTGATTTAAATCTTTGTATAGTATATCTGTACTCTTGACTCATGGAGTCGTTGTTGTATATATATGTTCTGTGGTTTATATTGTGGACTAATGTGTAATGGTATTACTTCGTTTTCCACCCGCACGAAAGTGCCTGGTGGGCGTCCTTGAATCGTTTCTATGCAGGTTTGGCGGGAAGCGCTAAAATCTGCATAGGGCCGATTCGAGGGTGTTACAGAGTGGTATCAGAGCTCAACATTTACGATACCCCACTGGTCTAGCCTATAGGATAACCTAGCTAACAGACGAAGTAGAGTGTCAAAACTATTTTGCAAAATCGGTTGGATAGATCTGATTAGGTCTGTTTTTACTCCTTACCCCTATGATATTCTCCTCTTACCTATGCGTGTTTTGAATCTACTCTCTTATCTTTTTCTCAAGTCTAGGAATTCTCGTGGTTGGGTTTCCGTCGTACCTTCAGGGTTTCGCTTCCTCCTTTGGTAACAGTGTTGCTACATCCGGTCTTCATGCTATCTGAGTGATCCTTTATCTGTGGTACCATTCTTTGTTCCTTGTTTGTGCCTTCCGGTGTTTCCGACACGACGACATCATATACCCCCGATCCGATGCAGAGCCTGCATCACTCCTTTGTTCCGAACCTCGATTGTCGAGATCTTCAGTCTGATTCCGAGAATGGTTGCACGATTTTCTACTGATTGTGCGGAGTAATAGTTTGGGTGCGTGATGGATTGGCCCCCATGTCGACTACCCAATCTATTTGCTCTTGTACATTGAAGCGGATTAGAATGCATCGCTTGTCTCCTTCTATCGAAGCTAGAGGTGGCTTTATTTGTTGAAACCTCTACCTTCGCCCTTTGTTCCCGGAGTGTTCTCTCGACGATCATGGACAACGACCTCTTGTTAGTGGTGTCGCTAGGATCTACGCGAAGCGAGAAGATTCAGATCGCCGACCTTCTTCCTGGTACAATGAGGTGGATCTCGAGGGCGAGATCCCTTGTTAGCGGTGTCGACTTGTGGTGCCCCGCTAAAACCACTACTAGAAAATCGCTTGGTGTTTCTGTTTTTTGCATCATCATGAATGCATGATCATATTCATCATGCCACATTGCATGGAACATAATTTAAATTATTACATTTAATTGTTTCACTTGTATTTGGTTCTTCATATTTGTATTTGACATTGTATTTGCATTGCTCTATTTCATCCTCTCTCTCTCTATTCTATCTCGTGTTGGTGCCATACTTACATGGAACCATTATTTTGCAATTTTATTTACTTGCGTCTTGCTATTCTTATATTGTTAAAATACCCAAATCGAGTTGGGGAAACCATCTTTTGATTCTATTCTGTCTCTGCATTGTGGTCTTGTGTTTGTCCATATGATCTCCTTTCAAAATCTATCATATGTTCTCAAGTGGGTTCCCTTTTATTTTTGCCTTGAGTTTTGAACTCATGCCCATTTGATAAGTATGTTTAATCTACTTGATCTTGTTTTTTTCATATGGCCACCATTCTATTCTATCAATGTGATCATGTGGTTCGAGTTGTTTTGTACGTGTGTGTGTGGGACCCTATAATCCATGCTCACATGATCTTATGTCCTCCCATCTTAATCCTCTATCTATTCTATCTATGCTCATGCTATCCTTCCTTCCGCCTAAACACCTACTCCTACCTATCCATCCCTCCTACACCATATACACATGCCATCTTCCTCTTTGTTATGCAAAAACTCCAATTTGGAATTATTTGGTGTTTTATTCTTGCTTCATCATGCATATTTTATTTTATTTTCAAGCACAAAATTATTTTATTAAACACCATAGTTTGTTTGTTAAAAATATCCGCACGGTATAATATATAAAGCCGGTCCCGACCTTTTTCGTATTTTAAATTAAAAATAATAATTATCTTCGGTTCGTTACGTGACCACAAAAGGTTTTGTTTTTTTTTCTAAAACTAAAAATAGGCAAAAGCCCGTCTAAAATTTTGGCCCAAAACTAGTCTTATTTAGTCTACTTTAGACTAGATAAGTAGTCTATTCCCCTTCTTCTTTCTCCCCAAACCCTAGCCCCCAGAATTTCCCGAACTGAGATCAATATACCTATCTCAACTTCCCAAAAATTCTGTCCAGTTTCTCTATTCTTTCCTCGCGGCAATCATGCTTATTTTGTTTCCATGTCTAATTCATGTGGCGACCATGTCGTGATGCATCTCCAGCACCACACGCCACCAAATCCAATCCACTCACACCGCCAGATTTGTTTCCATCGATCCTTACAGCACTCCCGCATGTCCATGCTTGCCGAGCCCAACTCAAATCGATGCAAGCCGGGATCCACGCCTGCCAGTCAACGCCGCCAGGTAGCTCAAGATTACTGACCTCGTTGTTCATTCTTTTCCATTCCTTGATGTCCTTGGCTCAAATCCATGTGGTTTCTACTTCTGCGTCATGTACGTCTGAAGCAGGGCTATGCACCTCGGTTATACGGCTGCCTCCGCCAGAGCTTCCGCCACTGACCAGGCAGGATAGGCATGGTAAAATCGTTGCAGCAGCACCCCGCGACCGCCGCTGCTCCACAGGCCTTGGGCCTGCAGCAGACCAGGCTATGTCCATACCCTGGCCGACGTGTCATCTTGTTTCTCTGTCGGGTTGCGTGCAGTTTCCGTTGCCTCGCTGCATAGCTTCATCCGAATCACCAGATCCCTAGAGGCAGGCATCACATCACCAGATTGCCTGGGACGCACACACGCCCCTCTGCCCGGTCCTTATTTTTCCACCCACCATCATCGATGAATCGCCCTCCTGTTTCTCTGTCTGTAGCTGCCGTCGGCAATCTTGCGTGCCACCATCAAACACTTAATCTTCTCTGCTTGTTTCACTTTTCTGATGTTTCGGCTACTGCTAGCCTCTACGTCTCACCATTTCACTCAGGTTTTTTCCTACCTACCACATGTTCGACAGAATTTCTCGCAAGGGCTTTAGCCTTAAGTTCTTCTATCCAATCCTCCACCGTTCCAACGAGTTTCCCCCTCGACGAGATTATGTTCTACCATTTACATGCCATCGTCGCCCCTCCCATAAGATTGACACTCCTGCTACTTCCGCCACTTCAAATTGAAGCCCGTTCTATCCGCCTCTTCGATCCAAATCGTGAGATCCAACCCCTACCTATTTCGTATAAATGCTATAGAACTTGTTGCGTATAAATTGTACATGCTTGCATACATACGTTGTTATTTGGGGGTATTTTATCGACTCACCTAATAATTAAATATGAAGTGCATATGCGGGCTTTTCTAGTCTTATATTGGCTCCATTTAAAATTATGTAGCGAACCAATGCCATGATTTGCCTTGTTAATACAATACTTAAATTGCGGGGTATCTAAATAACTTGAACCGTGTAATTAATTATCGAGGCCCCAGTTCCGCTTAATATTGCCTAATTGCATCACATCCGTGCCGTGCCATGCATCATATCATAATCATGCCGGACCTTGTGCCGTAGTATTAAATATTGCATCCGGTGTTTCTTCTAGTGTTTGCTTCTTTGCGGATTAGGCCGATGAGTGGATGCGAGTATCGACAAGTTCTCCGGATATGATCCATCGGCAGTGTTTCCCAGGCGAGCATCTCTCCCCCTTCTACCTATTTTGCATTTATATTCTTTATTTCCTCGTGTTGATATATTGCTATCCGTGTCGCGATGCTTTAGTTTTCGTGCACCCGTTATATCCCGTGCAGCCTCTATATTGCCATGGACACCTCTTAATACCTGTTGTTTGGTAGATAGCTAGCCTTGCGAGTCATAGTTGCTTGCTCAGGTGTGATCTCGTGTTGTCGAGTACCACAGTTGTTGGTATGCTGGCAGATGTTTATGGTGGAGATGATCATGACTTTAAATACAACTATTAAATTGCTAGATATAACTAATATAGAGGCATTGGTGGGCATTAGATGTTATTTTGTTCTTCCACGCTCACTTGTGTCCCGTAGGACCCCGAGTACTTGATACCTATTCCTTGACTATTCGCACTATCCACATACGGGAGACTCTATGAATCCCCCTGAGCCAGAGCTTGATTCATTTCTATTTCATGGGGCCACAAGTAGTTTGGGGCTTTATTACTATCCTTTACTTATGCCATGCTTACTGCTTTATTTACGATTGTGCGTGGAGCACCTGTAATGTTTTGGAACGTGAAATGTTTTCGCGGTATCGACAAGCCCGGTCACACTTTCGGGTTCCCAGTCGTTTACAGCCATTGTCACAAACCCTAGGTCCGTTCCGGAGCCGGCCAACTTTGTTGCGGGTAGCTTAGTGGGGTGGCCCCCTGAAATATTTAATGAATCCTGCGATTGCTTTGTCGTGAAACCCTCGTTGGGTTTTGAGTTGGATTTTCCGAGGTTGATCGAGTGTGTGTTGCTATTTGTGCACCCCTGCAGGGTAAAACTTTCAGAAAGCCGTGTCCGCGGTTATGGATGACTTGGAGCACAGTATCTCGATCATAGACAAGCATAACTAAAGTAGTGTTATAAATTTGACTTAATATGTGACTAGTAATCAGCTACACTACAATGGAATGGATAATAAAAAAAATGCCAACAACTGGTGGATCTGTGTGATCTGTCTCATACTATACCTGCCTAGTAAGTATTGCAACTCCAATGGATTGTGATGAAAGTGCCAACAACTGCTAGGTTTTGGGATTCCTCAGGACAATTATATCTGACTAGTAAATGTTCCAACTACAATAGAATGGTGATTAAAACTGCCCACTACTTATGCTATCAGGATGACTCATGAAATCTATATCAGACTAGTAAGTGCTTCAACTATAATGAAATGAAAAAACTGCCAACTGTGTGAGTTCCTCGGTTTGACTTCCTCGTTTGGTCTAGAGGGGGAAAGCCAGGATGGGTATGATTGGTGTTAGTATCATGTTGGATCGGAATAGGTCTTTCTTATCCCTCTCTAGTAGCCGACAGTTGTACTGAGTCTCTATAGGTTCTTTAGTGCATGCTGCGCTGCCGCTTCTGCCCACCATACCTATGTAGGCGAGAGCCGCAAAATTCTAGCCTCGCCGTGTACTGGCCTCACTACTAACGCTCCTCTTTTTCCTTTGCCCTTTGTCGGCACCCCTTTATTTGTAGCTGGTTTGAGATCGACGTCGTTAGCAGGGTTACCCTTCCGGCTTGGCCTGGGCAGGGATATGGACGCCGTTGGTTATTCTTCAAGGATCTTAGCCCCATTTGCATCTTGTTCGTACTCGGATGCTCTATCGTTTTCAAGGTGATTTGAATATTTGTATAGTATATCTGTATTCTTGACTCATGGAGTAGTTGTTGTATACATATGTTCTATGGTTTATATCGTGGACTAATGTGTAACGGTATTACTTCGTTTTCCACCCGCACGAAAGTGCCTGGTGGGCGTCCTTGAATCATTTCTATGCAGGTTTGACAGGAAGCGCAAAAATCTGCATAGGGCCGATTCGAGGGTGTTACAGAGGCCCCTGCCGGTCACAAGCAGATCAAGCACTTCTTGGGAACCTACGATCCAGATAAGTACATCGCTTCACTGAACCCCTACGACACCGTCATCGATGACCCATGGTCGGAGGTAACTAGGGTTTGCTCCCCTCCCCTAGTTCTTCTACCGTTCCCATCGTTGGATGCTAGATCTTGGTTTATTAGGATTCACTTCTTTGCATTTCGATTGTTCGATCTTCTTACATCATCTACTCCCCCATTTTCATTTTCTTCCAATAGGTTTCCGTTAGCGATGTCTGCAGCGATGACGAGTCCATGCACACCAAGACTCGTCAGGTGCTGAGGAGGCTGTAGGCCAGCCAGTACGATGCCTTCTTTAGGGGCGGCCCCTGGCGCTGCCCCTTCTGCAAGCAGATCGCCTTCTGCTGGGTGAGTCTCCCCGGCACCGACTTCAACTCCTTACTGTGAGACCCCCGGATTGATCCTCCGAGAATCCCTATTATGCATACAACCATGATCCCATGATCAGTTAGTCGTGGCACATAGCCGACAAGTATCATTACAACATCCGAGGATATACGAAATTACAAGACTTACATAAATGCTGTTAGGGATACACCAATAATCATCAGCGGAACTTCATGAAGCGTAGAGCCCGAGCCATGCCTTAACCTATAGGCAACTGACGGGGAGAACATCCTAGCTCGCACAGTCGCCACTTCACCTCTTCTTGATATCTGGCCAAGTTAATAGCCAGGGACAATGTCGGTGAGTCGCAAACCACCTTAATAGAATAATAATAGCAAGATGATATGCAATAGGGCTATGGTACTAGGAGGGCTCCAAGAGGGGTTCTTTTCTCAAATAGTTTCTCTTGTAGATATAGCATCTACATAACTTTGATGAAAACTTTTGTAAAACGTTTTGGAAAACCTTTTTATTTGAAAAGTTTTAGAAAACATTAGGACAGGGTCACCCATTTGCTCCTTTCTCCCGGTCGTCCCACGACCAAACTCCTTCTATCCCTTTCTGACCATCCCATGGTCATAGTAGGGATCCTTTCCGACCATCCCATGGTCAAAACATTTTCAAAGCCATTTCTTTTCCGAAATCCTTTTTGAAAAAAAAACCAGCACCGCTCTACAGAAGTTTGTCCAATCCGTCCTTAACCACGGACATGGCTATTCGAATAGATTTACACTCTGCAGAGGTTGTACACTTTACCCACACTATCCGGGTACTCTACCCTGATCTTCACCGATCATGGGTCGAGTAACCAATGAAGACTCTCCCGATGCCTACTCCAATATAAGTGCCTACCCTATGAGTGTTAATCCCCTCAACACGGGACGTCGGGCGAGGACCAACTGGAGCGCTTAGTGCACGTCCCACGTGCGCACTTTCAATGAGGGGCTCATAGTAACGCGTGGAGGCCTACCGACCCTTTGTTCCTTCTCCAGGTCAATGTTTGACATGGACCTATATCAGAGAAGGCCCACCCTCTAGGGATCCCTGATCCCCTGTAGTTGTTGCGAGGCAGCTTATACCGGCATAGACAAACATCAAATCCAGCCCTATCCCATTCCAGAGTAATGTGGTTGCATAGGGTTAAGTTGTTATAGCTAGACTGCAGAGAACTAGGTGTGTTTTTGTAAACCTTTTTCCTCCGATTTTCCGCCAACATTTTGTAAAACAAAACCTTTTTCTTTCTCAACATCTCTTGGGAGGTCCCACCTCACCTAGGTTTTATCATAAAACAATTGGTAAAACTTTTTTCGGGGTCTTCCCATCCTCTAGCTTTGGCTTCGGCTAAAACGGGGTCTCCAAAGGGGTATGGTGGATATACACCTTCTACTCTACTAGGGACAATTAGGTATCACAAAAGGGGTTGTACTTAATAGTACCATAGTGCAATGCTTTGGTGAATCCAAACCACTGCCATATATATATACTTCAACATATAGTAAAACAATGAAGTTTTAGTAAACAGTAGATAAAACATGCATAAGTAAAATAGTAGGACAAGGCTTATGATCAAGAAGGTGGCTTGCCTGAGATCAGCAATGTGGCATAATTGTCCTTGGACTTCTTCTTAGAAAACCATAATAACCAATAAAAACCATCTCCATCTGCTCTCCGATATAATCGCAACTATCGTCGATAGGGAACACATGCAAACAAACAAGAGGGCACAATCAATACAAGGCATACAATCACTCTTGATCAATACAAGGCATACTACCATTCAGAAAGCAAACAATTGAATAAACTCCAATTAAGGTTCTGTAGTTTTAGAGAGGATTGGATTTAGGAGGTTGAAATGGTCTTGGAGAAGCGGATGAAAATCCCTTAGGATTTCTAGTCTAGAAACTACCTAAGATATGGATTTTGGAGAAAGACCATATTCTGTAGGGTAGCATTGTAGAAACATGATACCAGCAGATAGGTATTGATAAAATTAAACCAAGAAAAGTGGTTTCACTATTTTATGAATTACAAAAGATTTATAGTGATTTTTATAGTGAAAAAAACACTCTAGTTTTAGGAAATAATTCACCAGAGGAGTTCTGGAGCTCCAAAAATTATTTCCCTGGATGGTTAGGTAGAGCTTGAGGTACTTGTTCACTGAGAGTTGGAATCAAGTCAATATAATTACAAGAATGCCCTCGGGAAATTTCCAAAGGCAGTTCTGTAGAAAACTTGTCCTTTTCACCAAATTCAATCTACAGTACCTTGTAATTTGATTCCAAGGGCACAGTGTATGTATTTGTAATACCTTTCTATAGAAAGTGCAATCACCCTTTTGGAGTTGTCAAACTCTTGGAGTGATTTATTTAGTGGAAATACCCCTTATAGAAGTATTTAAATCACTAAAATAGAACTAGAGCCCAATAAATTGTGAGCTACTAGGATTTGGTAGATACTAATGCTAGGATATGTTGGGATGTGGAATTAGGTCAATACCACACTTGGTTTGACCTAGAGAATTTATCCAAGGTAGAAAGGTTATATATTTGTTATTTTTGTTAAACGCATCCTTCTGATCACCTTAGCATAGGACCTAGGCTAGATGATAGGTATGTCAGATACCTCTCATTAGGACTTTGTTTCAAATCAAATGAGTAAATTTATCTCACAAAGGAATTTATTTGGTATAAAAGATACATTCTAGTGGATTAATTACCAACAAATAATAAAGATTAATTTTGGCAAGGGACTAGTTGTGCATGTTTAGGAAAACATCAGAGAACTACCAGGAATTTAGGTCTTGGCATAATATGGTGGTTTCCATTTTTATTTGGATTAAATCCTAGCAGGTAGTTTTTGGAATTAATAGATCTGCTAAAAGAAAAAGAGGAGAAGGGGCGGTGGGCTGGATCTGCAAGGGCATTTGGGCCGTGCTGAGGGAAATCAGCCCACTCGGGCACCTCTTGGTGCGGGACAGGATTCAAAGGGCCTGACAGGCGGGGCCCGGCCGTCATTGGCTAGGAGGGGGCGAAGGGGTACCGAGGCGTTCGGGCGGATCGACGGTGCCGAGTCGTCGTTATCCTTTCTCCAGGACGGCGGGGAGCTAACCCTAGGGGGTCTCGGGCGGCGGGGAGGGGAGCTCACCTAGGTGGCGGGGAGGCACCGAGGATGGGCGGAGGCAAAGCAGCGCTCGATGGCGAGCCTGTCGATGGTCGGCGAGGGCGGGTTCGACATCGGGAGGTGGCACGCACGGTGGTGGCCGACGGAGATCGTTCGGGAGCTCACCGGCGAGGTGGTTCCGGCCATTCCTGAGAAGAGAGGGAGGCACGGTTAGAAAGAGGAGGAGTAGGGGATCACCACAGAGGGACATGCACAGAGGGAGGGGCAGAGGAGGAAGCACCTAGCTCGAGCTCTTGAATATGGCCAAAGCATCTCTTCTCTCTCTTTCTCGAGCAGTACAGAGCAGGGAAGGGGGAGAGGAGGCTCTGGGAAGGGAGTTGGGAGTGTGTGGAGGCAAATAAGCCAGAGAGGGGGAGATGGGGTGTCCTAGGTATTTAACCCGAGAGGGGAGGTCCATGATGGACTTGTTCCACGGGGGAGGGCATGGATGGGGATGGAAACCAGAGGGAAAATGTTGTGGGTGAGGGAGAGTTGTTTCTGGTCGGGTTTCTGGTCAGAGAGGAGGAGTAGCTGCTGCTAGAGGGGTTTTACAGGCCAAGACACCCACATGGGTTAAACACTAGTGTCCAAGCACTAAAGGACAAGCATGCTACAGTAATTGCTATAGTGATCACGACCATAGATGAGTGTTGGGTGTTAGGGTGCATTGCCTTGCAAGATTGGTGGTGGTTTGGTCTTGATTTAAATCAATACTAGCTAGGTTTGCTAAATTTAGCAAATAGGTGCTTGTGAAGTAGATTTGATAAATTGTGCAAGACAAGGTAGGGAGATGGTACTAGGGGGGGGTAGATGGGGTCAAGATACATATCCAGGATTTATTTGAGATTTTACTAAAGATTTAAAGTCCACTTAAACCCATTTATTCGAAAACTGCAGAAGTAGTTTCTAGTAGATAATTTGATAAATTTACATTGGACAAGTGGAGTTTTTGATGTGATATGGTCCCAAATAGGAATACACTTCGGGGAATTTTCCCATGATTTATTGTGGCTTAAAAGTATTTAAAACAATTTTTATTCCATTTCAACCATTTAAGAAAATGGGCAAAAGACATAATAAAGCTTTTCAAACATATTTATTTTTGAAATGGGAAGATTGGTTATGATAGGTGGACCTCAGTTGAGCAAAAAGTATGGGAAGTGTTTTGGCAAAAACCAAACTTTCCTTTATGAGAGGAGTTTTGGAGATTTTGTCTATTAAGGGAATTAAATAGTTTTGGTCTATGATAAATATGGATAATTGTTGATAAATCTTGATGATCAAGGTAGATGATGTAGAAAAGGTGTAGCAAGCATTTTCAACCTTGGGATTGGAGAATCCAAGTTGATTTTTGGTGAAAACTAGAGATTTAAGGATCTTGGGTAAGGTTGTTTTCATGCCACCAAAACCTTGATGGATCTTGGAGCCCAGGGCTCCCCGTGGCGCATGGGATATATGGATGTATAGACAAAGTTATGTAGATGGAAATGGTGTAGGGCTTTGAGCTTGGTCCTGCTTGGGCTCACCATGACAAGCTTTCAAACTTTGAATAAACTAAGCCTGCCAAAGCAGATTATCAACTAGCCTGCAAAACCTTGTGGGTGATATAACCAAGGGAAAGAGTGGGCCTTGGTGTACCTTAGGATGTTTAACAAGATGGTTCAGATGCATTTCCAAAAATGCACAAGGTTGAGAAAGACAGGCATTCAAAAAGGTGATGTGAAACAGTTTCTAGACTTAGTCAAATTTGGTAGATTTAGGGTTTTTTGACTAGAATGTTGGTGGAGATGATTTTTATGCGTTGCAAAGTACCCAAGCATCATCAAGTGGATGATGTTGAAGTGTAAATTTAGTAGGAGGGATCCATGCTTGATATTGGGCTTCATTGACTTGGAAGCTTCTAGAATAGATCACTACAGAATTGATCTGGGTAAGGGGTTTTAGATGATTTCTAGTAACTAGGGATCAGATCCAGATTGTATTCTTCCTGAGGGTGTGAGGATTTGGAAACATCCTGATCCTAGCGATGAGCTCCTAGAGTAGCTCATACTATTTCCTAAGCAGACAATTCAAGCAGCAGATCAAGGCAATTCATCAAACAACAGATCAAGGCAACTCATATTACAAACAAATCAACTACTACTGGGGTTACCACCAAGCTTAGCTTGAGGTAAGGATGGGTATTTTGAAATAGGTTTGAGTTTGAATAAGATGAGAGTCTTTGGTATCTCTAGCAAGAGTAGAATTCAAAAGCTTCAGAAAAAGGGTTTTGTTGAATCTAGAGGTAAGAATAGTTAAAGGTTTTGTCTTGAAAACATAAGGAGATTATGTTATATAGCTCTCCATAGTTTTGTCAATAGAAGCTACTAAAATAGTTTTGGTTGCATAAGCACCTTGCCTCATGTTTTGAAATGCCAGAACCTTTGAGAATATGGAAATTAAGCCAAGACTATTTTAGGAAGTAGCTTTTGTCAACTGGTGTTAATGTAAGGAGTATATCATATAATACCTATTCATAAGCATGGGCATATTCAAACAACAAGCAAAAACTTCAGTATTAAGCAAGAAAAAGTGTTTGTTCCCCATGATGTTTGCATTCTAGACAACAAATCAGGGTTGCTGAAATTGGGATGTTACAGATCTTTCCCCTTAAAAGAATCTCGTCCCGAGATTCAGGAGAGTAGGGTTAGGGGATTCTGATTAAAGGTTAGCGCTACTAGCTTTAAGCTTGCTATCTTATAGACTCCGTCTTAGAAAGTGGTGACTATGTCTATGAAGTTGAGCTTCAGTCTTCCGGGGTGCACTGAGATTTGAGCAGAGTCCTGTCTTGATTTTTATGGGTGACCTTCTTTTCCTTCCGGACTCTATATCGTCGAGGGCTTAGACTGGGCAGAATATCTCGATGCTGAACTTCACGGGGTACTCATCGGAGGATAAAATCTACGGCCTAGTGTACAGCTCTACCTTGGGGGTGTAGCGTATCCTAATTAAAGATCTTACGGTTGAAACTCCTGGATTTCCTTCTGGTGAAGGGTTACTCTATTTTTGTGGGAAAGACGCAGTCTTTCCCCCTTAGGATTTGACTGGGTTAGTTTGGAGATAACACATTCCTTCCTTCTTGACCTCATTGGTGGCGGTTCTGAAGATTGTTGTCCATCTTTTTCCTATAGTCGAGGTCTTCAGAAGTCTTCCGGGGATTATGACTTACTGGGCTTATATACTACTATTCTTCGTACTTAGCCTGGTGGAGTCATGGAATTCTCACGTCCTCTAAGCATTAAGGACCTAGGGGTTAGCGGTTCGGCGGTCCTTCGGGTGGGTCTTCAGCTGAGGTAGCGGAGGGGGCTTTGTAGAACCTTCAGTTAGTTTCTCATCGGATAACTCACGGTTGTGGTTTGGCGGGAAATACTTCAGATCCGGGGACATTTTCTGATGTATCTTCTGGTAGATAGTCCTCTGGAGATTGAGTGGGAAGACGCCGTCTTTCCACCTTAGAGCATTACTAAGTGCTTTAGGAGCGGTGTAGATCTTCTGTCTGGGAGGTGCTGACCTGATGTTAGCGGAGAGCTGCATCTTTCCGGAGTCTTGAGCTAGGTCTTCGTGTGACGCCTTATTTTATCCACCTTGGCGGGGGTGGTTTCCGAGTGAAGCTTATAACGGGGTGTTAGCTTAGGGTAAGTTATCCACCAGGGCTCCCCTTGGGGCATGGTATATATGGATGGATATACAAAGTTATGTAGATGGAAATGGTGTAGGGGTTTGAGCTTGGTCCTGCTTGAGCTCACCATGACAAGCTTTCAAACTTTGAATAAAATAAGCCTGCCAAAGCAGATTATCAACTAGCCTTCAAAACCATGTGGGTTTGAGTAGCACAAGGATCCACTTGGATCAAGTGAAGTATATGTGGATATACTTAAATTAGTAGAACACAACCATGCAAATATTTGGTCCATAGAATGGTGGATGGTGGTGTGAGCTTATACCAAAGTAGGCATGTTAACTAGATTTGCAGGAAAAGTTATTTTCTTGCCTGCAAAACCATCAAGAACAAGTGGGTTGGAGGGTGATATAACCAAGGGAAAGAGTGGGCCTTGGTAGACTTTAGGATGGTTAACAAGATGGTTCAGATGCATTTCCAAAAATGCATAAGGGTTGAGAAAGAGAGGCATTCAGAAAGGTGATGTGAAACAGTTTCCAGACTTGGTCAAATTTGGTAGATTTAGGGTTTTTGACTAGAATGTTGGTGGAGATGACTTTGATGCATTGCAAAGGACCCAAGCATCATCAAGTGGATGATGTTGAAGTGTAGAATGATTAGGAGGGATCCATGCTTGATATTGGGCTTCATTGACATGGAAGCTTCTAGAATAGATCACTACAAAATTGATGTGGGTAAGGGGTTTTAGATGATTTCTAGTAGCTAGGGATCAGATCCAGATTGTGTTCTTCCTTAGGGTGTGAGGATTTGTAAACATCTTGATCCTAGCGATGAGCTCCTAGAGTAGCTCATACTATTTCCTAAGCAGACAATTCAAGCAGCAGATCAAGGAGATTCATCAAACAATAGATCAAGGCAACTCATATTACAAACAAATCAACTACTACTGGGGTTACCAACAAGCTTAGCTTGAGGTAAGGATGGGTATTTTGAAATAGGTTTGAGTTTGAATAAGATGAGAGTCTTTGGTATCTCTAGCAAGAGTAGAATTCAAAAGCTTCAGAAAAAGGGTTTTGTTGAATCTAGAGGTAAGAATAGTTGAAGGTTCTGTCTTGAAAACATAAGGAGATTATGTTATATAGCTCTCCATAGTTTTGTCCATAGAAGTTACTAAAATAGTTTTGGTTGCATAAGCATCTTGGCTCATGTTTTGAAATGCCAGAACATTTGAGAATATGGAAATTAAGCCAAGACTGTTTTAGGAAGTAGCTTTTGTCAACTTGTGTTAATGTAAGGAGTATATCATATAATACCTATTCATGTGCATGAGCATATTCAAACAACAAGCAAACACTTCAGTATTAAGCAAGAAAAAGTTTTTGTTCCCCCTGATGTTTGCATTCTGGACAGCAAATCAGGGTTGCTGAAATTGGGATGTTACACTTACTGAAGCATGCAGAGGCCCCGTGCTCCGGCATCCACAAAGGCGGCGAGCGCGAGACCGTGAACATCAACGCCTACATCGCTGAACACCACGCTCTCGACATTCACCTCCGAAACCTCCAGCGGGTCGCCATCAAAGAGGGTCGCATGCCTACAATCATGACCAAGGCCCGCAAGATCAAGGGACTAGGCAGCAAGAAGTGGAGGAAGCGCCGGAGGGAGGAGGCAGAGGCACGGGCGCTTGGAGGCCTTGAATGTGCCTTCAACTGCGACGGCTGTTGCTGCTAGGCAGCTTATTTCTAGCTATATCCTATTTCTGCCTGTATGCATCGAACCTCGTTAAGACACCTATTTTCTATCGCTATATCCCATTTAGCAGCACACAGCTATATCTACATTTGTTTTGTTTTCTGAATGAATGTATTCTGCCTGGTGTGATTTTCTACTCTAGATTTGCTACCTGATCAGAGGCAAAAAGAGGTTCAAAAGGGAACGAATTATCGAAGAGGGAATCTTCTCTAGATTTGCTACCAATTTGGGCAAAATGAAACATATCTGTTTAGCGAGAGAGGAAAAGGGTACTCTTTCAAACTGCCAGTTAGCGAGCTACCATCTTGACAAGCTACAAGACACATACATAAACATAACACAAAGAGGGTTACATTTATTTTACTACTCTCACTTGAGGCACTAGACATCTTGATAAGATAACTGAGTTCCACAAAATAGAAACATAACACTGAGAAGTACAATTTAATTCCCTTCTCATCAGCCCACTTGAGGTGCTTGCCATCGTTCCTAGGCGACCAACTGCGGTCATTCCAGGTGGATTTTACATTATTGGCACTCCACAACTCATGAAATGTTTCGTCCCACCTGGGATCTGACTTGCCTTCCCTATCTTCAGCGTCCTGTGACACAATTAGCGGTGCATCACAGACCTGATTATTGCCGCTAGAATATGCTGCCTCTCTGTTTGCTGCTTCAACTGTAGCCTCTTTGTCAGCTGCTTCTGCTTCAGCTGCAAGCTCTCTTTCAGCTGCTTATGCAGCCTCTTTGTTAGCTGCTTCAGATGCAGCCATTTCCTTTGCATATGCAGCTTCAAACTCAGCTATTCGGCATGTTCTACAAAGAGCTCCCTTAAGCTCGTCTTCCCTCTTGCAAAAAGGGAAAAACACGGGGTAACGTAGAAAAATGGATCTTCTTGTACAGCTGGTAGGTCACGTGAGCATCTATGGCTGCATACTTCAGGTTTATATATGACAACGGCCACTCGCCCCAGAAATCGTGCCTATCCATAGGGAAATCTTCCATCATTTTGTCGTACGACTCATCGAGGATTCTAGTTGCGAGTGAGGCCATTCCATCCTTCCTCCAGCCCCCTAGGATCTTGACAGGATGCTGAATATCGATCCAGTTGTGTGCAGGAATTATAATTCCCTCTTGATAAAATTTCAAGTTGTATTATCGACAGTGCAGAAAACAATTCCTTTTTCTACAAGGAGCTAGCACAGCGCCGGACATTTCCTGTCAGTCCTGAAAGTATGTAGTTTGTCATCACCAATATTTGTAACTACAAATATTTTGTCAATGCAAGATCATCATCTGAATATAATTTTGAAAATTTTAGTAAATGGATGATCAAGACTCTCAACATTGTCTTATCATAATTTATTTGGTCCTAAATAAAATCCAGTAGTTGCAAGATGAGCAAATGGATAAAGAACAAGAGGAGAAAACCCTAAAAGCGGTTAGCTACAGAGAGCAGATCTACAAACTGGGAGAGGTGGTAGACGAGGATGTGTTTCCTCATGGCCAGTTGAACAACGGCGACTTCACTCCATTCATATGGTTGCTCCGGTGTGTACTCCAGGTCTAATCCCACAAACTTGTCCTTGTCTTTCTCAAGCCAACCCACGTACATCCTCAGGACACGCACCACTATCTCCTCCTCGTTGGTGTACACAACGTCTATCTTCTTATTGTCATGGGTAGTGAAGCTTGTCTCTAGAGTGCGACGACCTTCCATGGCGGCAAGGAGAAGACAAGAAGAAGAAACATGACAGGCAGAAGAAGAGTGGTTTCTGCGAGGCAGGGGAACGGTGGAACCATCAATGCGCTTTTAAGGTAGTGGTTAACGAGGCGGACGGAAGTCCAAGGAGAGACGCGTGGCGGTGGCCCTTCCAGCTTCTGAGTAAACCAAAAATAATTATAACGCCGATACATGTGCCCTGTTTTGTCACGTCAATACACTAGGCAGCGAGTGTTGTCCTATCCACTGTGCCAACGCTGCAAGCCTACGTGACAGCCACCCGGCTTAAGCGACAGGAGCGACATAACGGCGAAAGGTGACAGGGGGGGCCCCAACTTGATGACCGTTAGCCTGCTATTTTGTATTGAAATGTAAAGTTGAATTAGTGCCGAAAAAGAACCTCTGATTATTTGGCAAGCCAACTTTGGGCAACGCAGCTGATTGTAAGCAACTTGGGTACCGCGTTACCTGGACACCCCAACTTACAGACCACAAAATCATATTCTCCATTACATGTGGCAGTTGCATTCCAATGTGTTTTCAGGCTTTCTGACCATGGTTTCACACATGGAGTGTCGTTTCATGTGATCTTTTCCAAACCACCTTGATCCACATGAGCACAGACACTAAAGTGGATGTGGTGATGCAACCTATATCACACTAGTGCTCCATTAAATGTGGCAGTTGCATTCCTATGTGTTTTTTGGGCTTTCTAACCATGGTTTGACACATTGAGTGTCATTGCATGTGTTCTTCTCCAAACCACCTCGATCCTCACGACCACACACACTCAAGTGGATGTGGTGATCCAACCTCTGTCACACTTGTGCTCCAAAACATGTGGCAGTTGCATTCCAATGTGTTTTCGGCTTTCTGACCATGGTTTGGCAAATGGAGTGGCATTGCATGTGTTGTTCCCGAAACCACCTTGATTCACATGATCACAAACACTCAAGTGGATGTGGTAATGCAACATCTGTCATACTCGTGCTCCATTACATGTGGCAGTTACATTCCAATGTGTTTTTGGGTTTTCTAACCATTGTTTGAAACATGGAGTGTCGTTGCATGTGTTATTTTCCAAACCACGTTGATCCACATGAGCACACACACTCAAGTGGATGTGGTGATGCAACCTATGTCACACTGGTGGTCCATTACATGTCGCCGTTGCATTCCAATGTGTTTTTGGGTTTTCTGACCATGGTTTTGACACATGGCGTGTCATTGCATGTGTTATTTTCCAAACCACCTTGATCCACATGACTACACACATAAGTGGATGTGATGATGCAACCTCTATCACATTGGTGCTCCATTACATGTGGAAGTTGCATTCCAATGTCTTTTTGGGATTTTTGACCATGGTTTAACACATGGAGTGTCGTTGCATGGTATCTTTTCCAAACCACCTTGATCCACATGACCACACACACTCAAGTGGATGTGCTGATGAAACCGCTACCACACTAGTGCTCCATTACATGTGGCAGTTGCATTCCGATGTGTTTTTTGGTTTTCTGACCATTGTTTGACACATGGAGTGTCGTTGCATGTGTTCTTTTCCAAACCACCTTGTTCCACATGACCACAAACACTGAAGTGGATGTGCTTATGCAACCTCTGTCACACTAGTGCTCCATTACATGTGGCAGTTGCATTACAATGTGTTTTGGGGCTTTCTGACCATGGTTTGACACATGGAGTGCCATTGCATGTCTTCTTTTCCAAATTACCTTGATCCACATGGCCACACACACTCAAGTGGATGTGGTGATGCAACCTCGGTCAGATTGGTGCTCCATTACATGTGACAGTTGCATTCCTATCTATTTTTGGGCTTTTTGACCATGGTTTAAAAAATGTATTGTCATTGCATGTGTTCTTCTCCAAACCACCTCGATACACATGACCACACACACTCAAGTGGATGTGGTGATCCAACCTCTATCACACCGGTGCTTCAATACATGCAGAAGTTGCATTTCAATGTGTTTTTTGGCCTTTTGACCATGGTTTGGCACATGGAGTGCCATTGCATGTGATATTCTCCAAACTAACTTGATCCACATGACCCTAAACACTCAAGTGGATGTGGTAATGCAAAATCTGTCATATTTGTGCTCTAGTACAGGTGGCAGTTGCATTCCAATGTATTATTAGGATTTATAACCATGGCTTGACACCTGGAGTATCATTGCATGTGTTTTTTTCCAACCCACCTTGATCAACATGACCACACACACTCAAGTGGATGTGGTGATGCAACCTCTATCACACTAGTGGTGCATTACATGTAATAGTTGCTTTCCAATGTGTTTTTAGGATTTCTGACCATGGTTTGGCAAATGGAGTGTCATTGCATGTGTTATTCTCCAAACTAACTTGATCCACATGACCACAAACACTTAAGTGGATGTGGTAATGCAAAATTTGTCATATTGGTGCTCTAGTACATGTGGTAGTTGCATTCCAATGTATTATTAGGATTTCTAACCATGGTTTGACACCTGGAGTATCATTGCATGTGTTATTTTCCAAACCACCTTGATCTACATGACCACACACACTCAAGTGGATGTGGTGATGCAACCTCTGTCAGACTAGTGGTCCATTACATGCAATAGTTGCTTTCCAATGTGTTTTTGGGCTTTCTGACCATGGTTTGGCAAACGGAGTGCCATTGCATGTGTTATTCTCCAAACTAACTTGATCCACATGACCACAAACACTTAAGTGGATGTGGTAATGCAACATCTCTCATATTGGTGCTCTAGTACATGTGGCAGTTACATTCCAATGTGTTTTTGGGGTTTCTAACCATGGATTGACACATGGAGTGTCGTTGCATGTGTTATTTTCCAAACCACCTTGATCCACATGACCACACACACTCAAGTGGATGTGGTGATGCAACCTATGTCACATTGGTGCTCCATTACATGTAGCAGTTGCATTCCAATGTGTTTTGGGGTTTTCTGACCATGGTTTCTACACATAGGGTGTCATTGCATGTGTTATTTTCCAAACCACGTTGATCCACATGACCACACACACTGAAGTGGATGTGGTGATGCAACCTCTATCACATTGGTGCTCCATTACATCTGGAAGTTGCATTCCAATGTCTTTTTGGGATTTTTGACCATGGTTTAACACATGAAGTGTCGTTGCATGTGTTCTTTTCCAAACCACCTTGATCCACATGACCACACACACTCAAGTGGATGTGCTGATGAAACCTCTATCACACAACTGCTCCATTACATGTGGAAGTTGCATTCCGATGTGTTTTTTGGTTTTCTGACCATGGTTTGACACATGGAGTGTCGTTGCATGTGTTCTTTTCCAAACCACCTTGATCCACATGACGACAAACACTGAAGTGGATTTGGTGATGCAACCTCTGTCTGAATAGTGCTCCATTACATGTGGCAGTTGCATTACACAGTGTTTTGGGGCTTTCTGACCATGGTTTGTCACATGGAGTGCCATTGCATGTATTCTTTTCCAAATTACCTTGATCCACATGACCACACACACTCAAGTGGATGTGGTGATGTAACCTCGGTCAGATTGGTGCTCCATTACATGTGGCAATTGAATTCGCATGTATTTTTGGGCTATCTGACCATGGTTTAAACATGGAGTGTCATTGCATGTGTTCTTCTCCAAACCACCTCGATCCACATGACCACACACACTCAAGTGGATGTGCTGATGAAACCTCTACCACACTAGTGCTCCATTACATGTGGCAGTTGCATTGCGATGTGTTTTTTGGTTTTCTAACCATGGTTTGACACATGGAATGTCATTGCATGTGTTCTTTTCCAAACCACCCTGTTCCACATGACCACGAACACTGAAGTGGATGTGCTTATGCAACCTCTCTCACACTAGTGCTCCATTACATGTGGCATTTGCATTACAATGTGTTTTGGGGCTTTCTGACCATGGTTTGACACATGGAGTGCCATTGCATGTGTTCTTTTCCAAATTACCTTACCCAAATGACCACACACACTCAAGTGGATGTGGTGATGCAACCTCGGTCTGGCTGGTGCTCCATTACATGTGGCAGTTGCATTCCTATCTATTTTTCGGCTTTCTGACCATGGTTTAAAATATGTAGTATCATTGCATGTCTTCTGCTCAAAACCACCTCGATCCACATGACCACACACACTCAAGTGGATGTGGTGATCCAACCTCTATCACACCGGTGCTCCAATACATGTAGAAGTTGCATTTCAATGTGTTTTTTGGCTTTCTGACCATGGTTTGGCACATGGAGTGCAAATGCATGTGATATTCTCCAAACTAACTTGATACACATGACCACAAACACTCAAGTGGATGTGGTAATGCAAAATCTGTCATATTGGTGCTCTAGTACATGTGGCAGTTGCATTCCAATGTATTATTAGGATTTCTAACCATGGTTTGACACCTGGAGTATCATTGCATGTGTTATTTTCCAAACCACCTTGATCCACATGACCACACCCAGTCAAGTGGATGTGGTGATGCAACCTCTGTCACACTAGTGGTCCATTACATGTAATAGCTTCTTTGCAATGTGTTTTTGGGCTTTCTGACCATGGTCTGGCAAATGGAGTGTCATTGCATGTGTTATTCTCCAAACTAACTTGATCCACATGACCACAAACACTCAAGTGGATGTGGTAATGCAACATCTGTCATATTGGTGCTCTAGTACACGTGGCAGTTACATTCCAATGTGTTTTGGGGGTTTCTAACCATGGTTTGACACATGGAGTGTCGTTGCATGTGTTATTTTCCAAACAACCTTGATCCACATGACCACACACACTCAAGTGGATGTGGTGATACAACCTATGTCACACTGGTGCTCCATTACATGTCGCAGTTGCATTCCAATGTGTTTTGGGGCTTTCTAACCATGGTTTTGACACATGGGGTGTCATTGCATGTGTTATTTTCCAAACCACATTGATCCACATGACCACACACACTGAAGTGGATGTGGTGATGGAACCTCTATCACATTGGTGCTGCATTACATGTGGAAGTTGCATTCCAATGTCTTTTGGGGATTTTGACCACGGTTTAACACATGGAGTGTCGTTGCATGTGTTCTTTTCCAAACCACCTTGATCCACATGACCACACACACTCAAGTGGATGTGCTAATGAAACCTCTATCACACTACTACTCCATTACATGTGGAAGTTGCATTCCAATGTGTTTTTTGGTTTTCTGGCCATGGTTTGACACATGATGTGTCGTTGCATGTGTTCTTTTCCAAACCACCTTGATCCACATGACCACAAACACTGAAGTGGATGTTCTTATGCAACCTCTGTCACACTAGTGCTCCATTACATGTGGCAGTTGCATTACAATGTGTTTTTGGATTTTCTGACCATGGTTTGACACATGGAGTATCGTTGCATGTGTTCTTTTCCAAACTACGTTGATCCACATTACCACACACTAAAGTGGATGTGGTGATCCAACCTCTATCACACTAGTGCTCCATTACATGTGGCAATTGAATTCGCATGTATTTTTGGGCTTTCTAACCATCGTTTGGCACATGGAGTGCCATTGCATGTGTTATTCTGCAAACCACCTTGATCCACATGACCACACAAACTCAGGTGGATGTGGTGATGCAACCTTTGTCACAATAGTGCTCCATTACATGTGGCAGTTCTATTCTAGTATGTTTTTGGGATTCTAACCATGGTTTGAGACACGGAGTGTTGTTGCATGTTTTCTTTTCCAAAACACCTTGATACACATGACCACACACACTCAAGTGGATGTGAGGATACAAACTCTATAACACTAGTGCTCCATTACATGTGGCAGTTGCATTTCTATCTGTTTTTGGACTTTCTAACCAAGTGTCATTGAATGTGTTATTCTCCGAACCACCTCGATCCACATGACCACACACACTCAAGTGGATGTGGTGATCCAACCTCTATCACACTGGTGCTCTGATACATGTGGCAGTTGCATTCTACTGTGTTTTTTGCTTTTCTGACCATGGTTTGGCACATGGAGTGCCATTGCTTGTGTTCTTCTTCAAACCACCTTGATCCACATGACCACATATAGTCATGTGGATGTGGTAATGCAAGATCTGTCATATTGGTGCTCCATTACATGTGGAAGTTGCATTCCAATGTGTTTTGGGGATTTTTGACCTTGGTTTCTTACCTCGAGTGTCGTTGCATGTGTTATTTTCCAAACCACCTTGATCCACATGACCACACACACTCAAGTGGATGTGGTGATGCAACCTCTGTCACACTAGTGCTCCATTACATGGCGCAGTTGCATTCCAATGTGTTTTGGGGCTTTATCACCATGGATTGACACATGGAGTGTCGTTGCATGTGTTATTTTCCAAACCACTTTGATCCACATGACCACACACACTCAAGTGGATGTAGTGATGCATCCTCTATCACACTGGTGCTTCATTACATGTGGCAGTGGCATTCCAATGTGTTTTTGGGCTTTCTGACCATGGTTCCATTCATGGAGTGTCATTGCATGTCATATTTTCCAAACCACCTTGATCCACATGAGCATAGACCCTGATGTTAATGTGGTGATGCAACCTCTGTCACACTAGTGCTCCATTACATGTTGTTGTTGCATTCAAATGTGTTTTTTGGGCTTTCTGACCATGGTTTGACACATGGAGTGTCATTGCATATGTTCCTCTCCAAACCACCTCGATCCACATGACCACACACTCTCAAGTGGATGTGGTGTTGCAACCTATGTCACACCGGTGCTCCATTACATGTCGCAGTTGCATTCTAATGTGTTTTTGGGCTTTTTGACCATTGTTTTGACACATGCGGTGTTGTTGCATGTTTTATTTTCCAAACCACCTTGATCCACATGACCGCATGCACTGAAGTGGATGTGGTGAAGCAATCTCTATCACACTAGTGCTCCATTACATGTGGAAGTTGCATTCAAATGTATTTTTGGGCTTTT
The DNA here is from genome assembly GCA_910589775.1 of Avena eriantha. Taxonomy (NCBI): domain Eukaryota; kingdom Viridiplantae; phylum Streptophyta; class Magnoliopsida; order Poales; family Poaceae; genus Avena; species Avena eriantha. The sequence continues at coordinate 234,109,484 of OU342741.1, forward strand.
TCACCATGGTTTGACACATGGAGTGTCGTTGCATGTGTTCGTTTCCAAACCACCTTGATCCACATGACCACACACACTCAAGTGGATGTGGTGATGAAACCTGTGTCACAACGGTACTCCATTACATGTAGCACTTGCATTCCAATGTGTTTTTGGCTTTCTAACCATGGTTTGACACATGGAGTATCATTGCATGTGTTATTTTCCAAACCACTTTGATCCACATGACCACACACACTCAAGTGAATGAGGTGATGCAACCGCTGTCACACTGGTGCTCCGTTACATGTCGCAGTTGCACTCCAATGTGTTTTGGGCTTTTTAACCATGGTTTGACAAATGGAGTTTAGTTACATGTGTTCTTTTCCAAACCACTCATATCCACATGACCACACACATTGAAGTGGATGTGGTGATGCAACCTCTATCACACTGGTGCTCCATTACACGTGGTAGTTGCATTCAATTGTGTTTTTGGGCTATCTAACCATATTTTGAGACATGGAGTATCATTGCATTTGTTCTTTTCCAATCCACGTTGATACACATGACCACACACACTCAAGTAGATGTGGTGATGCAACCTCTATCACACTGGTGCTCTATTACATATGCCAGTTTCATTTCAATGTGTTTTTGGGCTTCCTGACCATGGTTTGACAAATGGAGTGTCATTGCGTGTGTTCTTTTCCAAATTACCTTGATCCACAGACCACACACACTCAAGGGGATGTGGTGATGCAACCTTTGTCATAGTAGTTCTCCATTACATGTGGCAGTTGTATTCCAATGTGTTTTTGGGCTTTCTGACCAGTGTTTGGCACATGGAGTGTCATTGCATCAGTTCTTCTGCAAACCACCTTGATCCACATGAAAACACATACTCAAGTGGATATGGTGATACAACCTCTGCACATTGGTGCTCCATTACATGTTGTAGTTACATTCCAATGTGTTTTTGATCTTTATAACAATGGTTTGAGACATTGAGTGTCGTTGCATGTGTTCTTTTGCAAACCACCTTGATACACATGACCACATGTCGTGGGAATGACCATGGTAGTCGCTGACAGAGGCAGCAATTGATAGAGCAGGGGGCCAGAGCTGGCGGCCATCTACGGTGCGAGATGTTGGCGGATGCACATGGATTTACCCAGGTTCTCCCCCTGGAGGGTAAAGACCTACTCCTGCTAGATTGTATTGATGGAGAGCGAGTTACAGGGGTGACGAGCTCGGCGTCTAAGCAGCGAGTCGCTCAAAGGTGTGTATTATGGAATGTAAGTCCTCAAGCTACCTTAGGGAGGTTTATATAGGGGTACCTCGCTAGGGTTTACAGTATACAACCGCACAAGTTATGGATTCGGAGGCTTCTGACCTAATCTGACTAGGCTTCAACTACGCTTCTGGGCCTCTAGTCTCCAATCGCCAGGCCCTCTCTTTAGTCACATTCTAGTCGCTGTCCTGCAGGCCCACTCGCGAGGCCTGCAACCCAATCGGAACATCTTGCTGGGCATACCCCATCCGACATATCCCGATCAGTAGTCCTTGAGGCCATCATTGATTCAGTGCAGGTGTTCATTTGGCAGTCGGAGTAGGTGAGTTCAATTTGGACGCCCAGTCAAATCGGTGGTGGACTCTGTCGAGAATGGAGGAAATTTTCCACCCAGCTTCTAGTCGCTGCCCTTGTCGATTGGATAGTGCATACCCTCAGGTGAGTCGAGTGGAAGAAGCTGGACCGTCAGTTTGGTCGAACTAGCGGTTGGTTAATCTAATGGTACCTTCGGCACAATTACCGCAGGTAACGGCTACCCCGAGATTGGTGGGTAGCACCTCTTTATAAGGGGAGGGACGGAAAATTCCTGTAGATCCTCTCCCACATTCCTCAGTTTCGCGGATACCATTCTCTCTATCTTTTCACGATCGAGATTCCCCGAGCCGAGCAACCTTGTCTCTCTTTCAATGGCGCCCCCGAAAGATCTTTGGGGGAACTCCAAGTGCATCGTGGCGCAACTCAAATCATTTGAGGATGCGGGGGTCCTCTATAAGGGGAATTGGCGGATTCCCACGACCTCCGAGACTAAGCCGAAGCCGCGTGCCGGCGAGTTCATATGCTTCCCAAGTCACTTGGAGAGGGGCTTGGGGTTCCCCACCTCAGTCTTATTCCGGCGATTCTGCACATACTACGCAATCAAGCCATCGGACCTTGGCCTGCACAACATCGAGCAGCTGACAATCTTCATCGCCTTCTACGAATGCTACCTCGGTTGCAGGCCATACTTCCCACTGTGGCTAGAGCTGTTCCACGGTCGCATTGGGCACGATGGATCTGGTGGTCCCGTCTTGGCGGCAGGCACCGTCACATTTCAGTTGAAGCTGAAGGCAAACTTCTTCAAGCTCATGCTGCAGAAGAAGGCCGCGAGCGAGTGGAAGAAAAGTTGGTTCTATGTGAGGGAATAAACCCCGTACGGCGAAGTGGCGCTCCCCTAGTATGTCATGGAAAGGAGTGAACCCCGCCGACTGATAGCGGACAAGCTTCCCGATGATCAGAGGATGGTCGTCGCGGAGATGATGGACTAGATCCATGCGCTGAAGGACAAGGGGTTGTCCATGATCAATCTGTACAATTGCTGGTTGGGGCGGCGCTTGGTCCCATTGGCGACCCGGCCCCAGTGGATGTATGAATACACTGGAAACAATGATCCTTCCCAGACTAGCAAGGAGCCGTGGGACGCTGCAGACTACAAGGCTGCCCTAGAGAAGATTACTGATGCAGAGTTTACCACCACGTCGGTTGGGCTTGCCTCGTACGTTCCTTAGAAGAACGAAGCTCCTACGGTAAGCCTCTCTCATTAGATGTATCTTCAGTCATGACTCTCACAGGGCAATTTGCAACCACATTTTGTAATGTTTATGCGTGGCCATTCTCAGTTGTTTCAGGTTCTCGAGGGTTGGCTTCCCGTGCTCGACGAGGAGGTTCCCAGAGAGCTTGAGGAGGCGACCGAAGGGGACTCCTGTGAGAGTGAAGGAGAAGAGAGGGAGGTTCCTCCCCCAGCGCTCGTGGGTCACAAGACTCACATGAAGAAGCAATGCTAGATTGAGGCGAGTCGCAGTCTTGAAGAACACAATGGAGATGACAAAATTTTGTAGGAGCACAGTTCACGGTGCACAGCCACATCGGTGCAGCCCGTGCGCAAAACAAAGTCGCCCACGAAGAAGCCAGCTCCGAAGCCGGTGTCGCCACTTGGGTCGGTGGTGGCGTTTGGGTCGGACAACGAGTTCGATGATGACGCGGCGAAGACCTCGCCTAAGATCCTGGAGGATACGACTCCAATGATGGGATCGGAAGTAGCGGACGCTTAAGTGGAGGTGGAAGTTCCGCTCGCGGTGATCACGCCAACAGTCTCGGCTGCGTCGGAGCCAGGAGCTGCTGAAGCTGCGGTGTCCAGGTCGCCACAACCGGTAGGGACGGCCGCGTCGTCCGGGCCAGAGATTCCCGCGACCGCGGCTTCATCATTGAAGAAGCCCGCAGTGTCATGGCATGTAGATGTCTTTGAGAAGGGGCTCTTGCACAAGCTGGGCCCGGAGCTGGATAAGCCCGCCCACATCAGCACGGGGCTACGTGTTCTTCCGGTCGCCAAGTGAGTCTAGCATTCCCTTTTCCATTCTTCGATGTTTTCCTGCATGATTTCTTTGCTGACCTTGGTGATTTCGCAGGTCTGGCGCCAAGAATATAGGTCGCCCTATGTTGTCTAAAATTCCACTAGTCGTCACCGTAGAGGAGGCCAATCTCCCTAGGAGGAGGAAGCCTATTGCAGAGGTCGTGCCCGCTGAAGGCGAAAAGAAGAAGAAGAGAGAAGATGTCATTGATGCTACAACAGTGGATGCCGTGGGGGGGAATGACCCTGTTGCCCATGCGGAGGAAGTTGAGGCTGCCCAATCGGAGCCAGCCAAGGGGGCTCCATCGACGGAACCACTGGCACCAATGACTAGTGCTCCGACAAGGGGGATGCATCGTTTTCGCGCTTCATGGCAAAGGCATTTTCCGTTCGCGGCGGAGAACCAGTCTCCACAGTTTCCAGAGATTGTTGATGAAGACGTTGGGCCTCATCACGGTCGCACGTCCTTTGTAGTTCCTTCCTCGGACACCAACAAACTTCATGGCATGCTTGGTGCCGCCATTCAGGTATGTCTAGTCCTCAAGTTCCTGATCACTGATATTCAGCGGTTGGTCACTGAAAACTCTTCTAATCGCCAGTCCTCGAGTGTCTAGTCGTTGAATTTCAGCGGCTAGGCACTTAAAATTATGGTCGTCCAGTCACTGAATGTTTATTCTGTTTGTAGGGCCTGTAGAGGGAATCGGCGGATCGGCAAGCCACGAAGGAACACCTAGAGCATGACCTGCGCGTGGCGTAGGAGACCAACCGACGACTCCAGGAAACTGCTGGTGAGTTGTTGTTCCGCTTGGCGAGCGCGGCCAGCTGGTGCTTACACGAGATTGACTTTTGTTGTTGTTTCTTTGTAGATGGTCTTCCAGCTACTATTGCCAAGGCCCCGGACGGGTATGTCTCGGCTGCTGAACTAGTCGTAGTGCAAGGGCGGATCGACTCGTTGGTGAAGGAATCAGAGGAGGCGAAGGCGTCGATGGTCTCTTCTAAAGAGAGCGCCAAGGCCGCAGTTTCTACGGTAGAGGAGGAACGGAAGGTTGCTGACTCGGTTATCCTTGGGTTACAAGGTGACCTTGGTGCCCTTGAAAAGCATGTGATGGAGAACTGCCCTAAACTCCTTGGTAAGTGTCCCTTCTTCTCTTTTATCCTTGGGTTATCTTAAGGGAACTTTGCTGCTGTTCCACAAACCTCTACACTTGGAGGCCTAACACTATCTACAAGAATAGAAGCGTGCACTTGGAGGCCGACCCCAGCACCGCCTCGGCCTCTCCTTCCGCCTATATATTGCCCTCGGGACGAAAACCCTAAGTACCCAATCAAAAATCCACGAAAGAGTCTGTAGCCGCCGTCATCTCCATCCCTAGATCGGGAGGGATCTGAAGCTCTTCCCAGCACCCTGCCGGAGAGGGGAATTCACCCTGGAGGCCTTCATCATCATCATGCAAGCATCCGGTGTGATGCGTGAGTACTTCATCCTTGGACTACAGATCCATGTAGTAGCTAGATGGCTGGTTCTCCTCCTTTGTGCTTTCATGTCTAGATATTGTGAGCTCCGTTCATGATCAAGATCATCTATTTAATTATGCATGTTGTGTTTGCGGGGATCCGATGGATATTGAGATGCTATTTCAGATTGATTATTGATTCTATCATGTCTTTGTTATTTGTGATCTTGTATGCTTTCCGTTGTTAATAGCTATCTTGGCCAAGTAGATGCTAGCAACTCCAAGAGTTAGTATTTATGCTCGATAGTGGGTTCATGCCTCTGGTAATCTGGGGAAGTGACAGAAATCTCTAAGGTGCTATATGTGCTGTTGCTACTAGGGAGAAAACAACAATCCTTTTTTCATAGAACAATCGTATTGTTTACTTTACATGCAATTCGTAAAGAAATAATATGTTGCTTACAACTTAATACTGGAGGGGTTTGGATGATAACCTGAAGGTGGATTATTAGTCATAGATGCAGTTGGATGGCGGTCTATGTATAATGTTGTAATGCCCAATCAAGTCTCAAAGGAGTCAAGATGATTAGTATATTCTTGTATGCTTTCTTGATGTTTGTCAATTGTCCCGCCGTAATTTGCTCACCCAGCATGTTATCTATCTTAAGGAGGGACACCTCTAGTGATCTATGGATCCCGGTCCTTTTTATTTACATACAATCTATAAATTGTTTACTGCTTTGTGTTTACTTTCTTCAAACTATTACTTCCCTCCATTCGATACGTTTAATCCTTTGTTTTCAGAAAAACACGATGAGATTAACAACCTCATCGCAAGTTGGGGACAAAGTTCTTTGGTTGTGTTGTGCAGGTCTCCATGTTGCTACTAGCACCGGTAGTGCGCCCTGCCAAGGCTCAGCTAGTAACACCTTTGGGGTGTTTCCTTGCTCCTACTGGTTCGATTAAACCTTGGTTTCATAACTGAGGGAAACTTGATGCTGTGCTCATCATACCTTCCTCTTGGGGTTCCCAACGAGCTCTACATCAACACTGAGCCATCAAGCATTTTTCTAGCACCGTTTCCTGGGAGTCAAGGACATCTTCACAAGGGGAGTCCCTCGTAACCTTTGTTATCAAAAACACACAAAAATTAGTTCTACTATTTTGCTTTCTTATTTGAAAACACAAAAAAATTAGTTCCTTTCTTATGTTGCCATTATGTCTAGCCTTGCTCTAGTTACTATGTCACCCGAGGAAATGAATTTCACTTTTAAACAAGGAATTGAAGAGAGCTTCAAGGAAGCTTGGTCTAGAATCTCTGATCTACATGAAAAAACTGAGCCTAAAATGACTCAAAGCCTGTTCCTTAGCAGTTTTTACCTTAGAATTGCTCTTTGCTATAGGTATGCGTTAGATACTGTTGTGGGAGGTGATTTCCTGCAATGTAAAGAGGATGATGCTATTAAGGCTATAAAGAAATTGATCCTCACTTACAACTTGCCTAGCCAAACTGATATTTCTTTCGCAAGAATATCTGCTAGATTGAACACTCTTGAGACTAGCACTACTAGCTTAAAACATTGCTATAATATGCTTAGGGAGCATCACAATTATGTCCCAATAAATTCTGAATCATCAAAGTGGCTCACTATAGTAAAGGTTGAGATAAACACTGGAACTTTTCAAGCTCGCTGTGATATCTTATGCCCAAAGATATTTATGAATATCTGAATGTTTGGAGGATTTACTGAAGGAGGAAAAGAAATATCTCTTGCTAATAATGCTACCATTTTACCTATTGGAATAGTTGACGGAGTGTTTACAAATATCCTTGGGAAAATGATTTCTACTGATTATCTTGTTATTGAATGTGCAGGAAAAGGACAAATTACACTTGGAAGGTCCATATTAAAACTTCTTGGAGCAATAATAGATGTGGGAAAGGGGACCATGCACCTTTATTCTCCACCAAATAGTCATATTTTCCCCAAGGTTAAGAATAAAAGTAAGAGACGTAAGGGCAAGAAATTTGGTTTTAATGCTTCTTCGAACACATGATTCTTTCTTGCTTCTTATGCCTAACTTAAAGGAGTTAAAGAAAATTACTTATTGGAAGATAACCCAAATGTTTTAGATGAGTCTTGGAAGCTATTACCTCTGTAATAACCTCTCCTTATCCCTTTTATTTGCTTTTTGTGCCAAGAGTAACCTCTAACGAGAGAGAAGTAATAATTGGGAAAGTTGATGTTCCGAAACAGATTTCTGTGCTTCACCGTAAAAATTAGTGTAAAATCTCTGAAAGTCTTTTTGAGGCGTAAATGTTTGTGCTTCTGCCCCATGTTATTATCTAACTTTCGTTAGTTCAACACTTTTTGATTTGAGCAACAGAAGGTCTTCGACAAAATTTGTCTTTACCTGCTGGTCTTTTTTGACAGATTTCTGCCATTTTCTGCATTTGCTTCTTGTTGGTTCCTTTTTGAGTTCTTTTGGGGAATTGAGATTTTTGAGGGAAGTTCTACAGTACCTAGTATTCTAATGGAAGTTTATTTGGTGTTAGAACTGAACCTTAAGACTTATTTATCTTGAGTGCACTAATGTTGCTAATAAAGATTGTGTGATGTTTTGTATGAAGGAAAAATTTCAGGTGTATTGAAGGAATGAGTAATGAGATGAAGGATGGACTAAAGCTAAAGCTTGGGGAAGCCACACGTGTGACCCCAAGAAATATCCAAGAAGTACAAGCATCAAATCTTGGGGATGCCCAAGGCATCCCCTTCTTCATCAATAAAAATCCCAGGTTTCTTCCAAACGCTTCATTTTTATTGTTTCATGCACAGTTGTGTTGTTCTTGGAGCGTCTTTTTTGTCGTTGTCATTTTGGTTTTTCGTTTGCTTGTGTTTGCTTAGTTTGCTGAATAAATTGGTTGGACCCCCTCTTTCATACATTGGTTTGCAAATAGTTTGGTTTGGTTTGGAAAAGAGAGGAAAGTTCATACTTATGTGGTAAAAAGAGCTTGTTTTTCACTGTGGCCTATGCTTTGTCATGCCGTGCTTGATATTGTTTTGGCTTTATGCTTAGTATTATTTGCTATAACATGACTTGTTATAAAAAATTGTGATTGCTTAATGTGCCTTGGATGAATCATGTGTTGTTTTAGCATATTAAAGCATAGTATAGTGGTATTCTCCTTTGATGCTTTATTTGGGTTGACTTGGCTCATGCTGACACCATGTTATGACTATCTCAAGTCACCATAAGCCTTTACGATCCTTTAGTTTTCAACTTGTAGTATCACTTTATGCTTTGATCAATGATTTTTTGTCGCTCTGCATGATTATGGCTATTATTGCTCTCTTAGTTTGTCGCTCCTAGTCGTTTGCTAGCCTCCACAACCAAGTATGAGTTCCACTCATGCATCCAACTCCCTAAACCAAGTTATTCCCAAGAGTCCACCATACCTACCTACTAGCTTATGCTATTCCAAGTATATTCATGCTTCTGTTTACCTTCCAAATTAAACTTGTCATGAGAAAACTAGTGATTAAAGCTCTCACGAACTTGATGGCACACTTTACTTTTTTTGCATCTAATAAACTTGAAGCATTGGGTCCTTCTTTGTTGTGTATATGCTTGCGCTTTATAAGTTGAAATTAGCAGAACCATGTATCATGGGGAACACTTTCAACATTGCACTTGTACTTTGTACCCCGTTGATATCATGTTTTTTTGCTTATGGATCCCGGTGGTGTGAAATAAAAGTGGAACTTGTAAGATCATGGAGTTTGTATGTGTGTTAGAGAAACGCCTGGACCGCTAGCCTAAGCCATGCCTAATCATGGTGGAAACTTGTAGCATCACCATAATGAGCACTCTATGAAGCATCCTCAATAAAAACCTATGCAAATAGCAAATAAAAAGATCGCTGAGATGCTCATTGTCTGCTTGCCTTGTCATTTTGATTATGGGATAGCTCCTGTATCATGTGCAATGGGTACCCCCGTTGGCGGTTCTTTATGATACACATGTACTTACAATGACAAGAGCTTACTTGTAACTAAATTTGAGTAGCATGAGGATTAGTCTTCGTAAGTAAGGGGCATGAGATTTCGGTTTATAACTGGTCAAGCATATCCTCTTAGTTGTGTCACTTTAACCTTAATCACCTTCAAGATGCTTATGATAGGGGCAATGAGAGCTGAAAGCTATAAGTACCATAATTTTTGGAAGCTCTTTATGAGATTGATTCCCTACTTCCTTTTATAAAGCCTTTTCTTCCACCATTATATTGAGTCTCCACCTTCTACCTTTATGCACCTACTTTGAGAGCATAGTGGCCATTCTTAGTTCTATGTGCATTGTCCCAATACTAGTTGATTGATGCATAACTTGATATTGCTTGTTTTAAACTATTTGTATCTAGTCACTCTTATGAACTTTGAAGGTGTCCTATGCATTTATATTTCCTACTCTTTGAGGGACAAGTGGAATACTATTATGCTATGTTTTCTTTATGTGAAACAAACAAACGTCTTGCAAAGCATTGTTATTCATGAATCTTTTGTTTCTACCTTTTCATGTTGCATCTTAGTTTCTTTATCTTATTGGTAGAACTTTGTCTTTCATGTTATGATTGAACTATTATCCTAGCTTTGAATGTTTTGCAAATACTTTGATCAAGTCTTTGATGGTGCATGTCACCTCAAAAATTATTCTTTCTTTTTCTCACATACCTACTCGAGGATGAGCAGGAGTTAAGCTTGGGGATGTTGATACATTGCAAATGTATCTATAATTTTTGATGTTCCATGCTTGGTTTTATCCACTTTCTTGTGTTTTGTCCACACTTTGGAGTACTTTTTATATGATTTCTTGGGCTAACCTATTAACAAGAGCCAAAGTGCCAGCTGCCTGTTTTCTGTAGATTTAGTTCCAGGAAAGTCAGAAAATGAATATTCTAGGAATTGGACGGGACAAAAGCCAAAGTGCCTATTTCTCCGGAAGTCATCAGATGCCAGAATATGAGACAGAGAAGGACTAGGGGACGGCCACACCACCTGGCTGCGCGGCTAGGCCTGGCCCGCGCCAGGGGGTGGTCTGGCCGACCCCAGCACCCCCTCGGCCTCTCCTTCCCCTTAAGGTGGGGCCCAGTTGGAAGTGCGATTGAGAGCCGCTGCATAAAGAATGGGATATGTCTTATTAAAATCAAGTGGCAATAAATTGCAGTTGTCCATCGACGACCGTGCACTCGATGACACATGTGTTGTGGCGTAGCAGTAGAAGTAGTAGGATTTTCAGACTTCATTAAACATGACATGACCGCTCGACGACTTTTTCCAAGGACGGCGTCGTGTTCGTTCTTGTAGAAGTCTTGCTGAGGGCACGATGTGTGCAACGATCATTGTTGGATCACACAGAATCAATAGTTGGTGCGCACGATCCGCGTGACAACTGTGACAACCAATCAGGGAGTAGCAGATAGGGTGAGCACAAGTTTGGGCTTCAACGAAAGATAGAGAGAGGGGGACAAAACTGAGTAGTATCAAAAAACCAAGGGCAAGAGTAGTATAAAAATGGAAAGTGAGTGTCTTGTACAATGAAATACATCGTGGCATACATCAAATTATGCCAAGATAGATCCACTAGAGTTCATTGGATGTGTGTTCTTCTCATAAACCACATGGACCCACTAGAGTTCATTGCATGTGTGTTATTGTCATAAACCACATGGATCCACCGGTGTCATCACATGTGTGTTTTTTCACAAAACACATGTACAAACCACATAAGAATCCACCGGTGTCATTGGATGTGTGTTCTTTTCATGAACCACACCCAGTGTCATTAGATGTGTGTCCTTCTCACAAACCACACATGGATCCACCAGTGTCATTGCATGTCTGTTCTTTTCATGAACCACACATGGATCCACCCAGTGTGATTGCATGTCAGTTCTTCTCACAAACCACATAAGGATCCACCAGTGTCATTCCATGTATGTTCTTTTCATGAACCACACCTAGTGTCATTGCATGTCTGTTCTTCTCACAAACCACACATGGATCCACCAGTGTCATTGGATGTGTGTTCGTTTAATGAACCATACACAGTGTCATTGGATGTTTGTTCTTCTCCCAAACCACATAAGGATCCACTAGTGTCATTGGATGTGTGTTCTTCTCATGAACCACACTGATGGCTCAGCGTCGGCGCCAGAAAAATGCTCGTGCGATGTTGATGTAGAGCTCGTTGGGAACCCCAAGAGGAAGGTATGATGAGCATAGCAGCAAGTTTCCTCAGTTATGAAACCAAGGTTTCATCGAACCAGAAGGAGAAAGGAAACACCCCAAAGGTGTTGCTAGCTAAGCCTTGGCAGGGCGCACTACCGGTGCTAGTAGCAACGTGGAGACCTGCACAACACAACCACAGAACTTTGTCCCCAACTTGCAATGAGGTTGTCAATCTCACCATGTTTTGCGGAAAACAAATGATTAAACGTATCGACTGGAAGGAAGGAAAAGTTTACAGAAAGTAAACACAAAGCAGTAGAAGATTGTAGATTGTATGTAAAGAACGACACATATAGTACCTTAGAGATTTCTGTCACTTCCCTAGATTACCAGAGGCATGAATCCACTATCGAGCATAAATACTAACTCTTGGAGTTCCTAGCATCTACTTGGCCAAGATAGCTACTAACAACGGAAAGCATGCAAGATCACAAATAACAAAGACATGACAGACTCAATAATCAATATGAAATAACATCTCAATATCCATCAGATCCCCGCAAACACAACATTCAGAATTACAAATAGATGATCTTGATCATGAACGGAGCTCATAAGATCTAAACATGAAGGCACAAAGGAGGAGAACCAGCCATCTAGCTACTACATGGATCCGCAGTCCAAAGATGAACTACTCACGCATCACGTAGTCCATCTTGCATGGTGATGAAGAAAGCTTCTAGGGTGAATTCCCCTCTCAGGCAGGGTGCCCGGAAGAGCTTCAGATCCCTCCCGATGTAGGGATGGAGATGACGACGGCTATAGACTCTTTCGTGGATTTTTGATCGGGCCCTTAGGGTTTTCATCCTGAGGGCATCTTATAGTCAGAAGGGGAGGACGAGGGGGTGCCGGAGGCGGCCACACCACCCCCTGGCGCAGGCCAGGTGGTGTGGTGGCCCCCTGGCCCCTCTCCGTCTCGTATTTTGGCATCTGATGACTTCCGGAAAATAGGCACTTTGGCTTTAGTCCCGTCCAATTCCGAGAATATTCCTTTTCTCACTTTCCTAGAACCAAAAACAGCAGAAAACATGCAGCTGGCACTGTGGCTCTTGTTAATAGGTTAGTCCAAGAAATCATATGAAAAGTACTCCAAAGTGTGGAAAAAACACAAGAAAGTGGAGAAAACCAAGCATGGAACATCAAAAATTATGGATACATTTGCAATTTATCAACATCCCCAAGCTTAACTCCTGCTCGTCCTCGAGTAGTTAAGTGATAAAAAGAAAGAATAATTTTTGAGGTGACATGCACCATCAAAGACTTGATCAAAGTATTTGTAAAACATTCAAAGTTGGGGTAATAGTACTTCAATCAAAACATGAAAGACAAAGTTCTAGCAATAAGACAAAGAAACTATGATGCAACATGAAAAGGTAGTAACAAAAGATTCATGGATAATAATGCTTTCACATAGCATAATAGTATTCAGCTTGTCCCTCATAGAGTAGAAAATGTAAATGCATAGAACACCTTCAAAGTTCATAAGAGTGACTAGATACAAATAGTTTAAAACAAGCAATATCAAGTTATGCATCAATCAACTAGTCTTGGGACAATGCACATAGAACTAAGAATGGCCACTATGCACACAAAGTAGGTGCATAAAGTTAGAAGTTCGAGACTCAATATAATGGTGGAACAAAGGCCTTCATAGAAGGAAGTAGGGATTCAAGTCTCATAAAGAGCTTCCAAAAATTATGGTACTTATAGCTTTCAGCTCTCATTGCCCCTATCATAAGCATCTTGAAGTGATTAAGGTTAAAGTGAACAAACTATGGTATACATGCTTGACGAAGTATAAGTTAGGAATATCATGTCCCTTATATATGAGGACCGCTACTCATGCTACTCAAGTTTAGTCACCGGTAAGTTCTTGTCATTGTAAGTATATGTGTATCATAGAGAACCACCAACGGGGTACCCCTTGCCCGATGATACAGAAGAATCCCCATATCAAAATGACAAGGCAAGCAGACAACGAGCATCTCAGCAATCTTCTTATTTACCATGGGAATATTGTGCTTCTTTCTCTCTTTCCTCTTTTCATAATCTCTTTTTTTCTCCTTTTCTCTTTTTTTCTCAATATAGGACTCCTTTTTTATAAGAAGAATGCTTCATAGACAGCTCATTATGGTTACGCTGCAGGTTTCCACCATGTCAGCATGGATTAGACCAGCGGCCCAGGCATTTCTCTAACATATATACATAACTCCATGGACTTACAAGCTCCCCTTTCATTTCACACCGACGACATCCATATACAAAGGAGCATGATATCAACTAGGTACAAGTACCAAGTGCAATGTTGAAAGCGTTCCCCATGAAAGCATGGTTCTGCTAATTCCCAAAAAATAAGTGCAAGCATATACAACATAGACGACACAATGGTTCAAGTTTATTAAGGGCAAGAAAAGTAAAGTGTGCCATCAAGTTCGTGAGAACTTTAATCACTAGTTTTCTCATAACAAGCTTAATTTGGAAGGTAAACAAAAGCATGAATATACTTGGAATAGCATAAGGTAATAGGTAGGTATGGTGGACTATTTGGAATTACTTGGTTTAGGGAGTTGGATGCATGAGTGGAACTCATACTTGGTTGTGGAGGCTAGCAAAAGACAGGGAGCGACAAACTAAGAGAGCAATAATGGCCATAATCATGCAGAGCGACAAAACATCATTGATCAAAGCATAAAGTGATAATACAAGTTGAAAACTAAAGGATCATAAAGGCTATGGTGACTTGAGATAGTCATAACTTGGTGTGAGCATGCGCCAAGTCAACCCAAATAAAGCATCAAAGGAGAATACCACTATACTATGCTTTAATATGCTAAAACAACGCATGATTCATCCAAGGCACATTAAGCAATCTCAATTGTTTATAACAAGTAATGCTACAACAAAGAATACTACGCATAAAGCCGAAACAATATCAAGCATGGCATGACAAAGCATAGTCCATAGTCAAAAACGAGCTCTTTCTACCACATAAGCATGAACTTTCGTACTCTTTTCCAAACCAAACCAAACTATTTGCAAACCAATCTATGAAAGAGGGGGTCCAACCAATTTATTCTGAAAACTAAGCAAACCAAAGCAAACGAAAAACCAAAACGAAAACGAAAAAGAAGACGCTCCAATAACAACACAACTGTGCATGAAACAATAAAAATGAAGCGTTTGGAAGAAACCTGGGATTTTTATTGATGAACAAGGGGATGCCTTGGGCATCCCCAAGCTTTGACGCTTGTACTTATTGGATATTTCTTGGGTGACACGCGTGGCATCCCCAAGCTTCAGCTTTTGTCCATCCTTCATCTCATTACTCATTCCTTCCATACACCTGGAATTTTTCCTTCATACAAAACTTCACACAATCTTTATTAGCAACATTAGTGCACTCAAGATAAATAAGTCTTAAGGTTCAGTTCTAACACCAAATAAAATTCCATTAGAACACTAGGTACTGTAGAACCTCCCTCAAAAATCTCAATTCCCTAAACTCAAAAAGGAACCAAGAAGAAGCAAATGCAGAAAATGGCAGAAATCTGTCAAAACAGACCAGCAGGTAAAGACGAATTTTTTCGAGACCTTCTGTTGCTCAAATCAAAAATTGTTGAACTAATGAAAGTTAGATAACAACTGGGGAAGAAGCACAAAAATTCACGCCTCAAAAGGACATATAGAGATTTTACACGAATTTTTACGGTGAAGCACATAAATTTGTTTCGGGACAGCAACTTTCCCAATCATTACTTCTCTCTCATTAGAGGTTACTCTTGGCACAAAAAGAAAATAAAAAGGATAAGTAGCGGTTATTACTGAAGTAATAACTTACAAGACTCATCTAAAACTTTTGGGTTATCTCCCAATAAGTACTTTTATTTAACGCCTTTAAGTTAGGCATAAGAAGCAAGAAAGAATCAAGTGTTCTCAAATGAAGAAGCATTAAAACCAAATTTTGTTTTCATAGGAGAGGCAAAAGAAATATTCCATCTCTTCTTAGGTAAGTGTTCTATACCTTTCTTGAGTGGGAGTTGATATTTAATGGTGCCTTCTTTCATATCAATAATGGCACCAACTGTTCTAAGAAAAGGTCTTCCCAAAGTAATAGGACAACAAGCATTGCATTCAACATCCAAAACATAGAAATCAACGGGGACATAGGCATTTCTAACCAAAATAAGAACATCATTAAGACTCCCCATGAGTTTCTTTTTAGCATTATCATCAAGTGGGGCATTCAAATAACAATCTTCAAGTGGAGGCAAATCAAGCATATCATAAATCCTTGTAGGCATAATAGAAACACTACTATCAAGACCACATAAAGCTTTGAAATGAAAGTCATTCATTTTCATATTAATGATGGGTTCCCAACCATCTTATTGTTTTATAGGAATAGAAGCTTTATGTTTCATCTTTTCTTCTTTAATCTTTATGAGAGCATCAGTAATGTGTTTTGTAAAAGCCATGTTCATAGCACTAGTATTAGGACTTTTATCACGCTTTTGTAGGAACTTAATAACTTCAGAGAAATTGCAACCATCAAGATCAAAACCATACTTATCATCTAAAGTAGTAGAACTATTACTAGCCTCAACACTAGTGGTGGTAATAGTAGAAACACTAATGTTTCTAGAAATTTCATCTTCTTTTTCCCACTTAGCATGTAATTCAGCTAATAGTCTAACATTTTCATCAATTCTTACTTGTATAGCATTAGTAGCTACAAAGGGATTATCATTAGTTTCAGGTTTAGCAGCCATTTTATTCAAAGAAGATTGAGCTTCAGCCAAATATGCTATATTTCTTTCAGCATTAGAGAGTTTTTCCTTAATAGTTTTATTGAAAGTAGTTTGTTTACTAATAAACTCTTTAAGCATAACTTCAAGTTCAGAGGGAGCACTCCTATTATTGTTGTAAGAATTTCCATAAGCATTACCATTGTTGGGGGGATATGGCTTATAATTGTTGTTACCAAAATTACTCCTATAAGCATTATTGCCAAAATTATTATTTCTTATGAAGTTCACATCAACTTGCTCTTGTTGAGCAACCAATGAGGCTAAAGGAACATTGTTTGGATCAATATGGGCTTTCCCATTCACAAGCATAGACATAATAATATCAATCTTATCACTCAAGGAGGAGGTTTCCTCAACAGAATTTACCTTCCTACCTTATGGAGCTCAGTCATTAAGCCATTCAGAATAATTAACCATCATATTGTCCAGAAGTTTTGTTGCAGCACCCAAAGTAATGGTCATAAAAGTACCTCCAGCAGCAGAGTCCAATAGGTTCCTTGAAGAATAGTTCAATCCTGCATAAAAAGTTTGGATAATCATCCAAGTAGTCAGTCCATGAGTGGGACAATTCTTAACCAAATATTTCATTCTTTCCCAAGCTTGAGCAACATGTTCATTATCAGATTGTTTAAACTTCATTATTTCACTTCTCATAGATATAATCTTAGCAGGAGGATAGTACTTTCCAATGAAAGCATCTTTGCACTTAGTCCAAGAATCAATACTATTCCTAGTTAAGGAATTCAACCATTCTTTAGCTTTTCCTCTCAAAGAGAAAGGAAACAATTTCAGCTTAATAATATCACCATCTACATCCCTATGCTTTTGCATCTCACAAAGTTGAACAAAGTTATTTAGATGGGCAGCAGCATCTTCATTACCAATACCAGAAAATTGTTCTCTCATAACAAGATTGAGTAAAGTAGATTTTATCTCAAAGAAAGTATCATCAGGCACATGTGGAGCAATAGGTGTGCTCATAAAATCATTGTTGTTGGTGCTAGTGAAGTCACACAAATTAGTTTTTTCAAGAGTAGTCATTTTTTTGGACTTTCAAATAAGAAAGCAAACTAGTAAAACTAATATTTTTGTGTTTTTGATAAGCAAACAAAGAAAAAAGAAACTAAGCAAAACAAAAATAACAAAGTAAAGAGATTGGTTATGAAGGAATCCCCTTGTGAAGATGTCCTTGACTCCCCGGCAACAGCGCTAGAAAAATGCTTGATGGCTTAGTGTTGGCGCTAGAAAAATGCTGGTGCGATGTTGATGTAGAGCTCGCTGGGAACCCCGAGAGGAAGGTATGATGAGCACAACAACAAGTTTCCCTTAGTTATGAAACCAAGGTTTAATTGAACCAATAGGAGTACCGAAACACCCCAAAGGTGTTTCTAGCTAAGCCTTGGCAGGGCGCACTACCGATCCTAGTAGCAATGTGGAGACCTGCACACCACAATCACAGAACTTTGTCCCCAACATGCGATGAGGTTGTCAATCTCACCGTGTTTTGCGGAAAACAAAGGATTAAACATATCGAATGGAAGGAAGGAAAAGTTTGTGGAAAGTAAACACAAAGCATTAAAAGATAGTATATTGTATGTAAAGAAAAGGACCGGGATCCATAGTTCACTAGAGGTGGCTCTCCTTAAGATAGATAACATGCTTGGTGAACAAATTACAGCGGGGCAATTGACAAACATCGAGAAAGCAATACATGCATATACTAATCAGCTTGACTACTTTGGAACTTGATTGGGCATTACAACATTATACATAGACCGCCATCCAATTGCATCTATGACTGATAATCCACCTTCAGGTTATCATCCGAACCCCCTCCAGTATTAAGTTGCTAGAAACAGACTATTGTTTTATGAACTGCGTGTAAAGTAAACAATACGATAGTTCTATGAACAAAGGATTGTTGTTTTCTCCCTAGTAGCAACAACACAACTAGGACCTTAGAGATTTCTGTCACTTCCCCATATTACCAGAGGCATGAACCCACTATTGAGCAAAAATACTAACTCTTGGAGTTGCTAGCAACTACTTGGCCAAGATAGCTACTAACAATGCTAAGCATGCAAGATCACAAATAACAAAGACATGATAGAATCAATAATCAATCTGAAATAGCATCTCAATATCCATCGGATCCCCGCAAACACAACATGCAGAATTACAAATAGATGATCTTGATCATGAATGGAGCTCACAAGATCTAAACGTGAAAGCACAAAGGAGGAGAACCAGCCATCTAGCTACTACATGGATCTGTAGTCCAAAGATGAACTACTCACGCATCACACCGGAGGCTTGCATGGTGATGAAGAAGGCCTCCAGGGTGAATTCCCCTTTCCGGCAGGGTGCCGGGAAGAGCTTCAGATCCCTCCCGATCTAGGGATGGAGATGATGGTGGCTATAGACACTTTCGTGGATTTTTGATCGGGCCCTTAGGGTTTTCATCCCGAGGGCATCTTATCGTCGGAAGGGGAGGCTGAGGGGGTGCTGGAGGCGGCTACACCACCCCTGGCACGGGCCAGGCTAGGCCACACGGTCGGGTGTGTGGTGGCCCCCTAGCCCCTCTCCGTCTCGTATTCTGGAATCTGATGACTCCCGGAAAAATAGGCACTTTGGCTTTTGTCCCATCCAATTCCGAGAATATTCATTTTCGGACTTTTCTGGAACAAAAAAAAAACAGAAAACAGGCAGCTGGCACTGTGGCTCTTGTTAATAGGTTAGTCCAATATATCATATGAAAAGTACTCCAAAGTGTGGACAAAACACAAGAAAGTGGATAAAACCAAGCAGGGAACATCAAAAATTATGGATACATTTGCAATGTATCACACACCCAGTGTCATTGGATGTGTGTTCTTCTCACAAACCACGCATGGATCCACTAGTGTCGTTGCATTTGTGTTCTTTTCATGAACCACAACTAGAGTCATCACATGTCTGTTCTTCTCACAAACCACATATGGATCCACCACTGTCATTGCATGTGTGTTCCTCTCATGAACTACAGCTAGAGTCACCGCATGTCTGTTCTTCTCACAAACCACATAAGGACCCACCGGTGTCATTGGATGTGTGTTCTTTTCATGAACCACACCCAGTGTCATTGGATGTGTGTTCTTCACAAACCACACATGGATTCACTAGTGGCATTGCATGTATGTTCTTTTCATGAACCACACATGGATCCACCAAGTGTGATTGCATGTCAGTTCTTCTCACAAACCACACCTGGATCCACTAGTCTCATTGCATGCCTATTCTTTTCATTAACCACACCCAATGTCATTGCATGTTTGTTCTTCTCACAAACCACATAGGGATCCACCAGTGACCTTGCATGTTTGTTTTTCTCATGAACCACATCCAGAGTCATCGCATGTCTGTTCTTCACACAAACTACATAGGGATACACCAGTGTCATTACATGTCTGTTCTTCTCATGAACCACATCAAGAGTCATTGCATGTCTGTTCTTCTCACAAACCACATAAGGATCCACCAGTATCATTGGATGTGTGTTCCTTTAATGAACCACACAGTGTCATTAGATGTATTTTCTTTTCATAAACCACATAAGGATCCAGAAATGTCATTGGATGTGTGTTCTTTTCATCAACCACACCAAGTGTCATTGCATGTGTTTTCTTCTCACAAACCTCACATGGATCCACCAGTTTCATTGTATATGTGTTCTTTTCATGAACTACACATGGATCCACCCAGTGTGATTACATGACAGATCTCACAAACCACATAAGGATCCACTAGTGTCATTGCATGTATGTTCTTTTCATGAACCACACCCAGTGTCATTGCATGTATGTTCCTCTAAAAAACCACATAAGGATACACCAGTGCCATTGCATGTGTGTTCTTCTAAACAGACCACACATGGATCCACCAGTGTCATTGGATGTGTGTTCTTTTCATGAACCACACCCAGTGTCATTGCATGTCTGTTCTTCTCGCAAACCACATAAGGATCCACTAGTGTCATTAGATGTGTGTTCATTTCATGAACCACATAGTGTCATTGGATGTTTGTTCTTCTCACAAACCACACAAGGTTCCACCAGTGTCATTGGATGTGTGTTCTTCTCATGAACCACACCCAGTGTCATTGGATGTGTGTTCTTCTCACAAACCACACATGGATCCACCAGTGTTTATGCATGTGTGTTCTTTTCATGAACCAAAGGTAGAGTCATCGCATGTCTGTTCTTCTCACAAACCACATATGGATCCACCAGTGTCATTGCATGTGTGTTCTTCTCATGAACCACAACTAGAGTCATTGCATGTCTATTCTTCTCACAAACCACATAAGGACCCACCGGTGTCATTGGATGTGTGTTCTTTTCATGAACCACACCAGTGTCATTGGATGTGTGTTCTTCTCACAAACCACACATGGATCCACCAGGGTCATTGCATGTCTGTTTTTTTCATGAACCACACATTGATCCACCCAGTGTAATTGCATGTTAGTTCTTCTCACAAACCACATAAGGATCCACTAGTGTCATTGCATGTATGTTCTTTTCATAAACCACCCCCAATGTCATTGCATGTCTGTTCCTCTAAACAAACCACACATGGATCCACGCAGTGTGATTGCATGTGGTCATTGCATGTCAGTTCTTCTCACAAACCACATAAGGATCCACCAGTGTCATTGCGTGTCTGTTCTTTTCATGAACCACACCTAGTGTCATTGCATGCTTGTTCTTCTCACAAACCACACATGGATCCACTAGTGTCATTGCATGTATGTTCTTTTCATGAACCACACATGGATCCACCAAGTGTGATTGCATGTCAGTTCTTCTCACAAACCACACATGGATCCACTAGTATCATTGCATGTCTGTTCTTTTCATCAACCACACCCAATGTCATTGCATGCTTGTTCTTCTCACAAACCACATAGGGATCCACCAGTGTCATTGCATGTTTGTTCTTCTCATGAACCACATCCAGAGTCATCGCATGTCTGTTCTTCTCACAAACTACATAGGGATAAACCAGTGTCATTGCATGTCTGTTCTTCTGATGAACCACATCAAGAGTCGTTGCATGTCTGTTCTTCTCACAAACCACATAAGGATCCACCAGTATCATTGGATGTGTGTTCCTTTAATGAACCACACACAGTGTCATTGGATGTCTTTTCTTTTCATAAACCACATAAGGATCCAGAAATGTCATTGGATGTGTGTTCTTTTCATCAACCACACCAAGTGTCATTGCATGTGTGTTCTTCTCACAAACCACACATGGATCCACCAGTGTCATTGTATATGTGTTCTTTTCATGAACTACACATGGATCCACCCAGTGTGATTGCATGACAGTTCTTCTCACAAACCACATAAGGATCCACTAGTGTCATTGCATGTATGTTCTTTTCATGAACCACACCCAGTGTCATTGCATGTATGTTCCTCTAAAAAACCACATAAGGATACACCAGTGCCATTGCATGTGTGTTCTTCTAAACAGACCACACATGGATCCACCAGTGTCACTGGATGTGTGTTCTTTTCATGAACCACACCTAGTGTCATTGCATGTCTGTTCTTCTCGCAAACCACATAAGGATCCACTAGTGTCATTAGATGTGTGTTCATTTCATGAACCACACAGTGTCATTGGATGTTTGTTCTTCTCACAAACCACACAAGGGTCCACCAGTGTCATTGGATGTGTGTTCTTTTCATGAACCACACCCAGTGTCATTGGATGTGTGTTCTTCTCACAAACCACACATGGATCCACCAGTGTTTATGCATGTGTGTTCTTTTCATGAACCAAAGGTAGAGTCATCGCATGTCTGTTCTTCTCACAAACCACATATGGATCCACCAGTGTCATTGCATGTGTGTTCTTCTCATGAACCACAACTAGAGTCATTGCATGTCTATTCTTCTCACAAACCACATAAGGACCCACCGGTGTCATTGGATGTGTGTTCTTTTCATGAACCACACCAGTGTCATTGGATGTGTGTTCTTCTCACAAACCACACATGGATCCACCAGGGTCATTGCATGTCTGTTTTTTTTTCATGAACCACACATTGATCCACCCAGTGTAATTGCATGTTAGTTCTTCTCACAAACCACATAAGGATCCACTAGTGTCATTGCATGTATGTTCTTTTCATAAACCACCCCCAGTGTCATTGCATGTCTGTTCCTCTAAACAAACCACACATGGATCCACGCAGTGTGATTGCATCTGGTCATTGCATGTCAGTTCTTCTCACAAACCACATAAGGATCCACCAGTGTCATTGCGTGTCTGTTCTTTTCATGAACCACACCTAGTGTCATTGCATGCTTGTTCTTCTCACAAACCACACATGGATCCACTAGTGTCATTGCATGTATGTTCTTTTCATGAACCACACATGGATCCACCAAGTGTGATTGCATGTCAGTTCTTCTCACAAACCACACATGGATCCACTAGTATCATTGCATGTCTGTTCTTTTCATCAACCACACCCAATGTCATTGCATGCTTGTTCTTCTCACAAACCACATAGGGATCCACCAGTGTCATTGCATGTTTGTTCTTCTCATGAACCACATCCAGAGTCATCGCATGTCTGTTCTTCTCACAAACTACATAGGGATAAACCAGTGTCATTGCATGTCTGTTCTTCTCATGAACCACATCAAGAGTCGTTGCATGTCTGTTCTTCTCACAAACCACATAAGGATCCACCAGTATCATTGGATGTGTGTTCCTTTAATGAACCACACACAGTGTCATTGGATGTCTTTTCTTTTCATAAACCACATAAGGATCCAGAAATGTCATTGGATGTGTGTTCTTTTCATCAACCACACCAAGTGTCATTGCATGTGTGTTCTTCTCACAAACCACACATGGATCCACCAGTGTCATTGTATATGTGTTCTTTTCATGAACTACACATGGATCCACCCAGTGTGATTGCATGACAGTTCTTCTCACAAACCACATAAGGATCCACTAGTGTCATTGCATGTATGTTCTTTTCATGAACCACACCCAGTGTCATTGCATGTATGTTCCTCTAAAAAACCACATAAGGATACACCAGTGTCATTGCATGTGTGTTCTTCTAAACAGACCACACATGGATCCACCAATGTCATTGCATGTGTGTTCTTTTCATGAACCACACCCAGTGTCATTGCATGTCTGTTCTTCTCACAAACCACATAAGGATCCACTAGTGTCATTAGATGTGTGTTCATTTCATGAACCACACAGTGTCATTGGATGGTTGTTCTTCTCACAAACCACATAAGGATCCACCAGTGTCATTGGATGTGTGTTCTTGTCATGAACCACACCTAGTGTCATTGGATGTGTGTTCTTCTCACAAACCACACATGGATCCACCAGTGTCTATGCATGTGTGTTCTTTTCATGAACCAAAGCTAGAGTCATCGCATGTCTGTTCTTCTCACAAACCACATATCGATCCACCAGTGTCATTGCAGGTGTGTTCTTCTCGTGAACCACAGCTAGAGTCATTGCATGTCTGTTCTTCTCACAAACCACATAAGGACCGACCGGTGTCATTGGATGTATGTTCTTTTCATGAACCACACCAGTGTCATTGGATGTGTGTTCTTCTCACAAACCACACATGGATCCACCAGGGTCATTGCATGTCTGTTAATTTCAGGAACCACACATTGATCCACCCAGTGTTATTGCATGTCAGTTCTTCTCACAAACCAAATAAGGATCCACTAGTGTCATTGCATGTATGTTTTTTCATAAACCACCCCCAATGTCATTGCATGTCTGTTCCTCTAAAGAAACCACACATGGATCTACGCAGTGTGATTGCATGTGGTCATTGCATGTCAGTTCTTCTCACAAACCACATAAGATCCACTAGTGTCATTGCATGTCTATTCTTTTCATGAACCACACCTAGTGTCATTGCATGCTTGTTCTTCCCACAAACCACATAGGGATACACAAGTGTCGTTGCATGTCTGTTCTTCTCATGAACCATATCCAGAGTCATCGCATGTATGTTCTTCTCACAAACCACATAAGGATACAACAGTGTCATTGCATGTATGTTCTTATCATGAACCACATCCAGAGTCAGCGCATGTCTGTTCTCATCAAAAACCACACCTAGTGTCATTGCATGTGTGTTCCTCTCACAAACCACACATGGATCCACCAGTTTCATTGCATGTGTGTTCTTTTCATGAACCACACCCAGTGTCATTGCATGTCTGTTCTTCTCAAAAACCACATAAGGATCCTCTAGTGTCATTGGATGTGTGTTCATTTCATGACCCACACACAGTGCCATTGGATGTTTGTTCTTCTCACAAACCACATAAGGATCCACCAGTGTCATTGGATATGTGTTCTTCTCATGAACCACACGTAGTGTCATTGGATGTCGGTTCTTCTCACAAACCACACATGGATCGACCAGTGTCTATGCATGTGTGTTCTTTTCATGAACCACAACTACAGTCATCGTATGTCCGTTCTTCTCACAAACCACACATGGATCAACCAGTGTCATTGCATGTGTGTTCTTCTCCTGAACCACAGCTAGAGTCATTGCATGTCTGTTCTTCTCAAAAACCACATAAGGACCCACCGGTGTCATTGGATGTGTGTTCTTTTCATGAACCACACTAGTGTCATTGGATGTGTGTTCTTCTCACAAACCACACATGGATCCACTAGTTTCATTGCATGTCTGTTATTTTCATGAACCACACATTGATCCACTCAGTGTTATTGCATGTCAGTTCTTCTCACAAACCACATAAGGATCCACCAGTGTCATTGCATGTATGTTCTTTTCATGAACCACACCCAGTGTCATTGCATGTCTGTTCCTCTAAACAAACCACACATGGATCCACGCAGTGTGATTGCATGTGGTCATGGTATGTCAGTTCTTCTAACAAACCACATAAGGATCCACGAGTCTCATTGCATGTCTATTCTTTTTATGAACCACACCTTGTGTCATTGCATGTTTGTTCTTCTCACAAACCACATAGGGATACACCAGTGTCATTGCATGTTTGTTCTTCTCATGAACCACATCCAGAGTCATCACATGTCTGTTCTTCTCACAAACCACATAAGGATACACCACTATCATTGCATGTATGTTCTTCTCATGAACCACATCTAGAGTCATTGATGTTTTTTCTTCTCCAAAACCACATAAGGATCCACCAATGTCATTGGATGTGTGTTATTTTCATGAACCACACCTAGTGTCATTGCATGTGTGTTCTTCTCACAAACCACACATGGATCCACCAGTATCATTGGATGTGTGTTCTTTTCATGAACTACACCCAGTGTCATTGCATGTGTGTTCCTCTCACAAACTACACATGGATCCACCAGTTTTATTGGATGTGTGTTCTTTTCATGAACCACACATGGATCCACCTAGTGTGATTGCCTGTCAGTTCTTCTCACAAACCACATAAGGATCCACTAGTGTCATTGCATGTCTGAGCTTTTCATGATCCACACCCAGTGTCATTGCATGTCTATTCCTCTAAACAAAACACATAAGGATACACCAGTGTCATTGCATGTGGTCATTGCTTGTCAGTTCTTCTCACAAACCACATAAGGATCCACCAGTGTCATTGCATGGCTGTTCTTTTCATGAACCACACCCAGTGTTATTGCATGTGTGTTCTTCTCACAAAAAACATAGAGATACACTAGTGTCATTGCATGTCTGTTCTTGTCATGAACCACATCCAGAGTCATCGTATGTCTGTTCTTCTCACAAACCACATAAGGATACACCACTGTCATTGCATGTATGTTCTTCTCATGAACCACATCTAGAGTCATTGATGTCTATTCTTCTCACAAACCACATAAGGATCCACCAATGTCATTGGATGTGTGTTATTTTCAGGAACCACACCTAGTGTCATTGCATGTGTGTTCTTCTCACAAACCACACATGGATCCACCAGTATCATTGGATGTGTGTTCTTTTCATGAACCACACATGGATCCACCCAGTGTGAATGCATGTTAGTTCTTCTCACAAACCACATAAGGATCCACCAGTGTCATTGCTGGTCTGTTCTTTTCATGAACCACACCCCTTGTAGTTATGGAATCTCCATATCTTTGTTGAAAAAGAGTTTTGAAACACGCCTATGTTTTATAAATCTATACATCTCCATATCTTTGTAAAAAAGGTATGAAAATAGTTTTGGAGTAGAAACTCTATCTATGCCTGTTTGACCACCTCTGGTCAAACAAATCTTTCGAACTCAGGTTCCCTAGGAACCTCCATACTTTCATCCTTTCTTTCCAAACAAACACCATTTGGGTACTCCTAGCCAACACCTTTACAACCATCCTTGACCGTGGACACGGCTATTCGAATAGATTATACTCTACAGAGTTCGCGCACTTTCCCCACAAGAATCAATACATCCGCCGGAATAAAACCACGGCCCACTACCCATGGTAGATGGGGGTCCGGATAATTAAACCTAACCTTTCTCTTGTCGACCCTAGCAAAGGCTGATTTTCGTTTTGGGTTTGTTCTCCCCAACAACAAGCATGTGGATCCTAGCCATAGTCCTGCCTTCCGTACATGCGTATACCCAAGCCGCAACTTGACGTATACCTTCACTTGGTGACTCCACTTCCTTCCACACTGCCTAAGTCATACCGTCCGCGTGAGACCTAATTGTTGCACCGGCACTCCTGCCAAGGCAGGCTCACTGTTGCCGAAGCAAGCTACAGGCTCCAGATTCGAGATCTGTTAGCGCCCGCCCGAAATTCAAGGGATCTCTCCCTATAAGCATGGTACAAGCTGCCCCGGCTAATGAAGACAAACTACGAGCTAAGCCCCCGCACCTGGGGTAATGTGGTTACACTTATAAAATTGTTCCGGCAAAGGCGTAGAACATCCCTTCTCTTTCTCTTGTCCATTTTCCCATTTCTCATCAACACCACTTCTTTTTTTAAAACCTTCGCTTGGAACGATGCCTCTTCCGAAGGGTTTTACAAAGAAGTTTTGAAACATTTGTAGTAGGGTAAATCCCAAAACAAGTTATTTTCTCAAAGCCGGGTTTCCAACAAGGTAGGACGCAAATCATCATACTCTCGGTCTAAAGGGGTAACATGGTAGGTACAACAGGGTGGTGCCACGAGGGGCACAAGGTCATAACTTGGAGGAGCCAAGTTATTCGCGCAGTATTTATAAAACAAGACATGTCGATAAATAATGCAATTTATAAAGAGGATACAAAACAGGTAATAAAGAGAGTAGGACAAGTATCAGAATTCGGGAATGGTGGCTTGCCTATGATCAGCAATAAGTCCCTGGACTTCCTTAGATAACCAAGAATACCCAATAGTTAATAATAAGAAGTCCCTTCCTTGTTGTCGTCAAATACTCACACTATCGCCGTCATTGGGTATACATGCAAGCAGACAATACGACAATCAATACATGGCAAACATGCATCCAACCATACAGAAAACAACATAAGGGAAACTACTTAACTTAGTAGTTTTTGGAGGAGTTGGGTATTAATAATGGAAATACTAGATTGCCATAGAGCTGTTTTTCCCATTGGAAGATGGTTGTCAAGGCTAAATACTATGAACTTGGAGTGGGGTTCTGAGGTATGTAGGATACCAATGTGCAACAATGATATCCTCGGATGGTTCTTGACAACATAAAACCAACACAAGTGGTTTCACTAGATTATCAATTACCTAGATTTAGTTATGCTTTTTATAGTGGAATAAACTCTAGTTTGAGGAAATAATTCAACAGAATTTATTTGGAGGCCCAATTTTTTTCCTTGGGTGATTAGGCAGTGTTTGATATACTGAACCACATAGAGTTGGAATCAAGTCTAAACAATTACCAGAATGCCCTCAGGAAATTCCCAAAGGTAGTTCTGTCTTGTTTTTCTGTTTTTCACCAGATTAATTCTATAGAAGCTCTGTAGTTGATTCTAGGGACATGTGGTGGAAATTTAGAATACATTTCTGTAGGAATTGGATTCACTCTTTTTGGAGTTGTCAAACTCCTGGAGTGATTTATTTAGTGAACAAGGGGTACACAAAATAGATTAATTCACTAAAATTCAACCAGAGCTCAATAAAATCTGAGCTGATTTGGATAAGACACATCCGTGGGCGTTGGAATTAGATTAATAACTCTTTTGGTTTGACCTAAAGAATTTACCCAAGGCTGATATTGGTTGTTTTTATTATTTTTGCTAAGGGCACACTACTGTTCACGTTGGCATAGGACCTATGCTAGATGACAGGTATATCAAATACCTTCCAGCAGATCTTTGGTTCTCCCCAATTGGAGATGTAAAACTCCCTGAGGAAATTATTTAGTGCATAGGACAATCTTTAGTGGATTAATTGCCAATAAATAATAAGAATTATTTTTGGCAAGGGACTAGTTCTGCATGTTGCACAAAACATCAGGGAACATGATGAAAGTTATATCTGCTCAAATGGAGTTGGTTACCATTTTCAAAATGATTTAAACTAAGGCCAAACTTCTAGATCTAATAGATCTATTAAAATGAAAAAAGAACAGGGGCGAGCCAGGACGAGATCTGTGCCGAGTTGGGCCGGCCTGGACGAAATCGGCCCACCCAGCGAGGACAGTGCGCGCGGCGGCATGTTTGAACCTGACGGGCGGGGCCCTGGTGCCAGTGACAATAGGGGTGCGAAGGGGTATCGGGCGACGGTGGCCGTTAGATTAAAGAGGGATCGAAGGCGCAACGTCGTCATCCTCGGCAAAAAGAGCCAGCCGGGAGCGGAACCCTAGGGTGGTCGGGGAAGCTCGGGGGTGCTCATCTGGGGGCGGGGAGAAGCCGGGGATGGTCCAGGGCGAAGCGGCGTTCGACGACGGTCTCGGTGATGGGCGAAAACGACGATTTTGGTCCTGGGACTAGCCTCGGGCAATGGCGACCGAGGTGGACCTCGCCGGAGCTTGACCTTGGAGACGGTAGAGGAGTCCGTAGCCCAAAATAAGAGCGGGATTAGATAGCGAAGGAGGAGGGGGTCACAACAAGGTGACATGCAGAGGGAGCAGGAGGGAGATGAGGGAGCCTTGCTCGATTTCTTTAAGAGGCCGAGACTCCTCCTTCTTTTTCTTTCAGGCAGCATAGAGCAGGGGAGGGAGAGTGGAGCTAGGGGAGGTAAGTCGAGTGGGAGAGGGAGCAAATGAGGGGCAGGGGGTGTGCTGGGGTGGCCTCTGGCCTTTATACCGAGGGGGATATATGGTGTAAATGTCCAATTTGGACATGGTGGAGGGGTGGTGCTGGCCAAGGATTGGCCTAGAGGGTGGTGGGGAGGGGTAAGAATGGGTTTTGGTCGGGTAGGGATAGAGGGAGGGAGCTGTGGTAATTAAATGGGGCAAATCTTGTAGGATTTGGTTGTCTCTCTCTCTCTCCACTAATCTAGGGGTAAAAAGGGGCAATGCTGGGGTGGAGCTATAGTGCTCACGACCAGGGGAGTGTTGGTGCTGTGGAGGAGTGCTTGACAAGCTTAGGTGGTGGTTTGGTCCTAGTTTTGTTCAAGGTTAAATGTTTTGCAAGATTTTGATCACAAGAGAGGTTGTGAAGGAGTTCAGAGATTTCAATTGGAAAGGATGGGGAAGATGGTACTGGTGGATAGATGAGGTTAAAAGACCTCTCTAGGAATTATTTGGGATTTTTCAAAGGAGTTTTAGTCCACTTAACAGTATTTATTCAAAAAGGACAAAAGTAGTTTCTAGAAGATCATTTGATATATTTACATTGGACAAGGTGGGTTTTTGGTGTGAGAGGGTCCCAAATGTGAATACACACTTAGGGGAATTTTGCAAAGATTTATTGAGGATTAAAAGTATTTAGAACAATTATTTTGTTGTTTCTGCCATTTAGGAAAAAGGGCAAAAAGAATTATTAGAGCTCTTAAAAAATATTAATTTTTGAAGTTGGAAGATAGGGTATGATAAATGGATCTCACTTGAGCCAAAAGTTGGGGAAGTGTTTTGACAAAAACCAAACCTTCCATTGGGAAAGGGTTTTGAGATTCTGTCTATTAAAGGAATTAAATATATTTAGAGCCATAATAATTATGGGTAATATTTGATAAATCTTGATGATCAAGGTGGATGATGTAGACAAGGTGTAGCAAGCATTTGCAACCTTGGGAATTGGAATTCCAACTTGAATTAGATGGAAGAACAAGGCATTGAGGATCTAGGATGATGTTATTTTTATACCACCTAAACCTTATTGAATCTTGGAGCTTAGAGCTCACCTTGATGCAAGGGATAGATTATTAGTTAGACCAAGTCATATAGATTATCCTAGCAGAAGGATTTTGGATTCGTTAGATTTGAGATGGTCTGGGAGTGATGGAAAACTTTGTTGGAGATAAGGCTACCATACCAGATGAGTCATGATGCCTTATAAACCATGTGGGTTTGAGCAGCAACAAGGATCCACTTGGAACAAGTGAAGTAGATGTTGATAGACGGTCTGGGAGTGATGGAAAACTTTGTTGGAGATAAGGCTGCCATACCAGATGAGTCATGATGCCTTATAAACCATGTGGGTTTGAGCAGCAACAAGGATCCACTTGGAACAAGTGAAGTAGATTTTGATAGACCTATATGAGTAGATCACAACCATGCAAATAGTTGGTCCATAGAAGGTTGGATGATGGTGTGGGCTTCTGTCAAAGTAGGCATGATAACTAGATTTGCAGGAAAAGTTATTTTGTTGCCTACAAAACTATCAAGAACAAGTGGGTTAGAGGAGGATCTAACCAAGAGAAAGAGTGGGCCTTGGTAGTCCTTAAGATGGTTAACAAGATGGTTCAAGTGCATTTCAAAAAATGCACATGGTTTGAGAAACGGAGGCATTCAAAAAGGTGATGTTGAAACAGTTTCCAGAATGAGTGGAATGTTTTTGGCAGGGTTGCAAGGTACCAAAGCATCATCAAGTGGATGATGTTGATGTGTAGGTTGAGTAGAATAGATCCAGGCTTGTTATTGGTCTTCATGGACTTGGAAGCTTCTAGAATGGATCACTACAGAATTGATCTGGTTAAGGGTTTTAGATGATCACCTAGTAGTTAGGGATCATATCCAGATTTGTATTCTGAGGGGGTGAGGATTTGGAAACATCTTGATCCTAGTGATGAGCTCCTAGAGTGGCTCATACTACTTCCTAAGCAAGCAAGTCAAGCATCAGGTCAAGGCGACTCATCTTATAGACCAAGCAAATCCACTACTGGGGTTATCGTCAAGCTTAGCTTGAGGTAAGGTTGGAGCATTTTGAAGAGGTGGGTTCTGAGTAAGATGAGAGTCCTTGGTACCTCTACCAAGAGTAGAATTCAAATGCTTTAAAAAGAGGTTTTGGGAAAACTAGAGATAAGATTAATTGAGTGTTCTATCTTGAAAACATAAGGAGGTCATATTATATATCTCACCATAGTTTTGTCTACATAAGCTACAAAAATAGTTTTAGTTACATAAGCATCTTGGCTCATGTTTTGTAATGCCAGAACATTTGAGAATATGTAGAATGAGCTAGGACAGTTTTGGTAAATAGCTTTTGTCAACTAAAGGTGAGGTAAGGAGTAGCATAGGGTACACACTCATGTGCACAAGTACAAACAAACAACAAGCAAACACTACACCAATAAACAAGAAAAAGATTTTGTTCTCCCTGATTTTTGCATTCTAGACAACTAATCAGGGTTGCTGAAATTAGGAAGTTACAGACCTTTCCCCCTTAGAAGAATCTCGTCCCGAGATTCTGCAGAGTAAGGTTAGCGGATTTGTGTTGGAGTTAGTGCTAGGTGTTTCTAGCGTAATAACTTGCCGGCTTTGTCTTTGATCAGAATCACTTTGTCAGTGAGGTTGAACTCCAGTCGTCTTGAAAGCACGAGTGACGAGATGGCTTCAACCTGGGTTGCTAGGAGTGATCTTCTGGCTATTAGGATTTACGGCGCCTGTCCTAAGGGATTATTGTATTCTAGTATACGTCCTTGGGTCCATCTGTTTGATTGCTTCTGGCAGAAGGTTATTCTAGTTGGCGGAAAGACGTAGTCTTTCCCCCTTAGGATTAGACTAGGGTAGCTCGGAGAATTGACATAGGCCTTCCTTCTTAGAGTCGCAGGTGGATGTTTTGACTGCTGACGTCCATAATTCTCCTGGAGTCTAGATCATCAGAAGGCGTCCCATTCTGGAGGTCTTCTGAAAATATTCTCGGGCAGACAGTCTTCTGGGGACTGAGTGGAAATACTTCGTCTTTCCACCTTCGAGCCTCCTTAGGGCGCTTTAGGAGTGGTGCAGATCTTTTGTCTAGGAGTGCAGACTTGAGGTTAGTGAAAGGCTGCATCTTCCTACAATCTTGAGTTGAGGTCGTCGAGGGACACTCTATTCTATAAACTTTGGAGGGGGTGGTTTCCTAATGAAGCCTCTAAGGGGTTTAGCTCAAGGTGAGTTAGCGGTTTGTGGCCCTTCTTTCTAGGGTTTAGTCAGGGTTGATGTAGTCAGCGTCGATGAGGAGTTCCTCACTTGAATCTCTTGCGTTGCTTCTCCTTGAGGGCTGAGTGTACTCGTTGTCTTCATGCATCCTCGTCTTCGGGGAACTGAAGTATTCTGACATGCTGGTGAGGGACTTCCGGTGGGTGGTAAGTGTTTCAGGTTGGGTCTGATGCAACGTCTTGGGTAAAACACGCAAGAAAGGAAACAATCAAATCAAGCATAGCAATCCAAGGAAGTTATTACATAACCAACCAGTTTGCACCCGAAGGTGTCAATATCACTTAAGCATTACAAAACGCGTTCAGGGACGATACATGACTCTACCCTATTGCTAGATGGGCGAGTACCGCAACGCGGGTGATTACTCAGAGGGTGCATCTGTGGTGTTGTGGCTAGCTTCTGGCGGAGCAATGGAGGTTTCCTGCACCTCCTTGATGGGCTTGAACCTACGGAGATACTGACTGGCAGTGGTGCACCTCCTGCTTCTCTTGGGTGCAGCTTCTCTCGAGGTTCCTTCAGTGGCGGTGGTCCGTGCTTGATGCCTTTGTAGGGTTTCCAGAGCTTCCTTACGGGTGAGAATGGCTTGCAAGCGAGGGAGCTCCATCTGGGAGTGGCGGTATTCGTCAACGACTGCTGTTAACACCTCATTGCTAGAGTAGCTGAAGCGGGTCTGAAAAGAGATGGCAGGGTATGCCAGGCTAGGGTCTTGAGATCCTCTGGTACAGTCGACATTTCCCTTCATGGGGAGGTAAAAGGTTGCAGGTTGTCTCATCTCTGGAGGGAAATACGGATGCGCATCAAAGCTTCTCTGGCTACCAAATAATAGCAAGTACGGGACTGGGCATCCGAGGTCCCGTGGAATGGATAGGGCTTCCATTGGTTCCCGGCTTAGCTAGTATGACAATCTGTCCCACATAATCTCATGATTCTAGTCCCTTGTGGAGGGTGTTGATAGGTTTCTGCTGGTAACCGCAAAGTTGCAGAGAGTCCCAGAGGAGTCGGGGAAATCCAATCTTCAGCCACCCTTCAACAATGGGTTCCATCTACAAAAGTGTTTAGGACTAGGTTGGGTTAGTGCCAAGTGTGCAAGATTTTAAGATTAGAAAATCAAATAGACCAAGAAAATCCACTACTGGGGTTACCATCAAGCTTAGCTTGAGGTAAGGTTGGAGCATTTTGAAGAGGATGGGTTCTGAGTAAGATGAGAGTCCTTGGTACCTCTACCAAGAGTAGAATTCAAATGCTTTGAAAAGAGGTTTTGGAAAAACTAGAGATAAGATTAATTGAGGGTTCTATCTTGAAAACATAAGGAGGTCATATTATATATCTCACCATAGTTTTGTCTACAGAAGCTACAAAAATAGTTTTAGTTACATAAGCATCTTGGCTCATGTTTTGTAATGCCAGAACATTTGAGAATATGTAGAATGAGCTAGGACAGTTTTGGTAAATAGCTTTTGTCAACTAAAGGTGAGGTAAGGAGTAGCATAGGGTACACACTCATGTGCACAAGTACAAACAAACAACAAGCAAACACTGCACCAATAAAGAAGAAAAAGATTTTGTTCTCCCTGATTTTTGCATTCTAGACAACTAATCAGGGTTGCTGAAATTGGGAAGTTACAGACCTTTCCCCCTTAGAAAAATCTCGTCCCGAGATTCCGGAGATTAAGGTTAGCGGATTTGTGTTGGAGTTAGTGCTAGGTGTTTCTAGCGTAATAACTTGCCGGCTTTGTCTTTGATCAGAATCACTTCGTTAGTGAGGTTGAACTCTAGTCGTCTTGAAAGCACGAGTGATGAGATGGCTTCAACCTAGGTTGCTAGGAGTGATCTTCTGGCTATTAGGATTTACGGCGCCTGTCCTAAGGGATTATTGTATTCTAGTATACGTCCTTGGGTCCATCTGTTGGATTGCTTCTAGCAGAAGGTTATTCTAGTTGGCGGGAAAGACGTAGTCTTTCCCCCTTAGGATTAGACTAGGGTAGCTCGGAGAATTGACATAGGCCTTCCTTCTTAGAGTCGCAGGTGGATGTTTTGACTGCTGACGTCCATAATTCTCCTGGAGTCTAGATCATCAGAAGGCGTCCCATTCTGGAGGTCTTCTGAAAATATTCTCGGGCAGACAGTCTTCTGGGGACTGAGTGGAAATACTCCGTCTTTCCACCTTCGAGCTTCCTTAGGGCGCTTTAGGAGTGGTGCAGATCTTTTGTCTAGGAGTGCAGACTTGAGGTTAGTGAAAGGCTGCATCTTCCTACAATCTTGAGTTGAGGTCGTCGAGGGACACTCTATTCTATAAACTTTGGAGGGGGTGGTTTCCTAATGAAGCCTCTAAGGGGTTTAGCTCAAGGTGAGTTAGCGGTTTGTGGCCCTTCTTTCTAGGGTTTAGTCAGGGTTGATGTAGTCAGCGTCGATGAGGAGTTCCTCACTTGAATCTCTTGCGTTGCTTCTCCTTGAGGGCTGAGTGTACTCGTTGTCTTCATGCATCCTCGTCTTCGGGGAACTGAAGTATTCTGACATGCTGGTGAGGGACTTCTGGTGGGTGTTAAGTGTTTCAGGTTGGGTCTGATGCAACGTCTTGGGTAAAACACGCAAGAAAGGAAACAATCAAATCAAGCATAGCAATCCAAGGAAGTTATTACATAACCAACCAGTCTGCACCCGAAGGTGTCAATATCACTTAAGCATTACAAAACGCGTTCAGGGATGATACATGACTCTACCCTATTGCTAGATGGGCGAGTACCGCAACGCGGGTGATTACTCAGAGGGTGCATCTGTGGTGTTGTGGCTAGCTTCTGGCGGAGCAATGGAGGTTTCCTGCACCTCCTTGATGGGCTTGAACCTACGGAGATACTGACTGGCAGTGGTGCACCTCCTGCTTCTCTTGGGTGTGGCTTCTCTCGAGGTTCCTTCAGTGGCGGTGGTCCGTGCTTGATGCCTTTGTAGGGTTTCCAGAGCTTCCTTATGGGTGAGAATGGCTTGCAAGCGACGGAGCTCCATCTGGGAGTGGCGGTATTCGTCAACGACTTCTGTTAACACCTCATTGCTAGAGTAGCTGAAGCGGGTCTAAAAAGAGATGGCAGGGTATGCCAGGCAAGGGTCTTGAGATCCTATGGTGCAGTCGACATTTCCCTTCATGGGGAGGTAAAAGGTTGCAGGCTGTCTCATCTCTGGAAGGAAATACGGATGCGCATCAAAGCTTCTCTGGCTACCAAATAATAGCAAGTACGGGACTGGGCATCCGAGGTCCCGTGGAATGGATAGGGCTTCCATTGGTTCCCGGCTTAGCTAGTATGACAATCTGTCCCACATAATCTCATGATTCTAGTCCCTTGTGGAGGGTGTTGATAGGTTTCTGCTGGTAACCGCAAAGTTGTAGAGAGTCCCAGAGGAGTCGGGGAAATCCAATCTTTAGCCACCCTTCAACAATGGGTTCCATCTACAACAGTGTTTAGGACTAGGTTGGGTTAGTACCAAGTGTGCAAGATTTTAAGATTAGAAAATCAAATAGACCAAGCAAATCCACTACTGGGGTTACCATCAAGCTTAGCTTGAGGTAAGGTTGGAGCATTTTGAAGAGGTTGGGTTCTGAGTAAGATGAGAGTCCTTGGTACCTCTACCAAGAGTAGAATTCAAATGCTTTGAAAAGAGGTTTTTGGAATACTAGAGATAAGATTAGTTGAGTGTTCTGTGTTGAAAACATAAGGAGGTCATATTATATATCTCTCCATAGTTTTGTCAATAGAAGCTACAAAAATAGTTTTAGTTACATAAGCATCTTGGCTCATGTTTTGTAATGCCAGAACATTTGAGAATATGTAGAATGAGCTAGGACAGTTTTGGTAAATAGCTTTTGTCAACTAAAGGTGAGGTAAGGAGTAGCATAGGGTACACACTCATGTGCACAAGTACAAACAAACAACAAGCAAACACTGCACCAATAAAGAAGAAAAAGATTTTGTTCTCCCTGATTTTTGCATTCTAGACAACTAATCAGGGTTGCTGAAATTGGGAAGTTACAGACCTTTCCCCCTTAGAAAAATCTCGTCCCGAGATTCCGGAGATTAAGGTTAGCGGATTTGTGTTGGAGTTAGTGCTAGGTGTTTCTAGCGTAATAACTTGCCGGCTTTGTCTTTGATCAGAATCACTTCGTTAGTGAGGTTGAACTCTAGTCGTCTTGAAAGCACGAGTGATGAGATGGCTTCAACCTAGGTTGCTAGGAGTGATCTTCTGGCTATTAGGATTTACGGCGCCTGTCCTAAGGGATTATTGTATTCTAGTATACGTCCTTGGGTCCATCTGTTGGATTGCTTCTAGCAGAAGGTTATTCTAGTTGGCGGGAAAGACGTAGTCTTTCCCCCTTAGGATTAGACTAGGGTAGCTCGGAGAATTGACATAGGCCTTCCTTCTTAGAGTCGCAGGTGGATGTTTTGACTGCTGACGTCCATAATTCTCCTGGAGTCTAGATCATCAGAAGGCGTCCCATTCTGGAGGTCTTCTGAAAATATTCTCGGGCAGACAGTCTTCTGGGGACTGAGTGGAAATACTTCGTCTTTCCACCTTCGAGCTTCCTTAGGGCGCTTTAGGAGTGGTGCAGATCTTTTGTCTAGGAGTGCAGACTTGAGGTTAGTGAAAGGCTGCATCTTCCTACAATCTTGAGTTGAGGTCGTCGAGGGACACTCTATTCTATAAACTTTGGAGGGGGTGGTTTCCTAATGAAGCCTCTAAGGGGTTTAGCTCAAGGTGAGTTAGCGGTTTGTGGCCCTTCTTTCTAGGGTTTAGTCAGGGTTGATGTAGTCAGCGTCGATGAGGAGTTCCTCACTTGAATCTCTTGCGTTGCTTCTCCTTGAGGGCTGAGTGTACTCGTTGTCTTCATGCATCCTCGTCTTCGGGGAACTGAAGTATTCTGACATGCTGGTGAGGGACTTCTGGTGGGTGTTAAGTGTTTCAGGTTGGGTCTGATGCAACGTCTTGGGTAAAACACGCAAGAAAGGAAACAATCAAAGCAAGCATAGCAATCCAAGGAAGTTATTACATAACCAACCAGTCTGCACCCGAAGGTGTCAATATCTATTAAGCATTACAAAACGCGTTCAGGGATGATACATGACTCTACCCTATTGCTAGATGGGCGAGTACCGCAACGCGGGTGATTACTCAGAGGGTGCATCTGTGGTGTTGTGGCTAGCTTCTGGCGGAGCAATGGAGGTTTCCTGCACCTCCTTGATGGGCTTGAACCTACGGAGATACTGACTGGCAGTGGTGCACCTCCTGCTTCTCTTGGGTGTGGCTTCTCTCGAGGTTCCTTCAGTGGCGGTGGTCCGTGCTTGATGCCTTTGTAGGGTTTCCAGAGCTTCCTTATGGGTGAGAATGGCTTGCAAGCGACGGAGCTCCATCTGGGAGTGGCGGTATTCGTCAACGACTTCTGTTAACACCTCATTGCTAGAGTAGCTGAAGCGGGTCTAAAAAGAGATGGCAGGGTATGCCAGGCAAGGGTCTTGAGATCCTATGGTGTAGTCGACATTTCCCTTCATGGGGAGGTAAAAGGTTGCAGGCTGTCTCATCTCTGGAAGGAAATACGGATGCGCATCAAAGCTTCTCTGGCTACCAAATAATAGCAAGTACGGGACTGGGCATCCGAGGTCCCGTGGAATGGATAGGGCTTCCATTGGTTCCCGGCTTAGCTAGTATGACAATCTGTCCCACATAATCTCATGATTCTAGTCCCTTGTGGAGGGTGTTGATAGGTTTCTGCTGGTAACCGCAAAGTTGTAGAGAGTCCCAGAGGAGTCGGGGAAATCCAATCTTTAGCCACCCTTCAACAATGGGTTCCATCTACAAAAGTGTTTAGGACTAGGTTGGGTTAGTACCAAGTGTGCAAGATTTTAAGATTAGAAAATCAAATAGACCAAGCAAATCCACTACTGGGGTTACCATCAAGCTTAGCTTGAGGTAAGGTTGGAGCATTTTGAAGAGGTTGGGTTCTGAGTAAGATGAGAGTCCTTGGTACCTCTACCAAGAGTAGAATTCAAATGCTTTGAAAAGAGGTTTTTGGAATACTAGAGATAAGATTAGTTGAGTGTTCTGTGTTGAAAACATAAGGAGGTCATATTATATATCTCTCCATAGTTTTGTCAATAGAAGCTACAAAAATAGTTTTAGTTACATAAGCATCTTGGCTCATGTTTTGAAATGCCAGAACATTTGAGAATATGTAGAATGATCCAGGATAGTTTTGGTAAATAGCTTTTGTCAACTAAGGTGAGGTAAGGAGTAGCATAGGGTACACACTCATGTGCACAAGTACAAACAAACAACAAGCAAACACTTCACTAATAAACAAGAAATTTTTTTTCTTCCCCCTGATTTTTGCATTCTGGACAAATAATCAGGGTTGCTTAAATTGGGATGTTACAGATACATTAGTGTCATTGCATGTCTGTTCTTCTCATGAACCACATCTAGAGTCATTGCACGTATGTTCTTCTCACAAACCACATAAGGATCCACTAGTGTCATAGGATGTGTGTTCTTTTCATGAACCACAGAGTGTCATTTGATGTCTGTTCTTTTCATAAAACACATAAGGATCCACTAGTGTCATTGCATGTGTGTTCTTCTCACAAACCACACATGGATCCACCCAGTGTGATTGCATGTCAGTTCTTCTCGCAAACCACACAAGGATCCACCAGTGTCATTGCATCTCTATTATTTTCATGAACGACACCCAGTGTCATTGCATGTATGTTCCTCTAAACAAACCACATAAGGATACACCAGTGTCATTGCATGTGTGTTATTCTAAACAAACCACACATGGATCCACCAGTGTCATTGGATATGTGTTGTTTTCATAAGCCACACCCAGTGTCATTGCATGTATGTTCTTCTCACAAACCACATAAGGATCCACCAGTGTCATTGGATGTGTGTTCATTTCATGATCCACACACAGTGTCATTGGATGTATGTTCTTCTCACATACCACATAACGATCCACCTGTGTCATTGGATGTGTGTTCTTCTCATGAACAACACCCAGTGTCATTGCATGTGTCTTCCTCTCACAAACCACACATGGATCCACCAGTTTCATTGGATGTGTGTTCTTTTCATGAACCACACAGTGTATTTGGATGTATGTTCTTCTCACAAACCACATAACGATCCACCTGTGTCATTGGATGTGTGTTCTTCTCATGAACAACACCCAGTGTCACTGCATGTGTCTTCCTCTCACAAACCACACATGGATCCACCAGTGTCATTGGATGTGTATTATTTTCATGAACCACACATGGATCCACCAAGTGTGATTGCATGTCAATTCTTCTCACAAACCACGTAAGGATCCACTAGTGTCATTGCATGTCTGTTCTTATCACAAACCACACATGGATCCACCAGTGTCATTGGATGTCTGTTATTTTCATGAACCACACAAAGTGTCATTGGATGTCTGTTCTTCTCGCAAACCACATAAGTATCCACCAATGTCATTGCATGTGTGTTCTTTTCCTGAACCACAACCAATGTCATTGGATGTGTGTTCTTCTCACAAACCACACATGGATCCACGAGTGTCATTGCATGTGTGTTCTTTTCATGAACCCCAGCTAGATCCATCGCATGTCTGTTCTTCTCACAAACCACATATGGATCCACCAGTGTCATTGCATGTGTGTTCTTCTCATGAACCACAGCTAGAGTCAGCGCATGTCTGTTCTTCTCACAAACCACATAAGGATCCACCGGTATCATTGGATGTGTGTTCCTTTCATGAACCACACCCAGTGTCATTGGATGTGTATTATTCTCACAAACCAGACATGGATCCACCAATGTCATTGCATGTCTGTTCTTTTCATGAACCACACATGGATCCACCCAGTGTGATTCCATGCCAGTTCTTCTCACAAACCACACATGGATCCACCAGGATCATTGCATGCATGTTCTTTTCATGAACCACAACCAATGTCATTGCATGTTTGTTCTTCTCATAAACCACATAGGGACACACCAGAGTCATTGCATGCATGTTCTTCTCATGAACCACATCCAGAGCCATCGCATGTCCGTTCTTATCACAAACCACATAGGGATACACCAGTGTCATTGCATGTCTGTTCTTCTCGTGAACCACATCTATAGTCATTGCATGTTTGTTCTTCTCACAAACCACATAAGGATCCACCAGTGTAATATGATGTGTGTTCTTTTCATGAACCACACATAGTGTGATTGGATGTCTGTTCTTTTCATAAACCACAT
Source organism: Avena eriantha (assembly GCA_910589775.1). Lineage (NCBI taxonomy): Eukaryota > Viridiplantae > Streptophyta > Magnoliopsida > Poales > Poaceae > Avena > Avena eriantha. Next base: position 234,150,554 of record OU342741.1, read on the forward strand.
AAGGATCCACCGGTGTCATTGGATGTGTGTTCTTTTCATCAACCACACCCAGGGTCATTGCATGTGTGTTCTTCTCACAAACCACACATGGATCCACCAGTGTCATTGGATGTGTGTTCTTTTCATGAACCACACATGGATCCAAAGTGTGATTGCATGTCAGTTCTTCTCGCAAACCACACAAGGATCCACCAGTGTCATTGCATCTCTATTATTTTCATGAACGACATCCAGTGTCATTGCATGTATGTTCCTCTAAACAAACCACATAAGGATACACCAGTGTCATTGCATGTGTGTTATTCTAAACAAACCACACATGGATCCACCAGTGTCATTGGATATGTGTTGTTTTCATAAGCCACACCCAGTGTCATTGCATGTATGTTCTTCTCACAAACCACATAAGGATCCACCAGTGTCATTGGATGTGTGTTCATTTCATGATCCACACACAGTGTCATTGGATGTATGTTCTTCTCACATACCACATAACGATCCACCTGTGTCATTGGATGTGTGTTCTTCTCATGAACAACACCCAGTGTCACTGCATGTGTCTTCCTCTCACAAACCACACATGGATCCACCAGTTTCATTGGATGTGTGTTCTTTTCATGAACCACACAGTGTCATTGGATGTATGTTCTTCTCACAAACCACATAACGATCCACATGTGTCATTGGATGTGTGTTCTTCTCATGAACAACACCCAGTGTCACTGCATGTGTCTTCCTCTCACAAACCACACATGGATCCACCAGTGTCATTGGATGTGTATTATTTTCATGAACCACACATGGATCCACCAAGTGTGATTGCATGTCAGTTCTTCTCACAAACCACGTAAGGATCCACTAGTGTCATTGCATGTCTGTTCTTATCACAAACCACACATGGATCCACCAGTGTCATTGGATGTCTGTTATTTTCATGAACCACACAAAGTGTCATTGGATGTCTCTTCTTCTCACAAACCACATAAGTATCCACCAATGTCATTGCATGTGTGTTCTTTTCCTGAACCACAACCAGTGTCATTGGATGTGTGTTCTTCTCACAAACCACACATGGATCCACGAGTGTCATTGCATGTGTGTTCTTTTCATGAACCCCAGCTAGATCCATCGCATGTCTGTTCTTCTCACAAACCACATATGGATCCACCAGTGTCATTGCATGTGTGTTCTTCTCATGAACCACAGCTAGAGTCAGCGCATGTCTGTTCTTCTCACAAACCACATAAGGATCCACCGGTGTCATTGGATGTGTGTTCTTTTCATGAACCACACCCAGTGTCATTGGATGTGTATTATTCTCACAAACCAGACATGGATCCACCAATGTCATTGCATGTCTGTTCTTTTCATGAACCACACATGGATCCACCCAGTGTGATTCCATGCCAGTTCTTCTCACAAACCACACATGGATCCACCAGGATCATTGCATGCATGTTCTTTTCATGAACCACAACCAATGTCATTGCATGTTTGTTCTTCTCATAAACCACATAGGGACACCAGAGTCATTGCATGCATGTTCTTCTCATGAACCACATCCAGAGCCATCGCATGTCCGTTCTTATCACAAACCACATAGGGATACACCAGTGTCATTGCATGTCTGTTCTTCTCGTGAACCACATCTATAGTCATTGCATGTTTGTTCTTCTCACAAACCACATAAGGATCCACCTAGTGTAATATGATGTGTGTTCTTTTCATGAACCACACATAGTGTGATTGGATGTCTGTTCTTTTCATAAACCACATAAGGATCCACCGGTGTCATTGGATGTGTGTTCTTTTCATCAACCACACCCAGGGTCATTGCATGTGTGTTCTTCTCACAAACCACACATGGATCCACCAGTGTCATTGGATGTGTGTTCTTTTCATGAACCACACATGGATCCAAAGTGTGATTGCATGTCAGTTCTTCTCGCAAACCACACAAGGATCCACCAGTGTCATTGCATCTCTATTATTTTCATGAACGACACCTAGTGTCATTGCATGTATGTTCCTCTAAACAAACCACATAAGGATACACCAGTGTCATTGCATGTGTGTTATTCTAAACAAACCACACATGGATCCACCAGTGTCATTGGATATGTGTTGTTTTCATAAGCCACACCCAGTGTCATTGCATGTATGTTCTTCTCACAAACCACATAAGGATCCACCAGTGTCATTGGATGTGTGTTCATTTCATGATCCACACACAGTGTCATTGGATGTATGTTCTTCTCACATACCACATAACGATCCACCTGTGTCATTGGATGTGTGTTCTTCTCATGAACAACACCCAGTGTCACTGCATGTGTCTTCCTCTCACAAACCACACATGGATCCACCAGTTTCATTGGATGTGTGTTCTTTTCATGAACCACACAGTGTCATTGGATGTATGTTCTTCTCACAAACCACATAACGATCCACATGTGTCATTGGATGTGTGTTCTTCTCATGAACAACACCCAGTGTCACTGCATGTGTCTTCCTCTCACAAACCACACATGGATCCACCAGTGTCATTGGATGTGTATTATTTTCATGAACCACACATGGATCCACCAAGTGTGATTGCATGTCAGTTCTTCTCACAAACCACGTAAGGATCCACTAGTGTCATTGCATGTCTGTTCTTATCACAAACCACACATGGATCCACCAGTGTCATTGGATGTCTGTTATTTTCATGAACCACACAAAGTGTCATTGGATGTCTGTTCTTCTCGCAAACCACATAAGTATCCACCAATGTCATTGCATGTGTGTTCTTTTCCTGAACCACAACCAATGTCATTGGATGTGTGTTCTTCTCACAAACCACACATGGATCCACGAGTGTCATTGCATGTGTGTTCTTTTCATGAACCCCAGCTAGATCCATCGCATGTCTGTTCTTCTCACAAACCACATATGGATCCACCAGTGTCATTGCATGTGTGTTCTTCTCATGAACCACAGCTAGAGTCAGCGCATGTCTGTTCTTCTCACAAACCACATAAGGATCCACCAGGTGTCATTGGATGTGTGTTCTTTTCATGAACCACACCCAGTGTCATTGGATGTGTATTATTCTCACAAACCAGACATGGATCCACCAATGTCATTGCATGTCTGTTCTTTTCATGAACCACACATGGATCCACCCAGTGTGATTCCATGCCAGTTCTTCTCACAAACCACACATGGATCCACCAGGATCATTGCATGCATGTTCTTTTCATGAACCACAACCAATGTCATTGCATGTTTGTTCTTCTCATAAACCACATAGGGACACACCAGAGTCATTGCATGCATGTTCTTCTCATGAACCACATCCAGAGCCATCGCATGTCCGTTCTTATCACAAACCACATAGGGATACACCAGTGTCATTGCATGTCTGTTCTTCTCGTGAACCACATCTATAGTCATTGCATGTTTGTTCTTCTCACAAACCACATAAGGATCCACCAGTGTAATATGATGTGTGTTCTTTTCATGAACCACACATAGTGTGATTGGATGTCTGTTCTTTTCATAAACCACATAAGGATCCACCGGTGTCATTGGATGTGTGTTCTTTTCATCAACCACACCCAGGGTCATTGCATGTGTGTTCTTCTCACAAACCACACATGGATCCACCAGTGTCATTGGATGTGTGTTCTTTTCATGAACCACACATGGATCCAAAGTGTGATTGCATGTCAGTTCTTCTCGCAAACCACACAAGGATCCACCAGTGTCATTGCATCTCTATTATTTTCATGAACGACACCTAGTGTCATTGCATGTATGTTCCTCTAAACAAACCACATAAGGATACACCAGTGTCATTGCATGTGTGTTATTCTAAACAAACCACACATGGATCCACCAGTGTCATTGGATATGTGTTGTTTTCATAAGCCACACCCAGTGTCATTGCATGTATGTTCTTCTCACAAACCACATAAGGATCCACCAGTGTCATTGGATGTGTGTTCATTTCATGATCCACACACAGTGTCATTGGATGTATGTTCTTCTCACATACCACATAACGATCCACCTGTGTCATTGGATGTGTGTTCTTCTCATGAACAACACCCAGTGTCACTTGCATGTGTCTTCCTCTCACAAACCACACATGGATCCACCAGTTTCATTGGATGTGTGTTCTTTTCATGAACCACACAGTGTCATTGGATGTATGTTCTTCTCACAAACCACATAACGATCCACATGTGTCATTGGATGTGTGTTCTTCTCATGAACAACACCCAGTGTCACTGCATGTGTCTTCCTCTCACAAACCACACATGGATCCACCAGTGTCATTGGATGTGTATTATTTTCATGAACCACACATGGATCCACCAAGTGTGATTGCATGTCAGTTCTTCTCACAAACCACGTAAGGATCCACTAGTGTCATTGCATGTCTGTTCTTATCACAAACCACACATGGATCCACCAGTGTCATTGGATGTCTGTTATTTTCATGAACCACACAAAGTGTCATTGGATGTCTGTTCTTCTCGCAAACCACATAAGTATCCACCAATGTCATTGCATGTGTGTTCTTTTCCTGAACCACAACCAGTGTCATTGGATGTGTGTTCTTCTCACAAACCACACATGGATCCACGAGTGTCATTGCATGTGTGTTCTTTTCATGAACCCCAGCTAGATCCATCGCATGTCTGTTCTTCTCACAAACCACATATGGATCCACCAGTGTCATTGCATGTGTGTTCTTCTCATGAACCACAGCTAGAGTCAGCGCATGTCTGTTCTTCTCACAAACCACATAAGGATCCACCGGTGTCATTGGATGTGTGTTCTTTTCATGAACCACACCCAGTGTCATTGGATGTGTATTATTCTCACAAACCAGACATGGATCCACCAATGTCATTGCATGTCTGTTCTTTTCATGAACCACACATGGATCCACCCAGTGTGATTCCATGCCAGTTCTTCTCACAAACCACACATGGATCCACCAGGATCATTGCATGCATGTTCTTTTCATGAACCACAACCAATGTCATTGCATGTTTGTTCTTCTCATAAACCACATAGGGACACACCAGAGTCATTGCATGCATGTTCTTCTCATGAACCACATCCAGAGCCATCGCATGTCCGTTCTTATCACAAACCACATAGGGATACACCAGTGTCATTGCATGTCTGTTCTTCTCGTGAACCACATCTATAGTCATTGCATGTTTGTTCTTCTCACAAACCACATAAGGATCCACCAGTGTAATATGATGTGTGTTCTTTTCATGAACCACACATAGTGTGATTGGATGTCTGTTCTTTTCATAAACCACATAAGGATCCACCGGTGTCATTGGATGTGTGTTCTTTTCATCAACCACACCCAGGGTCATTGCATGTGTGTTCTTCTCACAAACCACACATGGATCCACCAGTGTCATTGGATGTGTGTTCTTTTCATGAACCACACATGGATCCAAAGTGTGATTGCATGTCAGTTCTTCTCGCAAACCACACAAGGATCCACCAGTGTCATTGCATCTCTATTATTTTCATGAACGACACCTAGTGTCATTGCATGTATGTTCCTCTAAACAAACCACATAAGGATACACCAGTGTCATTGCATGTGTGTTATTCTAAACAAACCACACATGGATCCACCAGTGTCATTGGATATGTGTTGTTTTCATAAGCCACACCCAGTGTCATTGCATGTATGTTCTTCTCACAAACCACATAAGGATCCACCAGTGTCATTGGATGTGTGTTCATTTCATGATCCACACACAGTGTCATTGGATGTATGTTCTTCTCACATACCACATAACGATCCACCTGTGTCATTGGATGTGTGTTCTTCTCATGAACAACACCCAGTGTCACTGCATGTGTCTTCCTCTCACAAACCACACATGGATCCACCAGTTTCATTGGATGTGTGTTCTTTTCATGAACCACACAGTGTCATTGGATGTATGTTCTTCTCACAAACCACATAACGATCCACATGTGTCATTGGATGTGTGTTCTTCTCATGAACAACACCCAGTGTCACTGCATGTGTCTTCCTCTCACAAACCACACATGGATCCACCAGTGTCATTGGATGTGTATTATTTTCATGAACCACACATGGATCCACCAAGTGTGATTGCATGTCAGTTCTTCTCACAAACCACGTAAGGATCCACTAGTGTCATTGCATGTCTGTTCTTATCACAAACCACACATGGATCCACCAGTGTCATTGGATGTCTGTTATTTTCATGAACCACACAAAGTGTCATTGGATGTCTGTTCTTCTCGCAAACCACATAAGTATCCACCAATGTCATTGCATGTGTGTTCTTTTCCTGAACCACAACCAATGTCATTGGATGTGTGTTCTTCTCACAAACCACACATGGATCCACGAGTGTCATTGCATGTGTGTTCTTTTCATGAACCCCAGCTAGATCCATCGCATGTCTGTTCTTCTCACAAACCACATATGGATCCACCAGTGTCATTGCATGTGTGTTCTTCTCATGAACCACAGCTAGAGTCAGCGCATGTCTGTTCTTCTCACAAACCACATAAGGATCCACCGGTGTCATTGGATGTGTGTTCTTTTCATGAACCACACCCAGTGTCATTGGATGTGTATTATTCTCACAAACCAGACATGGATCCACCAATGTCATTGCATGTCTGTTCTTTTCATGAACCACACATGGATCCACCCAGTGTGATTCCATGCCAGTTCTTCTCACAAACCACACATGGATCCACCAGGATCATTGCATGCATGTTCTTTTCATGAACCACAACCAATGTCATTGCATGTTTGTTCTTCTCATAAACCACATAGGGACACACCAGAGTCATTGCATGCATGTTCTTCTCATGAACCACATCCAGAGCCATCGCATGTCCGTTCTTATCACAAACCACATAGGGATACACCAGTGTCATTGCATGTCTGTTCTTCTCGTGAACCACATCTATAGTCATTGCATGTTTGTTCTTCTCACAAACCACATAAGGATCCACCAGTGTAATATGATGTGTGTTCTTTTCATGAACCACACATAGTGTGATTGGATGTCTGTTCTTTTCATAAACCACATAAGGATCCACCGGTGTCATTGGATGTGTGTTCTTTTCATCAACCACACCCAGGGTCATTGCATGTGTGTTCTTCTCACAAACCACACATGGATCCACCAGTGTCATTGGATGTGTGTTCTTTTCATGAACCACACATGGATCCAAAGTGTGATTGCATGTCAGTTCTTCTCGCAAACCACACAAGGATCCACCAGTGTCATTGCATCTCTATTATTTTCATGAACGACACCTAGTGTCATTGCATGTATGTTCCTCTAAACAAACCACATAAGGATACACCAGTGTCATTGCATGTGTGTTATTCTAAACAAACCACACATGGATCCACCAGTGTCATTGGATATGTGTTGTTTTCATAAGCCACACCCAGTGTCATTGCATGTATGTTCTTCTCACAAACCACATAAGGATCCACCAGTGTCATTGGATGTGTGTTCATTTCATGATCCACACACAGTGTCATTGGATGTATGTTCTTCTCACATACCACATAACGATCCACCTGTGTCATTGGATGTGTGTTCTTCTCATGAACAACACCCAGTGTCATTGCATGTGTCTTCCTCTCACAAACCACACATGGATCCACCAGTTTCATTGGATGTGTGTTCTTTTCATGAACCACACAGTGTCATTGGATGTATGTTCTTCTCACAAACCACATAACGATCCACATGTGTCATTGGATGTGTGTTCTTCTCATGAACAACACCCAGTGTCACTGCATGTGTCTTCCTCTCACAAACCACACATGGATCCACCAGTGTCATTGGATGTGTATTATTTTCATGAACCACACATGGATCCACCAAGTGTGATTGCATGTCAGTTCTTCTCACAAACCACGTAAGGATCCACTAGTGTCATTGCATGTCTGTTCTTATCACAAACCACACATGGATCCACCAGTGTCATTGGATGTCTGTTATTTTCATGAACCACACAAAGTGTCATTGGATGTCTGTTCTTCTCACAAACCACATAAGTATCCACCAATGTCATTGCATGTGTGTTCTTTTCCTGAACCACAACCAGTGTCATTGGATGTGTGTTCTTCTCACAAACCACACATGGATCCACGAGTGTCATTGCATGTGTGTTCTTTTCATGAACCCCAGCTAGATCCATCGCATGTCTGTTCTTCTCACAAACCACATATGGATCCACCAGTGTCATTGCATGTGTGTTCTTCTCATGAACCACAGCTAGAGTCAGCGCATGTCTGTTCTTCTCACAAACCACATAAGGATCCACCGGTGTCATTGGATGTGTGTTCTTTTCATGAACCACACCCAGTGTCATTGGATGTGTGTTATTCTCACAAACCAGACATGGATCCACCAATGTCATTGCATGTCTGTTCTTTTCATGAACCACACATGGATCCACCCAGTGTGATTCCATGCCAGTTCTTCTCACAAACCACACATGGATCCACCAGGATCATTGCATGCATGTTCTTTTCATGAACCACAACCAATGTCATTGCATGTTTGTTCTTCTCATAAACCACATAGGGACACACCAGAGTCATTGCATGCATGTTCTTCTCATGAACCACATCCAGAGCCATCGCATGTCCGTTCTTATCACAAACCACATAGGGATACACCAGTGTCATTGCATGTCTGTTCTTCTCGTGAACCACATCTATAGTCATTGCATGTTTGTTCTTCTCACAAACCACATAAGGATCCACCAGTGTAATATGATGTGTGTTCTTTTCATGAACCACACATAGTGTGATTGGATGTCTGTTCTTTTCATAAACCACATAAGGATCCACCGGTGTCATTGGATGTGTGTTCTTTTCATCAACCACACCCAGGGTCATTGCATGTGTGTTCTTCTCACAAACCACACATGGATCCACCAGTGTCATTGGATGTGTGTTCTTTTCATGAACCACACATGGATCCAAAGTGTGATTGCATGTCAGTTCTTCTCGCAAACCACACAAGGATCCACCAGTGTCATTGCATCTCTATTATTTTCATGAACGACACCCAGTGTCATTGCATGTATGTTCCTCTAAACAAACCACATAAGGATACACCAGTGTCATTGCATGTGTGTTATTCTAAACAAACCACACATGGATCCACCAGTGTCATTGGATATGTGTTGTTTTCATAAGCCACACCCAGTGTCATTGCATGTATGTTCTTCTCACAAACCACATAAGGATCCACCGAGTGTCATTGGATGTGTGTTCATTTCATGATCCACACACAGTGTCATTGGATGTATGTTCTTCTCACATACCACATAACGATCCACCTGTGTCATTGGATGTGTGTTCTTCTCATGAACAACACCCAGTGTCATTGCATGTGTCTTCCTCTCACAAACCACACATGGATCCACCAGTTTCATTGGATGTGTGTTCTTTTCATGAACCACACAGTGTCATTGGATGTATGTTCTTCTCACAAACCACATAACGATCCACATGTGTCATTGGATGTGTGTTCTTCTCATGAACAACACCCAGTGTCACTGCATGTGTCTTCCTCTCACAAACCACACATGGATCCACCAGTGTCATTGGATGTGTATTATTTTCATGAACCACACATGGATCCACCAAGTGTGATTGCATGTCAGTTCTTCTCACAAACCACGTAAGGATCCACTAGTGTCATTGCATGTCTGTTCTTATCACAAACCACACATGGATCCACCAGTGTCATTGGATGTCTGTTATTTTCATGAACCACACAAAGTGTCATTGGATGTCTGTTCTTCTCACAAACCACATAAGTATCCACCAATGTCATTGCATGTGTGTTCTTTTCCTGAACCACAACCAGTGTCATTGGATGTGTGTTCTTCTCACAAACCACACATGGATCCACGAGTGTCATTGCATGTGTGTTCTTTTCATGAACCCCAGCTAGATCCATCGCATGTCTGTTCTTCTCACAAACCACATATGGATCCACCAGTGTCATTGCATGTGTGTTCTTCTCATGAACCACAGCTAGAGTCAGCGCATGTCTGTTCTTCTCACAAACCACATAAGGATCCACCGGTGTCATTGGATGTGTGTTCTTTTCATGAACCACACCCAGTGTCATTGGATGTGTGTTATTCTCACAAACCAGACATGGATCCACCAATGTCATTGCATGTCTGTTCTTTTCATGAACCACACATGGATCCACCCAGTGTGATTCCATGCCAGTTCTTCTCACAAACCACACATGGATCCACCAGGATCATTGCATGCATGTTCTTTTCATGAACCACAACCAATGTCATTGCATGTTTGTTCTTCTCATAAACCACATAGGGACACACCAGAGTCATTGCATGCATGTTCTTCTCATGAACCACATCCAGAGCCATCGCATGTCCGTTCTTATCACAAACCACATAGGGATACACCAGTGTCATTGCATGTCTGTTCTTCTCGTGAACCACATCTATAGTCATTGCATGTTTGTTCTTCTCACAAACCACATAAGGATCCACCAGTGTAATATGATGTGTGTTCTTTTCATGAACCACACATAGTGTGATTGGATGTCTGTTCTTTTCATAAACCACATAAGGATCCACCGGTGTCATTGGATGTGTGTTCTTTTCATCAACCACACCCAGGGTCATTGCATGTGTGTTCTTCTCACAAACCACACATGGATCCACCAGTGTCATTGGATGTGTGTTCTTTTCATGAACCACACATGGATCCAAAGTGTGATTGCATGTCAGTTCTTCTCGCAAACCACACAAGGATCCACCAGTGTCATTGCATCTCTATTCTTTTCATGAACGACACCCAGTGTCATTGCATGTATGTTCCTCTAAACAAACCACATAAGGATACACCAGTGTCATTGCATGTGTGTTATTCTAAACAAACCACACATGGATCCACCAGTGTCATTGGATATGTGTTGTTTTCATAAGCCACACCCAGTGTCATTGCATGTATGTTCTTCTCACAAACCACATAAGGATCCACCAGTGTCATTGGATGTGTGTTCATTTCATGATCCACACACAGTGTCATTGGATGTATGTTCTTCTCACATACCACATAACGATCCCACCTGTGTCATTGGATGTGTGTTCTTCTCATGAACAACACCCAGTGTCATTGCATGTGTCTTCCTCTCACAAACCACACATGGATCCACCAGTTTCATTGGATGTGTGTTCTTTTCATGAACCACACAGTGTCATTGGATGTATGTTCTTCTCACAAACCACATAACGATCCACATGTGTCATTGGATGTGTGTTCTTCTCATGAACACACCCAGTGTCACTGCATGTGTCTTCCTCTCACAAACCACACATGGATCCACCATTGTCATTGGATGTGTATTATTTTCATGAACCACACATGGATCCACCAAGTGTGATTGCATGTCAGTTCTTCTCACAAACCACGTAAGGATCCACTAGTGTCATTGCATGTCTGTTCTTATCACAAACCACACATGGATCCACCAGTGTCATTGGATGTCTGTTATTTTCATGAACCACACAAAGTGTCATTGGATGTCCTGCTTCTTCTCACAAACCACATAAGTATCCACCATGTCATTGGCATGTGTGTTCTTTTCCTGAACCACAACCAGTGTCATTGGATGTGTGTTCTTCTCACAAACCACACGTGGATCCACCTGTGTCATTGCATGCCTGTTCTTTTCATGAACCACACATGGATCCACCTAGTGTGATTGCATGCCAGTTCTTCTCACAAACCACATAAGGATCCACCTGTGTCATTGAATGTCTGCTGTTATCATGAACCACATCCAGAGTCAGCGCATATCTGTTCTAATCACAAACCACATATGGATCCACCGGTGTCATAGGATGTGTGTTCTTTTCATGAACCACACCCAGTCCCATTGCATGTGTGTTCCTCTCACAAACCACACATGGATCCACCAGTTTCGTTGGATGTGTGTTCTTCTCACAAACCACATAAGGATCAACCAGTGTCATTGGATGTATGTTCTTTTCATGAACCACACCCAGTGTCATTGCATGTGTGTTCTTCGCACACAAACCACACATGGATCCACCAGTGTCATTGGATGTGTGTTCTTTTCACGAACCACACATGGATCCACCCAGTGTGATTGCATGTCAGTTCTTCTCACAAACCACATAAGGATCCACCAGTGTCATTGCATGTCTATTCTTTTCATGAAGCACACCCAGTGTCATCGCATGTATATTCCTAAAAACAAAAACACATAAGGATACAGTACTGTCATTGCATGTGGTCATTGCATGTGAGTTCTTCTCACAAACCACATAAGTATCCACCAGTGTCATTGCATGTCTGTTCTTTCCATGAAACCAGACCTAGTGTCATTCATGTCTGTTCTTATCACAACCCACATAGGTATACACCAGTGTCACTATATGTATGTTCTTCTCATGAACCACATCCACAGTCATCGCATGTTTATTCTTCTCACAAACCACATAAGGACACACCAGTGTCATTGCATGTATGTTCTTCTCATGAACCACATTTAGAGTAATTGCATGTTTGTTCTTCTCACAAACCACAAGGGATCACCAGGTTCATTGGATGTGTGTTTTTTCATGAACCACACGTAGTGTCATTGGATGTCAGTTCTTCTCACAAACCACATAAGTATCCACCAGTATCATTGCATGTCTGTTCTTTCCATGAACCACACCTAGTGTCATTGCATGTCTGTTCTTCTCACAAACACATAAGGATCCACCAGTGTCATTGGATGTGTGTTCATTTCATGATCCACACACAGTGTCATTGGATGTATGTTCTTCTCACAAACCACATAACGATCCACCTGTGTCATGGATGTGTGTTCTTCTCATGAACAACACCAGTGTCATCGCATTTCTATTCTTATCACAAACCACATAAGGATCCACCGGTGTTATTGGATGTGTGTTATTTTCATGAACCACAACCAGTGTCATTGGATGTGTGTTCTTCTCACAAACCACACATGGATCCACGAGTGTCATTGCATGTGTGTTCTTTTCATGAACCACAGCTAGAGTCATCGCATGTCTGTTCTTCCTCACAAACCACAACTGGATCCACCAGTGTCATTGCATGTTTGTTCTTCTCATGAACCACAGCTAGAGTCAGCGCATTTCTGTTCTTCTCACAAACCACATAAGGATCCACCGGTGTCATTGGATGTGTGTTCTTTTCATGAACCACACCCAGTGTCATTGGATGTGTGTTTATTCTCACAAACCACACATGGATCCACTAGTGTCATTGCATGTCTATTCTTTTCATGAACCACATATGGATCCACCCAATGTGATTCCATGCCAGTTCTTCTCACAAACCACACATGGATCCACCAGTATCATTGCATGCCTGTTCTTTTCGTGAACCACACCCAATGTCATTGCATGTTTGTTCTTCTCATAAACCACATAGGGATACACCAGTGTCATTGCATGTCTGTTCTTCTCATGAACCACATCCAGAGCCATCGCATGTCTGTTCTTCTCACAAACCACATAGGGATACACTAGTGTCATTGCATGTAGGTTCTTGTCATGAACCACATCTATAGTCATTGCATGTTTGTTCTTCTCACAAACCACATAAGGACCACCAGTGTAATATGATGTGTGTTCTTTTCATGAACCACACAAAGTGTCATTGGATGTCTGTTCTTTTCATAAACCACATAAGGATCCACCAGTGTCATTGGATGTGTGTTCTTTTCATCAACCACACCCAGTGTCATTGCATGTGTGTTCTTCTCACAAACCACACATGGATCCACCAGTGTCATTGGATGTGTGTTCTTTTCATGAACCACACATGGATCCAACAGTGTGATTGCATGTCAGTTCTTCTCGCAAACGACATAAGGATCCACCAGTGTCATTGGATCTCTATTCTTTTCATGAATGACACCCAGTGTCATTGCATGTATGTTCCTCTAAACAAACCACATAAGGATACACCAGTGTCATTGCATGTGTGTTCTTCTAAAACACCACACATGGATCCACCAGTGTCATTGGATATGTGTTGTTTTCATGAGCCACACCTATTGTCATTGCATGTATGTTCTTCTCACAAACCACATAAGGATCCACTAGTGTCATTGGATGTGTGTTTATTTCATAAACCACACAATGTCATTGGATGTATGTTCTTCTCACAAACCACATAACGATCCACCTATGTCATTGGATGTGTGTTCTTCTCATGAACAACACCTAGTGTCATGGATGTGTGTTCATCTCATAAACCACACATGGATCCACCAGTGTCATTGCATGTGTGTTATTTTCATGAACCACAGCTAGAGTCGTCGCATGTCTGTTCTTCTCACAAACCACATATGGATCCACCAGTGTCATTGCATGTGTGTTCTTCTCATGAACCACAACTAGAGTAATTGCATGTATGTTCTTCTCACAAATCACATAAGGACCCACCGGTGTCATTGGATGTGTGTTCTTTTCATGAACCGCACCCAATGTCATTGGATGTGTGTTCTTCTCACAAACCACACATGGATCCACCTGTGTCATTGCATGCCTGTTCTTTTCATGAACCACACATGGATCCAGCCAGTGTGATTGCATGTCAGTTCTTCTCGCAAACCACATAAGGATCCACTAGTGTCATTGCATGTCTGTTGTTATCATGAACCACATCCAGAGTCAGCGCATGTCTGTTCTAATCACAAACCACATAAGGATCCACCAGTGTCATTGGATGTGTGTTCTTTGCATGAACCACACCCAGTCTCATTGCATGTGTGTTCCTCTCACAAACCACACATGGATCCACCAGTTTGTTGGATGTGTATTCTTTTCATGAACCACACATGGATCCACCCAGTGTGATTGCATGTCAGTTCTTCTCACAAACCACATATGGATCCACCAGTGTCATTGCATGTCTGTTCTTTTCATGAAGCAAACCCAGTGTCATTGCATTTTCTATTCCTCTAAACAAAACACATAAGGATACACCAGTGTCATTGCATGTCAGTTCCACTCATAAACCACATAAGTATCCACCAGTGTCATTGCATGTCTGTTCTTTTCATGAACCACACCTAGTGTCATTGCATGTTTGTTCTTATCACAAACCACATAGGGATACAACAGTGTCATTGCATGTATGTTCTTCTCATGAACCACATCCAGAGTCATCGCATGTCTATTCCTCTCACAAACCACATAAGGATACACCAGTGTCATTGCATGTATGTTCTTCTCATGAACCACATCTAGAGTCATTGCATGTTTGTTCTTCTCACAAACCACATAAGTATCCACAAGTGTCATTGGATGTGTGTTATTTTCATGAACCACACACAGTGTCAGTGGATGTTTGTTCTTTTCATAAACCACATAAGTTTCCACCAGTGTCATTGGATGTATGTTCTTTTCATGAACCACACCTAGTGTCATTGCATGTGTGTTCTTCGCACAAGCCACACATGGATCCACCAGTGTCATTGGATGTGTGTTCTTTTCACGAACCACACATGGATACACCCAGTGTGATAGCATGTCAGTTCTTCTCACAAACCACATAAGGATCCACCAGTGTCATTGCATGTCTGTTCTTTTCATGAACCACACCCAGTGTCATTGCATGTCTGTTCCTCTAAACAAACCACATAAGGATACATCACTGTCATTGCATGTTCGTTCTTCTCAATAACCACACATGTATCCACCAGTGTCATTGGATGTCTGTTCTTTTCTTGAACCATACAAAGTGTCATTGGTTGTCTGTTCTACTCACAAACCACATAAGGATCCACCAGTGTCATTGGATGTGTGTTCTTTTCATGAACCACACCCAGTGTCATTGGATGTGTGTTCTTCTCACAAACCACACATGGATCCACCAGTGCCATTGCATGTGTGTTCTTTTCATGAACCACAGCTAGAGTCATCGCATGTATGTTCTTCTCACAAACGACATATGGATCCACCAGTGTCATTGCATGTGTGTTCTTCTCATGTACCATAGCTAGAGTCATCGCATGTCTGTTCTGCTCACAAAGCACATAAGCACCCATCGGTGTCATTGGATGTGTGTACTTTTCATGAACCACACACAGTGTCATTGCATGTGTGTTCTTCTCAGAAACCACACATGGATCCACCAGTGTCATTGCATGTCTGTTCTTTTCATGAACCACACATGGATCGACCCAGTGTGATTGCATGTTAGTTCTTCTGACAAACCACACATGGTGCCATCAGTATCATTGCATGCCTCTTCTTTTCATGAACCACACCCAATGTCATTGCATGTCTATTATTCTCACAAACCACATAGGGATACACCAGTGTCATTGCATGTCTGTTCTTCTCATGAACCACATCTAGAGGCATCGCATGTATGTTCTTCTCACAAACCACATAGGGATATGATACGTTGCTAACGTATCTATAATTTTTGATGTTCCATGCTTGGTTTTTATCTACTTTCTTATGTTTTGCCCATACTTTGGAGTATTTTATACACTTTCTTGGAGTAACCTATTAATAGATGCCACAGTAACCTATTAATAACCTATTAGAAAATGAATATTCTCGGAATTGAATGGGACAAAATCCAAAGTCAGTTTGTCACCGAGGGGGACACGTAGCCAGAAGACGAGACGGAGAGGGGCCAGGGGCTAGCACACCGTGTGGTGGCGCGGGCTAGCCCTGGCCACGCCACTAGGTGGTGTGGGCCCATCCGGCCTCCACCGACCTTGCCTCTTTGCCTATAAGAAGCCTCCCGATGCATAAACCCTAAATAGTCCAGCCTCGAGCCACGAAAAGTTCCGCAGCGCCGCCGCCACAGAAGAGGAGATTCGGGAGACAGAAGTCTCTATTACGGCACCCTGGTGGGATGGGTAAGTGCCCCCGGAGCCATCTCCATCGATCTCCACCACCATCTCCATCATCGTTGCTGATTCCCATGATGATGAGGGATTAGTTCTTTGTCGAGGCTAGAGCTTGTTATGAGAGAGAGCTAGGAGGGGGCGCCCCCTCCCCTCTATTTAAAGTAGGGAGGCGCCTTGGGAGGGGGAGTCCTAGTAGGACTCCCCTCCCTCCTTGGGCCGGCGGGTTGGAAAGGGGGGAGGAGCCCTCCTCCCCCACGAATCCGTGTCTAGCCCCCACAAGGTTTCCTTGACCCTTTCTTGGTTTTCAAGCAAACACCAAGAACTCTTCTAGAACCTTCCAGAACATTCCGAAACCTTCTAGAATCCCCATACAAACACTCCGGAACATTTCCTAACTTAGAAAATGATCCCCAATATATGAATCTTATTCTCCGGACCATTCCGGGTCTCCTCGTGATGTCCCGGATCCAATCCGAGACTCCGAACAACATTCGGTCTCCAACGCACATTCCATGTCTACTTAAAACAACTTCGAACCTTAAGTGTGTCACCCTACGGTTCGTGAATATGCAACATGATGAAGACACCTCTCCGATCAATAACCATCAGCTGGATCTGGAGATCCATAACGGCTCCCACATACTCAACGATGACTTCGTGATCGATAGAACCATTAACATACGAAACCAATTCCCTTTGTCACGCGATACTATACTTATCCGAGGTTTGATCGTCAGCATCTCCATACCTAGTTCTACCTCGCTACTGATAAGTACTCTTTACTCATTCCGTGATATGTCATCCCTTGTGACCCAGTCACATGCTTGCAAGCTAATCAGATGACATTCCACCAAGAGGGCCCAGAGCATATCTATCCGTCATATGGATGGACAAATCCCAATCTTGGTCCATGCGCTTCAACACATACTTTCACAATACCCAATGACACCTTTATGACCACCCAGTTACGAAGCGGTGTTTGATGTCATCAAAGTACCCATCCGGTGATGGTGATTAACATAACCTTATGGTCGAAGGATTAGGTTACTATGTATTTTAAAGCTTATAGCAAACGAACTTAATGACTTGATCTTATGCTATGCTTACTACGGGTGTGTGTCCATCACATCATTCTCCTAATGATATGATCTTGTTATTAACGACATCCAATGTCCATGATCAGGAAACCATGATCATCCATTAATCAACAAGCTAGTTTAATAAGAGGCTTACTAGGGACTCTTTTATGTTTACAAAACACACAAGTATTAATGTTTCCGGTTAATACAATTATAGCATGGGATGTAAACATTTATCATAAACATAAAGATATAATAATAACCACTTTATTATTGCCTCTTGGGCATATCTCCAACAGTCTCCCACTTGCACTAGAGTCAATAATCTAGTTAAAAACTTGTGCATTCAACACCTATGGCTTTCTGGTGTTGTATAGACACTATTGCTAGTGGTAAACATAATCTTCGGATCTGACACTTCCAGGTCCGTGTGTATTTGCTTGTCCTTGCGTCTCTACGCATTACTCATTCTCCAATGAGATGGCATTGTATAAATTTGGTCCTTTGGTGAGACCTTTAGTTCCTCGGGATTAAATCATGTTGATACAATTGTCATACAATGTATCTTCATAGTATTATCCCGCTATGAACCAAACCTAGTATGATAACAAACTACTTAACACAAATGCCCTCCTTTGCTGCTACTATAGCAGTTTACATACTTAGCCTTTTGTTGTAGTATCCGTCACAATGTCTCAATTTTGGAACTCATCCAAATCCATCATGGAACATCCTTTCCATTACATTGTGCTGCCCATAGTCTAAGTTGAGATAAATTTAATTTGTATCTTGTGACAAAACTAGTATCAATGTAACACTTTACAACAAACTACCTTTAACTATTTGTCACTTATACATGATATATTCTTAGTTCTTCCAAAGCTCATAAGAATATCTTTACTATTGTCCAATAACCATCTTATGAATCATTCTGGTATATGCTCATAACATTTAGAGCATAGGACATATCTGGATGTGTACATCTCAAAGAATGATTGATCAAAATATTCTTGTGATTTCACCAAGTGTCAAAACACTTGAATCTCGTGTCAACACACTCAAATCTTGATTCAGTCCTTTCTGTCCGTCAAGAACCTTTCTTGTTGTTTCCATATTGAACTCATTCAACATCTTATCTATGTACATTTGGCAAAACCATATTAGCGCCTTAATCTATTCATATAGACATTGATGCCTAATTTTGGTTATGCCTAAGTCTTTCATCGAAATGAAATTCTTAATCTGTGTCAATACAAGATACATCATTTCCAATCAACAATATGTCCTCTACATAATGTATTAGAAATATGTCTCAGCGCTCTCACTTAATTTCTTGCAAATGCAAGCATCTTCATCATCTCCGATGAATTTAAACTCTTTTAACAGTTTCATCAAGGTGAAGATTCCAACTCCGCGATGCTCACTTCAACCATTGAAGTTTTGCATACTCTTTTAGCATCCTTTGAATTAACAAAACCCTTTGGATCGTGTTATGTACACGTCCTAGGTAACCATTCTATTAGAAGAACTTGTTTTGTTTGTTCAACTACCATATACCAAAATATATGTAGTGGTTGCTACATTAATCCGTCCAGACTAAATATCTCTATGAAAGATCAAATCTTATCATAGTCAATTCCTTGAACATTGTCGTAAACTCTTTCCGATATGTCGACTATTTCATAGATTTGAAACATCCATGTCTATTTCTTTATAGATCCAAACACGACCGATAGGCTTCACTCCTTTTCGGAGGGTCTTCAAAGTTCAGAAACTTGATTTCTCGTGTATGGATACTATCACGGATTCCATGACTTCTAGTCATTTTCTGGAGTCAGGGCCCATCATCGCTTCTTTGCATGTAGTCGGTTCATCATTGTCAGAACAATAACGACTTGCTTATCAAATCTTACTATTTGATTCTTACCGACCCACACGGTTCTATAGGAACTCTAATCTCCGAGATCACACCTTTTGTAATCACGAGAGCCATGAGCATTGTGGCCGCCACCGGGACACTTTCCGGCGCTGCGCTACTTAGCACACATATAGCTAAGGTTCAACAACCTTATCAAAGTTCTATTGTCCTCCCACTTAACTTTTCACGAAAAATTCCTTCGCAAGAAACTTGACATTCCAAGTAACAAACTCTTTTGTCCTCGATGTTATGGAGAAATTCCCAACAAATTCTTTGGGATAACCTACAAAGACGTGCTTATCCGACTTTGGTTGTAAACATTTTACTTATGCCTAGCATACCAAAAATTTAAGAAAGGACAACCTGGGTTTTATCCCAAACCATGACTTATATGGTGTCATTTCAAAGGATCACGATGGAGCTCTTTTCAGTGTAAAAGCGGCAGTCACTAAAGCTTTAATCTTTAAAAACATAATGGAAGTTTTATAAATGACACCCTTGATCTTACCATCTCAAACATGGTTTGGTTTCATCTCTCGAATATGCCATACTCCTATGGTTTATCGGGAAATGCAAATCCATAGAACCATTCCTCAAATCTTAGGTGTTGTGCTAAACTTGTAACTCAAACATCTTTCTTTATGATCCAATCATAAACTCTTTTATTTTCTTGTTACAATGATTTTCCACTTCATCTTGAAAGTCTTTGAACATTTTTCAAATGTTTCATACTTCTTCCTTATTGAGTAAGTACATACATATACTCACTCAAATCTTCGGAGAAAGCATATGAAGTTGAAATCCATCGCCCACGACTACACATAATGGACTATATACATCAATATGTACAAATTCCAATCAGTTAGTCGTCCGTTCCTCTTTTGGCCTACGAACGGGGTTTTAATTATCTCCTGGAAAGTATCATAAGCGTCATTTGATCCAAATCAAAGACTCCAAAAATCCATCAATATAGAGTTTCTTCATATATCCTTTCAATATAATTTAAACGGCGATGTCACTTCGCAAGTGATCTTTCAATCATTTGTCTTGCGACATTTTAGCATTAGTTTTATGGTCGTTATTTCTCCAACCAGACTTGTATATCATCCATCTATTATGGAATACGGTAATTATTTGAACAACCTTTTGTCGTCATAATACCTGATCAAAATAACAATTATTGAAACAAATCTTGAAGGCAAGCTTTGATGTTAACGAGCAACACAACAACCCTTTGTTTGTTTTCGATGAACATCATCACATATTCTCTTGCTAGTTACTTAGTCCATTGCAGTTCATGAATTGTGTTGTCCTGTATGACACTTCATACCAACCAATTCGGTATCCAATACCGAAGAACCACATTGTTTAACAAGCAAGGAATACAACCATAACATGTATATCTTCTATATGCCCATGTTGGACATCTCCAATCTTATAATTTCTGCCAAATATTTTTATAGATTTTCTTTCACCAATTCCTTTTCTTTTAAAAGAATTTATCAACATCAAAAGTGGTGTCATCAACATGACACATGGTACAAAGCGTATATAGTCAACTACTAATACCTTTGGACTTGCACTTTGAGGTGGATCACCATCATAAAATGTTTGGTGTCCTTTCAAAAATCCATTCTTTAGTAATCTATTAGTGTAGTAAACATTTTACTTACATCTTCTATTCATCCTTATCATGACAACTTTCATGATCAAGCTGCTATAGCTTATAAAGGTGAATTGCGAGTATAATGTTTCTTTTTCAAAACCTTTGGAGGATTAGGACGACTAGCGTCTCCAACCTTCACAAATTCTCATCAAATATGAGGACGTATACTCTATCATGTTGTAACCAACATATTGTTTTAGATATCGCAATACCTTTCACATATGATGGTTTCTGAAACATTGCTTTGAGCTCTTAGATAAACTTGATATTAAAAACAATCTTTTGAGTATCAAGAATCATGGAGGCAAACATGATACTTTAGATACTAACATTTGGAATTCTTACTCTTGATTTAATACTACTTATTAAACTTTATGGAGTAAATAGAGTTTGCTGAAAGTTTGCAATAGAACATATAAACTTTAAATTGACATTCAAAACAATACGATACCAGTTCGTAAAGTAAATATCCAGAATTTCTATAGTTCCACTATCTCAACTATAACTAAGCGTAAGGTGGTGAACGGATGCCAATGACTACAACAAGCTATGCAAATTCACTTTGATTGTGTTTATGATAAATTGAGTTCGACTAATCCAAATTACAAATGAACTCCCACTCAAAACAACATCGCTCGAGTTGTTTTAGTGATTACACGAACCAAATCCACTACACCAAGTCCGATCATCACGTCAGATGATGTAGCTTTAAAGGCGAACAATCACCATGTTCATCATATCATCCATATGAGTCATGCTTTACCTTTCGCTATTCCGTGTTCCGAGACCATGTCTGTACATGCTAGGCTCGTCAAGGTTAACCTTAGTTTCTGCATGTGCAAATCTGGCTTGCACCCGTTGTATGCACACGTAGAGTCTATCACACCCGATCATCACGAGATGCTTCGAAACGACGAGTCTTAGCAACGGTGCCAACTAAGGATGAACACTTTATTACTTGATATTTAGTGAGAGGGATCATCTTATAATGCTACCGTCGCGATCTAAGCAATACAAGATGCATAAAGGATTAACATCACAGGCAATTCATAATAAGTGTGATATGATATGGCCCTTTCTTCTTGCGCCTTTGATCTCCATCTCCAAAGCACGAACATGATCTCCATCATCACCAGCATTGCGTCAAGGTCAGTGGCGCCGCTTCATGGTTGTCCATCATCACTAGTAACTATTACAACTACTTGGAATAAAGCTATTACAAGATGAATAGACACGCAGGTCTTAACAGAATTAAAAGACAACCATTAGGCTCCTGCCAGTTGCCATATTACAACAAGGATCATTGCATACATCAAATATAATCATAATCACATGATGGCCATATCACATCACAAAACCCCTGCAAAAACAAGTTAGACGCCTCTAATTTTCTTTGCATGTTTTATGTGGTTTGGGGCTTTCGCATAAGATCGATCTTACCTACGAACAAGGACCACAACGTTGATACAAGTGTTGTCAGATGCTCATTGTAAATTGAATCTTAACTATGGTGGGAGAGACAGACACCCGCAAAGCCACTTGTGCAAAGCAAGTTGCACGTCAAGCGTGGAGCAAGTCTCATGTGCGATGACATGTAATGTTAGCCCGAGCCGCTTCATCCCACCATGCCGCAAGATGCAAAGTACACGCTAAGACACCGACAACAAAAGCATCAACGCCCACAAAAACATTGTGGTCTACTCGTGCAACAGATCTACGCATAGATACGGCTCTGATACCACTGATGGGTTCGTAGCATGGAAAACAAAAATTTTCTACCGCAAGAACGAACAAAACCCAGATCTAATCTAGATAAAAGCCAAGATCTAATCTATTAGACATGAGCAACGAGATAGAAAGGAACTAACCCTCGTAGATCCGAAAGCGTTAACGAGATTAGATCTCGTGGTTGATATAGTCGATCACTTGCCGATCTCAAGATCGAGTGGACGATCCTTCCGGCGTCGCGTTCCAACAGCGCTCCTGCAGTCGGTCAAGTTCATGATCCTTCCGCACCGTGTTTCGGCAGCGCTTCCGCAGTCGGTCACACGTGCGGATTCGAAGCAGACCTTCCTCTCCCCGTTCCAGCGAGCAGCGGAGGTAGTAGATCTTCTCCACGGAATCCCAGCAGCACGACGGTGTGGTGGTGGTGGTGGAGTAGAGAATTCTGCAGGGTTTTCGCCTAAGCCGGAGCAGAGGGAAGGAGGAGGAGAGAGGTGGCGGCTAGAGCTTGTTATGAGAGAGAACTAGGAGGGGGCGCCCCCTCCCCTCTATTTAAAGGAGGGAGGCGCCTTGCGAGGGGGAGTCCTAGTAGGACTCCCCTCCCTCCTTGGGCCGGCGGGTTGGGAAGGGGGGAGGAGTCCTCCTCCCCCACGAATCCGTGTCTAGCCCCCACAAGGTTTCCTTGACCCTTTCTTGGTTTTCAAGCAAACACCAAGAACTCTTCTAGAACCTTCCAGAACATTCCAAAACCTTCTAGAATCCCCGTACAAACACTCCGGAACATTTCCTAACTTAGAAAATGATCCCCAATATATGAATCTTATTCTCCGGACCATTCCGGATCTCCTCGTGATGTCCCGGATCCAATCCGAGACTCCGAACAACATTCGGTCTCCAACGCACATTCCATATCTACTTAAAACAACTTCGAACCTTAAGTGTGTCACCCTACGGTTCGTGAATATGCAGACATGATGAAGACACCTCTCCGATCAATAACCATCAGCGGGATCTAGAGATCCATAACGGCTCCCACATACTCAACGATGACTTCGTGATCGATAGAACCATTAACATACGAAACCAATTCCCTTTGTCACGCGATACTATACTTATCCGAGGTTTGATCGTCAGCATCTCCATACCTAGTTCTACCTCGTTACTGATAAGTACTCTTTACTCATTCCGTGATATATCATCCCTTGTGACCCAGTCACATGCTTGCAAGCTAATCAGATGACATTGCACCGAGAGGGCCCAGAGCATATCTATTCGTCATATGGATGGACAAATCCCAATCTTGGTCCATGCGCTTCAACACATACTTTCACAATACCCAATGACACCTTTATGACCACCCAGTTACGAAGCGGTGTTTGATGTCATCAAAGTACCCATCCGGTGATGGTGATTAACATAACCTCATGGTCGAAGGATTAGGTTACTATGTATTTTAAAGCTTATAGCAAACGAACTTAATGACTTGATCTTATGTTATGCTTACTACGGGTGTGTGTCCATCACATCATTCTCCTAATGATATGATCTTGTTATTAACGACATCCAATGTCCATGATCAGGAAACCATGATCATCCAATAATCAACAAGCTAGTTTAATAAGAGGCTTACTAGGGACTCTTTTATGTTTACAAAACACACAAGTATTAATGTTTCCGGTTAGTACAATTATAGCATGGGATGTAAACATTTATCATAAACATAAAGATATAATAATAACCACTTTATTATTGCCTCTTGGGCATATCTCCAACAGTTCTACCAGTAGCTATGTGTTTATTTCTCTCTCTATGCATGATCATGATCATGAGCTTTGTAATCAAGTAGATCTACTTTGCTACTCAAGTGCATTAATAGATCTTTGCTCTCCCCATGTGTGTGAAAGTGACAATGTGCACACCATGGTGGCACTTGGGCTAGAGATTACAAATACTTGTTATGAGTTATATTTGGAGTTGGATGTCTCTATGAAATTGTGGTGTTTGTTGGAACCATCTAGTGCTCAAGGTGACAGTGTGGGGTTATCTTGATGGGAAAGGCTTACTTTGAGTTGTGCTATTATAGCCCTACCATGTATTAGGGTGTCCAATCGGAGAGTATATCAGAGTAGTATCATGAAGATAATATATTTATATGAGAGTGTTCACTAGTGAAAGTATAATCCCTAGACCTTGTTTCTAAACATTGAAACACCGTTTGCAGCTAGATCTATTACATGTTTGCTTGCTTCCATCTTTATTTCAGTTTTCCTTTAGTCTCTTCCACACCATCAAGCTATTTTCTGGCACAGTTGTCTTTTATCTGTTGTATTTCACTATCTCTTCACCGAACTAGTGCACCTATACACCTGACAAGTGTATTGGGTGTTTTGGGGACACAAGAGACTTATTGTATCTTATTGGAGGGTTGCTTGAGATGGGATACCTTTGACCACTTCCTCCCTGAGTTCGATAAACCTTGGGTAATCCACTTAAGGGAAACTTGATGTTGTTCTACAAACCTCTACACTTGGAGGCCCAACAAATGTCTACAATAATAGAAGTGCATAGACATAAAGCTATTTTTTGGCGCCGTTGCTGGGGACTGAAAAAGAAGAAGTTCCCACGTCAACCACGCACCAGCAAGTATTTTCTGGCGTCGTTGTCGGAGAGGTAAGGTACTCACATCCTCCGGTGTGAGTGCTCGAAGTTATTTCCTTTAGATTCTGCAATTTTTTATTTTTGTTTCTTGTTTTCACTTGTTAGGCTTAATGGAAAATAACAAAAAATTAGAGAGATTTATAGTATTTATGTTGAGTTAGGACATGAAGTGTTTGAAGAGAAAATTAAAAAACCTATGGAACTTTATTTGCATGCTAATAGCAATGTTATTAGTATGAATTCTTTGAACACCCTTATTTCTAATGCTATGGAAAATTCTAAGCTTAGGGAAGCTGGTTTTGATGAGTATGCTATTTTTAGTCCCCCAAGCACGGAGAAGAAAAATTTACTATGATGATACTAAACCTCCAATATATGATGATTACAATTATGAATATGATATTTTCAGTCCACGTACTATTGACTAGATAATTAATTATGACTACAATATGCCTCCTATATTTGATGATTATGGTGATGAGAATAATAATGATAGCTATTTTGTTGAATTTGCTCCCACTACAATTAATAAGAATGACTATGTTTATGTGGAGAGTATTAATTCTTTTATGCATGTGGCTAATGATAAGAATGTTTTATGTGATAGTTATATTGTTAATTGTGTTCATGATGGTACTGAAAGTTATTACGAGAGAGGGAAACATGGTTTTATGCATCACAACAATATTAAGTTTTCCCTCTTTATGTTGAAAATTTTGAAGTTGCACTTGTTTTGCTTTACTATGCTTATTGCTTTGTGCTTTCATGACTTGTTTCTTTACAAGATTGCTATGCATAGGAAGTGGTTTAGACTTAAATGTGCTTTGTATTTGCTTCTTGATGCTCTCTTTTACTTCAATTCATATTTCTTATGTGAGCATGTTCTCAAACTATCATGCCTAACTTAAAGGCCTTAAAGAAAAGTACTTATTGGGAGATAACCCAAAAGTTTTCGATGAGTCTTGGAAGTTATTACCTGTTTAATAACCGCTCCTTATCCTTTTTATTTGATTTTTGTGCCAAGAGTAACCTCTAATGAGAGATAAGTAATGCTTGGGAAATTTGCCTTCCTGAAACAGATTTTTGTGCTTCACCGTAAGAATTCGTGTAAAATCTCTGTACGTCGTTTTGAGGCGTGAAATTTTGTGCTTCTGCCCCAGGTTTTTATCCAACTTTAGTTAGTTCAACACTTTTTGGTCTTCGAAAAAATTAGTTTTTACCTTAAGGTCTGTTTGGACAGATTTCTGCCATTATTTGCATTTGCTTCTTGTTGATTCATTTTTGGGTTCTTTTTGTGGAATTGAGCTTTTCAAGGGAAGTGCTACAGTAGATTGTGTTTTGATGGAAGTTTTATTGGTGTTGAAACTGAACCCAAAGACTTATTATCTTGAGTGCACTAATGTTGCTAATAAAGATTGTGTGAAGTTTTGTATGAAGGAAAAATTTCAGGTGTATGGAAGGAATGATGTAATGAGATGAAGCATGGACTAAAGCTCAAGCTTGGGGCTGCCACGCGTGTCACCCAAAGAAATATCCAAGAAGTACAAGCATCAAAGCTTGGGGATGCCCAAGGCATCCCCTTCTTCATCAATAAAAATCTCAGGTTTCTTCCAAACACTTCATTTTTATTGTTTCATGCACACTTGTGTTGTTCTTGGAGCGTCTTCTTTTTTGTTTTTTTTTTGGTTTTTTGTTTGCTTGGTTTTCATAGTTTGCTGAATAAATTGGTTGGACCCCCTCTTTCATACATTAGTTTTCAAATAAGTTTGGTTTGGATTGGAAAAGAGTAGGAAGGTTCATGCTTTAGTGGTAAAAGGAGTTTGTTTTTGACTGTGGCCTATGCTTTGTGATTCCATGCTTGATATTGTTTTGGCTTTATGCTTAGTGATCTTTACTATAGCATGACTTTTTATAAAAAATTGAGTTTTCTTAATGTTCCTTGGAAGAATCATGCATTGTTTTAGCATATTAAATCATATTATCGTGGTATTCTCCTTTGATGCTTTATTTGGGTTAACTTGGCGCATGCTCACACCATGTTATGAATATCCCAAGTCACCATAGCCTTTATTATCCTTTAGTTTTTGACTTGTAGTATCACTTTATGCTTTGATTAATGATGTTTTGTCGCTTTGCATGATTATGGCCATTATCACTCTCTTAGTTGGTCGCTCCCAGTATTGTGCTAGCCTCCATAACCAAGTATGAGTTCCACTCATGCATCCAACTCCTAAAACCAAGTTATTCCAATGAGTCCACCATACCTACCTATTAGCATATGATATTCCAAGTATATTCATGTTTATATATACCTTCCGAATTAAACTTGTTATGAGAAAACTAGTGATTAAATCTCTCACGAACTTGATGGCATACTTTACTTTTCTTTCGCTTAATAAACTTGAACAATTGTGTCGTCTATGTTGTATATGCTTGCACTTATATGTTGGGGATTAGCAGAACCATGCTGTCATGGGGAACACTTTCAACATTGCACATGTACTTTGTACCTAGTTGATATCATGCCCTTTTGTCTACGGATGTCTTCGGTGTGAAATGAAAGGGGGTCTTGTAAGTCCATGGACTTATGTATATGTGTTAGAGAAATGCCTGGGCCACCGATCTAATCCATGCCGTCATGGTGGAAACCTGCAGCATAACCATAATGAGCTGTCTATGAAGCATTCTTCTTATAAAAAGAGATAGAGATTGAGAAAAAGAGAAAACAAAAAAGAAAAAAAGAGATATGAGAAAATAGGAAAGAGAGAAAAAAGCACCATTTTCCCATGGTAAATAAGAAGATTTCTAAGATGCTCGTTGTCTGCTTGCCTTGTCATTTTGATGTGGGGATTCTTTCGTATCATCGGGCAAGGGGTACCCCATTGGCGGTTCTCTATGATACACGTATACTTACTATGACAAGAACTTACCTGTAACTAAACTTGAGTAGCATGAGGAGCGACCCTCGTATTCAAGGGACATGAGATTTCCAACTTATACTTTGTCAAGCATATACTCCATAGTTTGTTCACTTTAACCTTAATCACTTCAAGATGCTTATGATAGGGGCAATGAGAGCTGAAAGCTATAAGTTCCATAATTTTTGGAAGCTCTTTATGAAACTTGAATCCCTGCTTCCTTCTATGAAGGCCTTTCTTTTACTTTGATGTTGAATCTCCACCTTCTATCTTTATGCACCTATTGAGAGAGCATAGTGGCCATTCTTATTTCTATGTGCATTGTCCCAAGACTTGTTGATTGATGCATAACTTTGATATTGCTTGTTCTTAAACTATTTGTATCTAGTCACCCTTATAAACTTTGAAGGTGTCCTTTGCATTTATTTTGATACTCTATGAGGGACAAGCTGAATGCCACTATGCTATGTTTTCTTTATGTGAAACAAAAAACATCTTGCAGAGCATTGTTATTCATGAATCTTTTGTTTGTGCCTTTTCATGTTGCAACATAGTTACTATGTCTTATTGCTAGAACTTTATCTTTCATGCTATGTTGAAGTACTATGATCCCAGCTATCCATGTTTTACAAATACTTTGATGAAGCATATGATGGTGCATGTCACCTCAAAAATTATTCTTTCTTTTTATCACTTACCTACTCGAGGAAGAGAAGGAGTTAAGCCTAGGGATGTTTATACGGTTCTAACATATCTATAATTTTTGATGTTCCATCCTTGGTTTTTATCTACTTTCTTATGTTTTCCCACACTTTGGAGTATTTTGATACACTTTCTTGGACTAACCTATTAAAAAGATGCCACAATGCTAGATGCCTGTTTTCTGCTATTTTTGGTTCCAGGAAAGTCAGAAAATGAATATTCTCGGAATTGGACGGGACAAAAGCCAAAGTCAGTTTTTCACCGAGGGGGACACGAAGCCAGAAGACGAGACATAGAGGGGCCAGGGGCTGGCCACACCATGTGGTGGCATGGGCTACCCTGGCCATGCCACCAGGTGGTGTGGGCCCCTCCGGTCTCCACCGACCTTGCCTCTTCGCCTATAAGAAGCATCCCGATGCATAAACCCTAAATAGTCCAGCCTCTAGCCACGAAAAGTTCCGCAGCGCTGCCGGCGCCGAAGAGGAGATACTGGGGATAGAAAGTCTCTATTCCGGCACCCTGCGAGGATGGGGAAGTGCCCCGAAGCCATCTCCATCGCTGTTTGATGTCTATGCACTTCTATTCTTGTAGACAGTTGTTGGGCTTCCAAGTGCAGAGGTTTGTAGAACAGCAGCAAGTTTCCCTTAAGTGGATCACCCAAGGTTTATCGAACTTAGGGAGGAAGTGGTCAAAGGTATCCCTCTCAAGCAACCCTGCAATCAAGATACAAGAAGTCTCTTGTGTCCCCAACACACCCAATTCACTTTTCACGTGGTATGGATAATTATAAGTGGTAACCGTGCCAAAAAATAGCTTGATGGCAGGGAAGAGACTAAAGGCAAACTGAAATAAGGATGGAAGCAAGCAAACATGTAACAGATCTAGTTGCAAACGGTGTTTCAATTCTTAGAAACAAGTCCTAGGGATCATACATTCACTAGTGAACACTCTAATATAAATATATTATCTTCATGATACTACTCTGAACTACTCTCCGGTTGGACACTCTAATCCATGGTAGAGCTATAACAGCACACCTCAAAGTAAGCCTTTCCCATCTAGATAACCACACACTGTCACCTTGAGCGCTAGATGGTTCCAACAAAGACCACAATTTCATAAGGACATCGAACTCCAAATATAACCCATAACATGTATTTTTAATCTCTAGCCTAAGTGCCACCATGGTGTGCACGTTGTCACTTTCACACACATGGAGAGAGCAGAGATCTATTAAAAAACTTGAGTAGCAAGGTAGATCTACTTGGTTACAAAGCTCATGATCACAATATGATCATGCATAGAGAGAGATGAACACAAAGCTACGAGGAACTACTCCCTCATCATCATGTGAATTAGCAATGGAGATGGTGGTGGAGATCTATGGAGATGGCTCCAGGGGCACTTCCTTGTCCCGGCAGGGTGCCGGAACAGAGACTTTCTGTCCCCCGAATCTCCCCTTCGGTGGCGGCGGTGCTACAGAACTTTTCGTGGCTGGAGGCTTGACGATTTAGGGTTTTCTCATCGGAGGCTTCTTATAGGCGAAAGGGCAAGGTCGGTGGAGGCCGGAGGGGCCCACACCACCCCCTGGCGTGGCTTGCCCTGGCCCGCGCCACCAGGTGGTCTGGCCAGCCCTGGCCCCTCTCCGTCTCATCTTCTGGCTCTGTGAGTCTTCCAGTAAAATACCGACTTTGGCTTTTGTCCGGTCCAATTCCAAGAATATTTATTTTCTGGCTTTTCTAGAACCAAAAACAGAAGAAAACAGGAAAATGGCATTGTGGCATCTTTTTAATAGGTTAGTCCAAGAAAGTGTATATAAAGTACTCCAAAGTTGGAACAAAACATAAAAAAGTAGATAAAACCAAGCATGGAACATCAAAAATCATGGATACGTTTTCAACGTATCACCGTTGCTGATTCCCATGATGATGAGGCTATAGTTCTTCCTTGAGGCTAAGGGTTCTACCAGTAGCTATGCGTTCATCTCTCTCTCTCTATGCATGATCATATTGTGATCATGAGCTTTATAGTCAAGTAGATCTACTTTGCTACTGAAGTGCTTTAATCGATCTCTACTCTCCCCATGTGTGTGAAAGGGACAGCGTGCACACCAGGGTGTCACTTAGGCTAGAGATTACAAATACTTGTTATGAGTTATATTTGGAGTTAGATGTCTCTATGAAATTGTGGTGTTTGTTGGAACCATCTAGTGCTCAAGGTGATAGTGTGGGGTTATCTAGGTGGGAAAGGCTTACTTTGAGGGGTGATGTTACAGCCCTACCATGGATTAGAGTGTCCGACCAGAGAGTAGTTCCGAGTAGTATCATTAAGATAATATATTTATATGAGAGTGTTCACTAGTGAAAGTATGATCCCTAGGCCTTATTTCTAAACATTGAAGCATTGTTTGCAACTAGATCTATTACATGTTTGCTAGCTTCCATCTTTATTTCAGTTTGCCTTTAGTCTCTTCCACGCCATCAAGCTATTTTCTGGCACTGTTGTCTTTTATGCATACCAATTGTATTTCACTATGTCTTTGCCAAACTAGTGCACCTATACACCTGCCAAATGTATTGGGTGTGTTGGGGACACAAGAGACTTCTTGTATCTTGATTGCAGGGTTGCTTGAGAGGGGATACCTTTGACCACTTCCTCCCTGAGTTCGATAAACCTTGGGTAATCCAATTAAGGGAAACTTGCTGCTATTCTACAAACCTCTGCACTTGGAGGCTGACAACTGTCTACAAGAATAGAAGTGCATAGACATCAGGATACACTAGTGTCATTGCATGTCTGTTCTTCTCATGAACCACATCTAGATTCATTGCATGTATGTTCTTCTCACAAACCACATAAGGATCCACCAGTGTCATTGGATGTGTGTTCTTTTCATGAACCACACTCAGTGTCATTGCATGTGTGTTCTTTTCACAAAACACACATGGATCCACCAGTGTCATTGGATGTGTGTACTTTTCATGAACCAGACATGGATACACCCAGTGTGATTGCATGTCAGTTCTTGTCACACACCACATAAGGATCCACCAGTGTCATTGCATGTCAGTTCTTTTCATAAACCACACCCAGTGTCATTGCATGTTTTTTCCTCTAAACAAACCACATAAGGATACACTAGTGTCATTGCATGTGTGTTCTTCTAAACAAACCACACATGGATCCACAGGTGTCATCGGATGTGTGTTCTTTTCATGAACCACACCCAGTGTCATTGTATGCCTATTCTTCTCACAAACCACATAACGATCCACCAGTGTCATTGGATGTGTGTTATTTTCATGAACCACACACAGTGTCATTAGATGTCTGTTATTCTCACAAACCACATAAGGATCCACCAGTGTCATTGGATGTGTGTCCTTCTCATGAACCACACCCAGTGTCAGTGGATGTGTGTTCTTCTCACAAACCACACATGGATCCACCAGTGTCATTGCACGTGTGTTCTTTTCATGAACCACAACTAGAGTCATCGCATGTCTGTTCTTCTCACAAACCACATATGGATCCACAAGTGTCATTGCATGTGTGTTCTTCTCATGAATCACAACTAGAGTCATCGCATGTGTGTTCTTCTCACAAACCACATAAGGACCCACTGGTGTCATTGGATGTGTGTTCTTTTCATGAACCACACCCACTGTCATTGGATGTGTGTTCTTCTCACAAACCACACATGGATCCACCAGTATCATTGCATGTCTGTTATTTTCATGAACCACACATGGATCCACACAGACCCAGTGTCATTGGATGTGTGTTCTTCTCACAAACCACACATGGATCCACAAGTGTCATTGCATGTCTGTTATTTTCATGAACCACACATGGATCCACCCAGTGTGATTGCATGCCACTTCTTCTCAGAAACCACATAAGGATCTGATGACTAACAAGTATAGGGGGTGTATCGCAGTATTTTCGAGGGAAGTGAAACCCAATTTATTGATTCGACACGAGGGGAGCCAAAGAATATTTCTAAGCCTTAACAACTGAGTTGTCAATTCAGCTGCACTTGGAAACAATCTTGCTCACAACAGTTTATCAGTAGCAACAGTTTTGTAGTAGGAATAGTAAAGTAACAGCAGTAGTCAAGCAAAGACAGTAGTAACAAAAGCAGTAAACAGTGGGATTCGAGTGCGGTAGGCATAGGGATGGATGGACGGGCATTGCATGGACAAGAAAATTCACATAGCAATCAGAACATAGGGCAAGTGTAGATAAATAAGATAAAGCATCCAACTACTAGACAATCCTAGGCATGTGTTCGATATATAGTCATACGTGCTCGCAATGAGAACTTGCACACCATATTTTGTCCTGCCATCCCGTTTGCAGCGGGGCCTCTAGGGAACTACTGGCAATTAAGGTGCTCCTTTTAATAGAGCACCGTAGCAAAGCATTAACACTACGTGAACACATGTGATCCTCACATCAAAGACATTCCCTTCCGGTTATCCCGATTTCTGTCACTTCGGGGCCATAGGTTCCGGACAACAACGTGTGTACACAACTTGCAGATAAGACCAAGAACAATACTATCATAATGAATCAATAACATGTTCAGATCTGAAATCATGGCACTCGGGAGCTAGTGACAAGCATTAAGCACAACAAGTCGCAACAAAGTCATAAAACACTAATAAAAGATACTAGGCACCATGCCCTAACAATCTGATGCCATTACATGAACGATCTCATCCAATCCCTACCATCCCCATAGCCTACAACGGGGATTACTCACACATAGATGGCGGAAACATGGATGGTCAATGGAGATGACGGTGGAGATCGATGGAGATGGCTCCAGGGGCACTTCCCCATCCCCGCAGGGTGCCGGAACAGAGACTTTCTGTCCCCGAAATCTCCACTTCGGTGGTGGCGGCGCTGTGGAACTTCTTCCGAAAAAACGTCGAACCCCCTGGAGGTTTTAGGTCAGAAGGCTTCTTATAGGCGAAGAGGGACACCGAGGGGGTGCCTGCGGCCACCACACCATGCCCTAGCGGCCAAGCCCAGCCCGTGCTTGGGGGGAGGTGGCCATCCCTTGGCCCTCCTCCGTCTCGTATTATGGCTCCTGGAGTCTTCTGGAAAATTAGGCACTTTGGCTTTTGTCCCGTCCAATTCCGAGAATATTCATTTTCTGACTTTCCTGGAACCAAAAACAGCAGAAAACAAGCAGCTGGCACTATGGATCTTGGTAATAGGTTAGTCCAAGAAATCATATGAAAAGTACTCCAAAATGTGGACAAAACACAAGAAAGTGGATAAAACCAAGCATGGAGCATCAAAAATTATAGATAAATTTGCAATGTATCAACACCCCCAAGCTTAATTCCTGCTCGTCCTCGAGTAGGTAAGTGATAAAAAGAGAGAATAATTTTTGAGGTGACATGCACCATAAAAGATTTGACCAAAGTATTTGTAAACATTCAAAGCTGGGATCATAGTACTTCAATCATAACATGAAAGACAAACTTCTAGCAAGAAGACAAAGAAACTATGATGCAACATGAAAAGACACAAACAAAAGATTCATGAATAACAATGCTTTGCAAGACGTTTGTTTGTTTCACATAAAGAAAACATAGCATAGTGGCATTCAACTTGTCCCACAATAGAGTAGCAAAAGTAAATGGATAGGACACCTTCAAAGTTTACAAGAGTGACTAGATACAAATAGTTTAAAACAAGCAATATCAAGGTATGCACCAATCAACAAGTCTTGGGACAATGCACATAGAACTAAGAATGGCCACTATGCTCTCAAGAAAGTGCTCAAAGAATATGTGGAGACTCAACAAGTAGAAGAAAAGTTTTTCAATAATTTTGAAAGGCTTCGAAATGCTGAAAGTATGGTACTCGTTTGCTTGGAGCTCTCATTGCCCCTATCATAAGCATCTTTAATGTGGTTAAGGTGAAAGTGAGGTCCAATCTGAGTTATATGCTTGATAGACTATAAACTGAAAATCCCAAGTCCCTTGAGTACGATGGCCGCTCCTCATGCTACTCAACTTTAGTTATCGGTGAGTTCCTGTCGTCGTAAGTATGTGCGTATCATTGAGAACCGCCAATGGGGTACCCCTTGCCCAATGATACGGAAGAATCCTCATATCATTGGAACTTGGAATCACCCTTTTTGGAGTCGCAAAGCTAATGTGGTGATTTATCTAGTGATAAAACCACATATAGAAGTGTTTAATTCATTAAAATTCAATAGTGACTCAATAAATCATGAACTCCAAGGTTTTGATATATCTTGAAGTACTACACCACAAAGAGATGGAATTAGTTTATTAGGTTCTGTATATCTGCTTAGGGAATTTTCTAAAGGCATTTCTAAATAGATCTTGTTTTTTTATTACTGTGGATGCATAGTGTATTTTGGAAAAGGACTGAGGATAATGGGTGGGCATAAGGAATACCTACCAGGGGAGTTGGTTTCACTCCAATTGGTTAAGTGTAACTAACTGAGGATTTTATCTACTGAAAAAGGATATGTTCTAGTAGCTTAATTTCCAAACAATGTGTAATTAATATTTGGCCAAGACTTTGGTACTACATGATAGTGAAATCATGGGGGTGCAGGTATAAATTTTTATCTGGGCAGAACCAAGCAGTTTCCCTTTTTATTTTGATTAAATCCTGCTACCTTTTTTTATTAAGGCTGGAAAGGAAAAAAAATCCTGGGAATCAACATACACAAGCCAGAGGGAAATGGGTCGGGGCCCAATTCAGCACCTGGCCGGCCCAGTTGGTTTCAGGGCGCATGCGTGCGGGAGGGAGTTCAACTCCGGCCACGGGGCCCATCTGTCAGCGCCCCAGGAAGCGAAGGGGTACCAAACACCTTGGTCAGTCTGATTAGAGGAGGATAAATGGTGGCCAGTTGTCCTCAACCTTAGGCTCTAGCGCGGGAAGGAGGACACCCTAGGGCATTCAGGCGGTAGCGGGGAGCTTACTAGAGCCGCCGGGAGGGGCAGGAGGTCCTGCTTGACCCCGAAAGGTAACTCACGCGTCGGCATCCGAGACTATCGAGGCGGAACTCGTAGGAGGGTGCTCCAGGGCGTCTACATGTTGGAGGAGAGGGGTCAGAGAGTAGGCTGGGCTCCCGGTGTACGCAGGGGTGGTGTGGTTACCAGGTTATGTGCTCGGGAAGTTGGCTTCGTCGGGGAAACCAGCTTCGGGCATGCACTATGACGGTGGCATCAGTCATCCCTGCGGCGGAAATAAGAACGCGGGGAGTTAGAGGGGCTCCATGGGAGTATAACTGAACAAATAAGGGGATATGGGGCTATCTAGGTCGACCTCATGCTCAGATTTTCAGAGGATGCCGAGAGGAGAACTCCTTGCTCTCCATGGCGATAGATAGTGAGGTGGCCAGATCTGGGACTTGAGAGAGAGTTGAGGGATAAGGGAGAAGTGGTCTGGGAGCTAGGGGAGGGGCTGGACCGTATGTGAGATGTACACCCGAGGGGGCTTCGGTTCATGATGAACCAATCTCTCAAAACTGGAGAGGGTTGGTCCTGGGCAAGCCATTGGCCATAGGGGTGGTGTGTGGTGGGGCTCTAAGTCGAGCACTCAGTGGATAGGAGGGTGGTGGCTGCTGGTTCCCTTATTACTTTACAAGATTTGCAATAAGTGGCCTCTCTCTCATTAGTCTCTCTTTCCAATAGGTAAAGTGCAAAAGGCCTGGGTTGCTACAGTAGCACATGTCCAGAGGAGAGTTGGGGTGCTATGGTGAATTATTGGACAAGTTTGGGTAAGATTTGGTCTGGTCTTGATCATAGTTTTGAATAATTTTGAATTCTAGCAAAAGGGGAGACCATAAGGACTTCCTTTATTTTTGATCTTGGATAGATCGTTCAAGTATACTGGTAGATAGATATGGTTAGTATACCCTTCTGGGAATTATGGGGGATTTATTGGAGGAGTTTTTAATCACCAGAATATCATTTAGTCAAAAACTGCTAAATCTGTTTTATTGCTTTATTTTGAAATAGTTCAATAGGAAAAGATGATGTTTTGGTTGGAGATGATCCAAAACAGGAAATAACACTTGGGAGAATTTTCCTAGAATTTAATGAGATGAAAAAGTATTTTTAAGCAATTATTCCTTGTTTTTGCCATTTACGAAAAAGGGCAAAAAGAAATAATAAATCTTTTCAAAAATATTTACTTTTGATATGGGAAGATAGGATAGGATATATATGACACAAATGGTCCTAAATTTAGAGGTGTGATTTGGATAAAAACAAAGTTGTCTTTATGGAGGGAGTTATGGAGGTTTTGTCCATTAAAGAAATTAAATAGGTTTTGGTCCATAATAATTATGGGTAATATTTGATAAATCCTTATGTTCAATGTAGATGATGTAGAAAGGTTGTAACAACCATTTTCAACCTTGGGATTGGAGAATCCAAGTTGATTTTGGTGAAAACTGGAGATTCAAGGATCTTGGGTAAGATTGTTTTCATGCCACCAAAACCTTGTTGGATCTTGGAGCTCAAGGCTCCCCTTGGGGCATGGGATATATGGATGGATATAACAAGTGATTTATATTACAATGGGGTAGAGGTTAGTGCTCGATCCTGCTTGAGCTCACCAAGAATTGATTTCAAACTTTGGATAAAATAAGCCTGCCAAGGCAGATTATCAACTGCCTTCAAAACCTCGTGGGTGTAAGAAGCACAAAGATCCACTTGGAACACGTGAAGTAGATATTGATAGACATATGCGAGTAGAACAGAACCATGCAAAGAGTTGGTCCATAGAAGGTAGGATGATGGTGTGAGATTCTATCAAAGTAGACATGTTGACTAGATTTGCAGGAATAGTTATTTTCTTGCCTGCAAAACCATCAAGAACAAGTGGGTTGGAGGATGATATAACCAAGGTAAAGGGTCGTCCTTGGTATTCCTTAGGATGGTTAACAATATGGTTCAAATGCATTTTCAAAAATGCACAAGGGTTGAGAAAATGAGGCATTCAAAAAGGTGATGTTGGAACAGATTCCATACTTAGCCAAATTTGGCAGATTTAGGGTTTTTGACTTGAATGTGGGCGGTGATTATTTTGATGGGTTGCAAGGTACCAAAGCATCATCAAGAGGATGATGTTGAAGTTTAGATTGAGTAGAAAGGATCCATGCTTGATATGGGTCTTCATTGACTTGGAAGCTTCATGAATTAGATCACTTCAGAGCTGATCTGGTTAAGGGTTTTGGGTGATTACTTAGTAGCTAGGGATCACATCCAGATTGTATTCTTGCTTAGGGTTTGGTGATTTTAAAGTATATTGATCCTAGGGATGAGCTCCTAGAGCGACTCATACTACTTCCTAAGCAATCAAGTCAGATAGCAGATCAAGGCAATTCATCTTATAAACTAAGCAATTCGCCACTGGAGTTACCATCAAGCCTAGCTTGAGGTAAGGTTTGGGCATTTTGAAGAGGTTGGATTTTGAATAAGATGAGAGTCCTTGGTATCTCTACCAAGAGTAGAATTCAAAAGCTTAAAAAGGAGGTTTTGAGAAACTTAGATATAAGAATGGTTGAAGGTTCTGTCTATAGAACATAATGAGATTATAATAGGTTGCTCTCCATAGTTTAGGGAAATATAAGCTACTAAAATAGTTGGTTTGCAAAGGCTTCTTGGTTCAGATTTGGAAATGCCAGAACATTTCAGAATATAGAAATTAAGCCAAGACAGTTTTGGGAAGTAGTTTTTTGTCAACTGGTGTTGAGGTAAGGAGTATATCTTCTAATACACAATCATATGCATAAGCATATCCAAACAACAGGAAAATACTTCATCACTAACAAGAAAAAGTTTTTGTTCCCCCTGATTTTTGCATTCTGGGCAGCTAATCAGGGTTGCTGAAATTGGGATGTTACAGACCTTTCCCCCTTAAAAGAATCTCGTCCCGAGATTCACGAGAGTAGGGTTAGGGAATTTTGAGTCAAGGTTAGCTCTACTGGTTTCAAGCGTGCTATCTTATGGACTCTGTCTTTAGAAGTGGCTACCCTGTCGATGAGGTTGAGCTTCAGTCTTCCGGGATACATGGAGAGTTGAGCAGAGTCTAGTCCCGATTGCGAGGGATGACCTTCTTTTCCTTTCGGATTCTATATCCTGAGGGCTTGGACTGGGGGACTATCTCGATGCTGAACTTAACGGAGTACTCGTCGAGGGATAGAATCTATGGCCTAGTGTACCTTCCTCTAAGGGTTACCCTCACTACAAGGAATGTGCTAATTAGTGACCCCAAATATTGGTCATAGAAAGGTCATCTTAGTCCATCTATGACCTTTCTATGACCAAAAGTAGTAGGTCACATAACAAGGGTCACTATAGACAGCTAACGACCTTTTTTTTGAATTGGTCATGGATTACTACGACCAAAATAGATGGTCATAGTGTTCATGACCAAAATTTTGGTCATGGCATTCTGGTATGTCCACGTAAGCCAATCCTACGTGGAATCTGACGTGGCACCAAATTCAGCCCGGTCCAGTTCGGCCTTTTAAATGGGCCTAGCCCAACAACGTTCATGTTTATTATTTTTTCTAGTTACCTACATGGGCCAAGTCCAACAATTCAACGTTTTTAATTTTGAGTCATGGCCTTTTTACTTATGATTTCTTCTAAAATTTCAGCCTTTTAATTAATTTGGTCCCACTAGTCAGTAGGTCCCAATTATCAGATGCTCAAACTAGGTCCCACTTGCTAGTTTTATTTTCTCACATTTTGACACTATAATTAATAGCAAATTCTTTTATCAGAACCAAAAGGTACATGAAATTATTCTTATTCAACAGGGCCAATTATCAAATAACATTTCATACAACAACGGTACGTTACTATCATGCAAAGTGCGCACCAGATATCTTGCTACCAAAATATACAAAAATTCAAACTACAATGAGCCGATGAGACACATAGACGGTCCGCAACCTGAGTCATGTGAGTCAGGTCCTTTGCTCCTTAGTCCTCACAAGCATCTCAATCTCTAGAGAAGATTTCATCGAAAAAGAAACCTGTAAAATAGTAGCATAGCAAATCAAATATCAATAACAAGTAAATACTATGTCTAGTGATCAACACAGGGAACATACTATTAGATCAACACAGGGAACATACTAGTTGTTCATATAAGCACTTGCGCAAAAAATTTGCAAGAGCACCAAGATATACGTATCTTACCAACTAATTCAATTGCGACACTATAACATTAATACATAATCTAGCTAGCTAGGTTACCTCCAGGCTGGAGGATTTTAAAAAGTAATTTACGTGCCAACTTGGCATGAGAAACACATGCATTTCAAACATCCAAGATTAACCAATCTTTCAAGACAAGTAGCACCACATGCATTTCAAACAGCCAACAAAATTTATCCCTAGAAATATAAGGCAGCACTGTGTTCACTCGCAAAAGATTAAACGCTTCTATCGACTAGTCCAGATCAACACCAACAAGTGCAATTACTATATGAATCAAATAAAAATAGATCCTAGTAAGAAATCAATACTAAACGACACCACAATATACAGAACATACCGTGAAGACAACTTAATGATAACAACAACTTGAATTCAAAACAGAGGGACTTGTTTATTGAGGTAAACCTGTTCTAGCGGTCAAATGTAAAGGAGAAAGCCCATTGTGGTAGACTTTGCCTGGATCAGCACCATTA
This sequence comes from Avena eriantha, assembly GCA_910589775.1. Classification (NCBI taxonomy): domain Eukaryota; kingdom Viridiplantae; phylum Streptophyta; class Magnoliopsida; order Poales; family Poaceae; genus Avena; species Avena eriantha. The sequence goes on from OU342741.1 coordinate 234,191,906, forward strand.
TCGAGAAGATATTTGGCAATACCCATAGCCTTATATGGTATCCCAATAATTAGAGGTGTTCTACCTGAAGCGCACACCATGACGCTTATTAATACAGAGCACTTTTAGGTTGAGCAGAGAACAAAGATCTTATTTATATAAAAATGTAGCTTATCACCCTAAGAAATAGGTAAGTATCATTACAATGCTCTATGGATTCAGATTCCATGAAACTAGAAATAGGTAAGTATTCATTACAATGCTCTATGGATTTAGATTCCATGAAACTAGAAATAGTTCCTCGAGCTATACGAAGAAGACCCACGAAATTTAAATATTATATGAAGTAGAATGGTACACCACTTTAACTTTGAAATTTAGACAGCAAGCTCCAAAACATGAAGAATCAAGCAGAGTGCATGGACTTGCAGCATATGCATCAATGTTTTTAAAAGTAAATAAAATAGTTCTGAATATAATATTCTACCTTCAGCAAGGCATCCTTATGTCATGCTTATGTATGAAATTACCTGAGATATCACAACTAAAAATGGTCTATTCCATATGAAGCTACATTATTTTAAAAAATATAAAAATACAAAGGGGATCATATTAATTCACACTTAAAAGGAACAGAATTCTGTAACAGCACATCCATGAGAACACAAGTCAGAACAGATCCATGAGAACACAAGTAACAACAGATCCATGAGAACACTTGGAATATGAACAAGTACACAATTATTTTCACACAAAAAAAGAAAAAAATAACAGAATAACATTGCTGGACCATGCTTGCTACTCTAGAGAATTGCAAGCAAAAAAATATGAATGCATAAGCTAGCTATGAAGCTCCTGATCATGAATCGTCATAAGTGGATTAAACCATCATCTAGTACCAAAAGTAACACACAATTTGAAGCTCTACTTCTTATTTTTCAAAGAAGTAATCTAGGCATAAAAGTAATACTATACAGATCAGGAATAGAAGCATATACATAGCATTAACCTACCAGACATATTTTTATCCACCTAAATAGAGCAACCAAACAACACAATAGACAAAAACACAGCAGCCTACACAAGTTTGCATTTATCAGGAACAAAACTACAACATAGGTATCTGTAGCATAAGCAAATAATTAAGTTAAAGTAAATATCAAGAATAGAGCATAAAAGAATACAAAAACTTCGCCCAAGTACTAACAAGATGGTAAAATCATTGATCCCTAGATTAGCTCGTGCCATAAAACCTCCACATGACATGACTACAACAATCTTTGATGGCGCTTGCCCGTGAGTATGCCCTGCACTCTCGCTAGGGGCATCAGCCAGACAAGCTTCACAAGCCGCTCCCTAAACTCCCTCCTGGTCTTGGTCCGAGGTATGAGCATCTCTTTGCTCCTAAACATGTCTTGTGTACAGAAAAAAGTTAAGAATTCAGTATGCATACAAACGAAAGCACAAGTGTTATGTTGTTCTCTAGTTCAAAGAGAAAAATCCAGGCACTACTTGAAGTTATGATGGCTACCATACACAAGCAGCATAAAAAGTGGACATAATAACCGAGGAAGAATCCTAACAGATAGTTTCCTAAGCCCATCACATTTTGATGTCGCTTCCCCGTGAATACGGACTACAGATTATGTACTGGTATAGTGGTACTTATTGTGTATGTCTTGGCTCCACATGACACCGCGCACAGTCTCGGATCAAGCTAATGTACACGATACAAGGCATTATACCACGAACCAGACGATGGCAATGAAACCTATACCAACGAACTATACTAGCTAAGATCAGAAAATATACCACGAACACAATTATCTACAAAGGCATACTACCTTATTGTCATATAACTGAAAAAGCTCCTTGCTTATCTCCATCGATTTTGACATGAACTGAAAACTATAGATGTTCAAAGAACAGTAAAGAACTGAAAACTGCAGATTCTGGCACGAAATAGAGGAGCGGGGCGTGTACCTAGAGGAGGTCGGCGATGATCTCGACGGTGGTGGTCTTGTTGATGCCGAAGCTCTCCTTGAAGGAGAGCCTGTCCTCTAGGAGGCTCCCCATCCGCAGGCACTCTGCCAGGTCCCGTCGCTCCCCTCCCCCCGCGCTGCCTGACCCCTCCACGGTTGCCACCGCCGCGACGACCTGTGCGTCTGCCGACGATGCCACGATGCCTCGCGGGTGGGCGCAGCGCACCGCTGCGGGAGCGGAAGGGGCCACGCAGAGAGTTCGGAGGAGAGGGGAAGCTCACCATGGCCGTCGTCAGTTCCTGGTTGGAGCTCCCGAACACCGTCGTTGTTTTGTCGATCTCGCAGGCGTCACACGCATCGCAGGTGTCGTCGCCGTCCTCGTTTCGCTCGAGCATGCATTGTGAGCGCCGCACGCACGCATCTTCGGCTTATGCGGTCTTCGGGTGTGGGAAGGGAGGCATGAAGGAGGAGGGAGGGAGGCAGCTAGGCCTCACATTGCTCCGGCGCCAAAAGCACCGATCGTAGGACTCGGCCTGCTCTCCAGATCCGACACGACGCGTGGTTTCTCTGTGAATGGAACGAGGAGATGCGATGGGTGTCGTGGCCCGGCGACCCCTTCATGGTGGGAGACAAGGGATAAGGGGGAGGTGGTAGTCCCGAGGCTACTTAGCAAGCTCGGCGGCGGTGGGGGGTGAGGGGGAGGACGGTGAGGTAGTAGATAGTGGGTGGCTAGGGTTTGATTGGGGCTGGTGGGGATGAGACGTGAATGGTTGGGGACGGTCGGATTGTCCAAAATGCCCATTTCTTTTTCTCTTTTTGTGGGGTATTTCGGTCTTTTTCTTTTTTATTTCTAGTTCCAAAATTTGAGGGGAGGACACGGGAGGCGAAGGCAGGAGGCAAAGGCGGGGGGGATTTTGGCACTAGCAAAAATTTCACAAAGGTTTTGGCTCATCATTTGCACACAAATGCCTCTTGGCATGACACACAAATATTGTCTCACAAAGTTTTTCTTTTCATCGTAAAAAAGTCATTTTTCATTTTCTGAGTGTCAAAACAGAGAGTTTTGTGAAACAACCACAAAATAAAAGTTACAAAATGTTAACGCCCTAATTTAAAAAAATACTAGATCATGTTACATGGCCAATGTCCGAACAAGGTATCTTAAACCTTTCCGTCCACTCCTCGTGAAAAGGATAAATTCCTAGCAAATCAGTAGAAAGTGTGTCTGATTTGAACTATTTAATTCACGTGATTTTTACCAAAAATCATTTTTAGACTTACAATATATGTTTATTTAGAGATCCAATGCAAGTCAGCATGTCAACACCATATGAACATGACAAGTAAGTGTAAATTGCACATGGATATGACACATATGCAGACACATCAGCGAAAATTGACACATAGACGCGACACCTAGATCAACCTACTGAGATGGCCATCATTCTTTCATATGTAATCTGGAATGCACCCACGACCATTTAAATTGGTCGTAGTCACTCTAAATTAAGGTCATAGACTAGTTATGTCTATGTTATGACCAATTGCTGTAAGCAAGTTATCACCTTTCTACCAAAAAAGATCGTAGTTTTTCAGAGTTTGTACCCTCCTAAATGGTCTACGACCAGTTGGTTCGAAATGGTCATAGATCTATGACCAAAAAATTCAGGGTCGTTAACAAAAGGTCACTAGTCGACACATTTCTTGTAGTGCCTAATTACATATTTTCGGTCGAATCTCCTAGGTTTTCTTCTCATAAAGGGTTAGTCTATTTTGGCGGGAAAGACGCGGTCTTTCCCCCTTAGGATTAAACTGGGGGATATACTGGAAAGTTGACATAGTCCTTCCTTGTTGAAGTCATTGAATGGGGTTTCTAGGGATTGTCGTCCATCTTTCTTCTAGAGTAGAGACCTTCGGAAGTTTTCCGGGAATTATGACTTACTGGGCTTATATACTACTATGATTCGCACTTAGCTCACTGAAGCCATCGGAGACTGATACACTGCAAATGTATCTATAATTTTTGATGCTCCATGCTTGGTTTTATACAATTTCTTGTGTTTTGTCCACACTTTGGAGTAATTTTCATATGATTTCTTGGACTAACCTATTAACAAGAGCCACAGTGCCAGCTGCCTGTTTTTTGCTGTTTTTGGTTCCAGGAAAGTCAGAAAATGAAAATTCTCGGAATTGGACGGGACAAAACCCAAAGTGCCTATTTTTCCAGAAGACTCACGGAGCCAGAATACGAGACGGAGGAGGGCCAGGGGCTAGCCACACCACCCCTAGGCGCGGGCTGGGCCTGGCCGCGCTAGGGCATGGTGTGGTGGCCCCAGGCACCCCCTCGACCTCTCTCTTCGCCTATAAGAAGCCTTTTGACCTAAAAACTCCGGGGGTTCAACGTTTTTCCACGAAAAGTTCCGCTGCGCCGCCGCCATCGAAGGGGAGATTTGGGGGACAGAAGTTCTCTGTTCCGGCACCCTGTCGGGACGAAGAAGTGCCCCCGGAGCCATCTCCATCGATCCCCACCATCATCTTCATCGACCATCCATGTTTCTTCCATCTATGATTGAGTAATCCCCCGCTCTAGGCTATGGGGATGGTAGGGATTGGATGAGATCGTTCATGTAATGGCATCAGATTGTTAGGGCATAGTGCCTAGTATCTCTTATTAGTGCTTTATGACTTTGTTGCATCTTTGTTGTGCTTAATTCTTGTCACTAGGGCCCGAGTGCCATGATTTCAGATCTGAACTTATTATTGATTCATTATGATAGTATTGTTTCTGGTCTTATCTACAAGTTGTATACACACGTCGTTGTCCGGAACCTATGGCCCCGAAGTGACAGAAACCGGGGTAGCCGGAAGGGAAAGGCTTTGATGTGAGGATCACATGTGTTCAGGGAGTAATAATGCTTTGCCCCGGTGCTCTATTAAAAGGAGCACCTTAATTGTCAGTAGTTCCCTAGAGGCCCCGCTGCAAACGGGCTGGCAGGACAAAAGATGTTGTGCAAGTTCTCATTGCGAGCATGTATGACTATATATGGAACACATGCCTAGGATTGTCTAGTACTTGGGTGCTTTATCTTATTTATCTGCAATTGCCCTATGTTTTGATTGCTATGTAAATTTTCTTGCCCATGCGACGCCCGTCCATCCATCCCTATGCCTACCGCACTCGAATCCCACTTTTACTGCTTTTGTTACTACTGTCTTTGCTTTGCTACTACTGTTACTTTACTATTCCTACTACAAAACTATTGCTACTGATAAACTGCTGTGAGCAAGATTGTTTCCAGGTGCAGCTGAATTGACAACTCAGTTGTTAAGGCTGATAAGTATTCTTTGGCTCCCCTTGTGTCAAATCAATAAATTGGGTTTCACTTCCCTCGAAAATACTGCGATACACCCCCTATACTTGTGGGTCATCAGAGACTTACATCCTCTAAGCGATTGGAACCGAGGGGTTGGCGATGCTGTGGTCCTTCCGATATGTCTGAGCTAAAATAGCAGAGTGCTTCGTAGGATATTTAGTTAGTTTCTCCTATTGATAACTCACAGGTTGTTGTTTGGCGAAAGGACGTCGGATCCTGAGATCTCTTCTGAAGTACCTTTCGGTAGACCTTCTTCCTTGATCGAGTGGTAAGACGTAGTCTTTCCACCTTAGAGCTTCACTAAGGTTCATCAGGAAGGGTTTGGATCTTCAGTCTTGGAAGGCTGACTTGCTGCTAGCGGAAGGATATAGTTTTCCTGAAACTTGAGCTGAGGTCTTCGAGCGATGCCGTACTGTATCAGCCCTGGCGGGGTGGTTTCCTAACGCAGCCTTTAAGGGGTTAGCTTTAGCGTAAATCGGTGGTTTACGACTCTTCTTGCTAGTAGTTAGACAGGGTTGAAGCAGTCAGCTTCAGGTAAGCTTTCTTCATTGACATTTCTTGCGTTGCTTCCGCTTGATGGCAAAGTGGACTCGTAGTCTTCACACTTCCTAATCCTCTGACTTCAGGGCCAGTTCTGACCTTCTAGGGAGGAACATTCTGTTAGTTTGGGTAGGGTCGACTAGATTAGTTCGTCTCCTGAGGCGGTTAGAAGATGTAATACCCTAAAGGTTAGTGTGGTTAGGTCTTCACTTCTTGTCTTGGTTGACTTATCAGGTGGTTTCTTGTGGATATTGAGGATCCTTCGGTGATCGACTTCTAGCTCCAACAGGATTCTTGCTGTTGTAAACTGAGGAACAGGGGAGTGTCGTGCTATTGACGAGTTTTGCAAGGTGAGTTTGACGAGGTATGTCGTCCTGCTGGGGTGAAATCTTCGAGTTGATTCTGACTTGACAATGTCGAACTCCTGGTTCTTGCGATGCTTTTCCTCCCATATACCCTCGAGGTTAGTAAGGGTATCATTACCGACATCTAACGCCGGGGTTTCCTGGGTTACTAGGTGGGTTATCGCTCCTCGAGCCACATTTTTAAGGAGGTCAGAGAAAAACCAGAGCATACAGACTAGGCGAACAGAGCGAGGGAATCGCAATGTCCTCGGCAGACAACACACATCAAGCAACACATGATGCAGTTAGGCAAGCAAACACGGTCAACGCTAGGGACCAAGGAGTTAGCTACTCGCGAAGTAGGGGAATCCTATTCTTAGGGCTATTGACCCTAGATACCGTATTTCATCAAGTCGGAGTCACTATCTTGCAGATGAAGCCTTCGTCGTATCTTGGATGCTTCTTGCTAGTGCAGCACTTGATGTCTTCTAATTATGGGGATTCCGCTGGTAGAGAAATATTGTAGTCTCCTTGTGTTTGATGTTAGTTTCTTGTCTTCATCTTTCTCTCATTTTCTTCACCGGGTTCTAGATTCTAGTTATTTAAAACCCGTAGGTTTGAAGTTTGGACGAGAATTAGAGGAAACCATTTTCGAAAGCTTTTACTTAGAGTAAGAGAAGAAGTATAACTTTTTGAAACTCATTGGGAAACTAATTTATGAAAGCCGGGGTTTTCAAAATAAGGCCCCTGTCTAATGACCATGCTAACTAAGGTTCTCCTACAGTCAGGATGGCTCTGATACCAAGTCTGTGGGAACCCCCGATTAATCCTCCCAAAATCCCTGTTATGCATACAACCCTGATCCCATGATTAGTTAGTCGTGGCACATAACCGACAAGTATCAAAGTAAACATCCAACACATAACAAATACATGTCATAACTTAGTTGCCATTATGGCTACATCGTTCAACAACAACGGAACTTTATTAAGCGTAGAGCCCGAGCCATGCCTTAACCTACATGCAACTGACTGGGAGAAGGTCCTAGCTCGCATAGCCGTCAACTTCATTCTCTTCTTGATATCTGACCAAGTTAATAGCCAGGGACAATGCCAATGAGTACGTTGAATTTACTCGCAAACCACCTTAAGATAACAATGAAACAAGAGGAAATGCATTATGGCTGTGGTAGTAGGAGGGCTCCAATAGAGGTTATTTTCTCAAATAGTTTCTCTTGTAGATATAGCATCTACATACCTTTGTTGAAAACTCTGTAAACATTTTTCAAACCTTTTTGAAAAGTTTTAGAAAACACTAGGACTGGGTCACCCATTTGTTCCTTTCTCCCGGTCGTCCCACGACCGGACTCCTTTTATTCCTTTCTGACCATCCAATTGTCAAAACCTTTCTCCTTTTCGACCAGCCCATGGTCAAAATATTTTCAAAGGCTTTGCTTTTCCAAAATCCTTTTTGAAAACAAAACCAGCACCGCTCTACAGCAACCTTCCCAACCGTCCATGACCGTGGACGCAGCTATTCGAATAGATTTACACTCTATAGAGGTTGTACACTTTACCCACACCATCCGGGTCGCTACCCTGGTCTTCACCGATCATGGGTCAAGTAACTGATCAAGACTCTCCGGATGCCCTCTCTAGTATAAGTGCCTACCCTATGAGTGTTAATCCCCTCAAAACCGGGACGTCGGGTACCGAGGACCAACCGGAGTGTTTTTTCCACTTCTCGAGTGTGGGCTTTCAATGAGGGGCTCATAGTAACGCTTGGAGGCTAGCAGACCCTTTGTTCCTTCTCCAGGTTGATGTCCCACATGGACCTTTATCGGAGAAGGCCCACCCTCCAGGGATCCCCGATCCCCTATAGTTGTTGCAAGGCAGCTTACACCAAAGTAAACAAACATCAAATCCAACCCTGTCCCATCTCAGAGTAATGTGGTTGCACGGGTTAATTGTTCTAGCAAAACTGCAAAGAACCGGGTGCGTTTTCGTAATCCTCTTTCCTCCATCTTTCCTTCAGCATTTTGTAAAACAAAACCTTTTTCTTTCTCAACAACTCTTTGGAGGTGCCACCTCACCAAGGTTTTATCATAAAACATTTGGTAAAACTTTTTTCGGGGTCTTCCCATCCTCTAGCTTTGCTTCGGCTAAATCTGGGGTCTCCAAAGGGTATGGTGTATTGCACCATCTACCATACTAGGGGCAAGTAGGTGTCACCAAGAGGGTTGTACTTAATAGTACAAAGGTGTAATAGTTCGGAGGAGCCAAACCACTACCAACTATATATGAACATATAGTAAAACAATGCAGTTTTAGTAAACAATAGATAAAACATGCGTAAGTAAAACAGTAGGACAAGGCTTATGATCTTGAAGGTGGCTTGCCTGATTGTCAGCAATATGGCAATATTTCCCTGGACTTCTTCTTTAGATAACCAAGAATACCAATACCAATAATAATTACCACTTCTCCTGCTCTCCCATTTCATCGCAGCTATCATCGTCCAGACAGCACATGCAAACAAACAAGGCCACAATCAACATAAAGCAATGCAAGCATCAATACAATACAGTAGACAAACATACCAAACATTACTCAATTCAATAGGTTTTGAGAGGATTGGATTTAGGAGATTGAGATGGTCTTGGAGAAGGGGGATGATAATCCCTTAGGATTTATAGTCTAGAAACTACCTACGAGATGGGTTTTGGAACAAGACCATATTCTGTATGATACCATTGTATACAAATGATACCTACAGGTAGATGTTGATAAAATGAAACCAACAAAAGTGGTTTCACTAATTTATCACTTTTCTTTAAATAGATATGAATATTCTAGTGATAAAAGCTCTAGTTTTAGGAGATAATTCACCAGAAAAGTTCTGGAGATCTAAAAATTACTTCCTTGGATGGTTAGGCAGGGATTTCTATACCTTTTCACTTAGAGTTGGAATCATGTCAAAATAATTACCATAATGCCCTCAGGAAATTCTCGAAGGCAGTTCTATGTGGTCTTTGTCTTTTTGACCAGATTTATTTTACATAAGCTTTTTATATTATTCCAAAGACACATGGTAGGTATTTAGAATATCTTTCTCTGGAAATTGGAATCACCCTTTTTGGAGTTATAGAGATAATGTGGTGATTTATCTAGTGATAAAACCACATATAGAAGTGTTTAATTCATTAAAATTCAATAGAGACTCAATAAATCATGAGCTCCAGGGTTTTGATATATATTGAAGTACTACACCATAGAGAGTTGGAATTAGCTTATTAGGTTCTGTATATCTGCTTAGGGAATTTTCTAAAGGCATTTCTAAATATATCTTGTTATTTTTATTACTGTGGATGCTTTGGAAAAGGACTAAGGATAAAGGGTGGGCATAAGGAATACCTACTAGGGGGAGTTGGTTTCACTCAAATTGGTTAAGTGTAACTAACTGAGGATTTTATCTACTGAAAAAGGATATGTTCTAGTAGCTTAATTTCCAAACAATGTGGAATTAATATTTGGCGAAGACTTTGGTACTGCATGATAGTGAAATCATGGGGGTGTAGGTATGAATTTTTATCTAGGCAGAACCAAGCAGTTTCCCTTTTTATTTGGATTAAATCCTGCTAGCTATTTTTATTAAGGCTGGAAAAGAAAAAAAATCCTGGGAATCAACATACACATGCCAGAGGGATACTGGCCGGGTCCCAATTCAGCGCCTGGCCGGCCTAGTTGGTTTCAGGGCGCATGCCGCGGGAGGGAGTTCAACTCCGGCCACGTGGCCCATCTGTCAGCGCCCCAAGAAGCGAAGGGGTACCGGACACCCTGGTCCGTCCGATTAGAGGAGGATCAACGATTGCCAGTTGTCCTCAACCTCAGGCTCTGGGCGGGAAGGAGGAAACCCTAGGTCATTCAGACGGCGGCGAGGAGCTTACTAGAGGCGCCGGGAGGGGACGGCGAGGGTGTAGAACAACGGATGACTCCAGGGTGAGTCCGGGGAGGGGCGGGAGGTCCTACTTGACCCCGGAAGGTAACTCGCGCGTCGGCATCCGGGACTATCTATCGAGGCGGAACTCGTCGAAAGGCGCTCCTGGACGTCTGCATGTTGGAGGAGAGGGGTCAGGGAGTAGGCTAGGCTCCCAGTGTATGCAGGGGTGGTGTGGTTACCGTGTTATGGGCTCGGAAACTTGGCTTCGTCGGGGAAACCAGTTTCAGGCATGCACTACGATGGTGGCATCCGTCGTCCCTGCGGCGGAAATAAGAACGCGAGGAGTTAGAGGGGGTTCGTGGGAGTATACCTGAACAAATAAGGGGAGATGTGGCTATCTAGATCGACCTCATGCTCAGCTTTTCAGAGGAGGCCGAGAGGAGAACTCCTTGCTCTCAATGGCGATGGAGAGTGAGGTGACTAGAACTAGGGATTGAGAGAGAGTTGAGGGGATAAGGGAGAAGTGGTCTAGGAGCCAAGGGAGGGGCTGGACCGCCTATGAGATGTATACCTGAGGAGGCTTTGGTTGATGATGAACCAAGCCCTCAAAAGTGTAGAGGGCTTGTCCTGGGCAAGCCATTGGCCACAGGGGCGGTGGGGAGGTTGGTGGTGGGGCTCTGATTCGAGCACTGAATGGATAGGAGGGTGGTGGCTGCTGCTGCCCTTATTACATTACAAGATTTTCAATAAGTGGCCTCTCTCTCCTTAGTCTCTCTTTCCAATAGGTAAAGGGAAAAAGGTCTGGGTTGCTATAGTAGCACACATCTAGAGGAGAGTTGGGGTGTTGTGGTGAATTATTGGACAAGTTTGGGTAAGATTTGGTTTGGTCTTGATCATAGTTTTGAATAATTTCGAATTCTAGCAAAAGGGGAGACCATGTGGACTTCCTTGATTTTTGATCTTGGATAGATGGTTCAAGTATACTAGTAGATAGATATGCTTAGTATACACTTCCAGGAATTATGGGGGATTTATTGGATGATTTTTTTATCACCAGAATATCATTTAGTCAAAAACTGCTGAATCTGTTTTATTGCTTTATTTTGAAATAGTTCAATAGGACAAGATGAGTTTTTGGTTGTAGATGATCCAAAACAGGAAATAACACTTGGGAGAATTTTCCTAGAATTTAATGAGATGAAAAAGTATTTTTAAGCAATGATTCCTTGTTTTTGCCATTTAAGAAAAAGGGCAAAAAGAAATAATAAATATTTTCAACAATATTTATTTTTGATATGGGAAGATTGGGTAGGATATATATGACTCAAATGAGTCTAAAGTTGGAGGTGTGATTTGGATAAAAACAAACTTGTCTTTATGGAGGGAGTTATGGAGGTTTTGTCCATTAAAGAAATTAAATAGGTTTTGGTCCATAATAATTATGGGTAATATTTGATAAATCTTTATGATCAATGTAGATGATGTAGACATGATGTAACAAGAATTTGCAACCTTGGTATTGGACAATCCAAGTTGATTTTGGTGAGAACTAGAGATTTAAGGATCTTGGGTGAGATTGTTTTCATGCCACCAAAACCTTGTTGGATCTTGGAGCTCAAGGCTCCCCTTGGGGCATTGGATATATGGATGGATAGTCCAAGTGATTTTTATTGCAATGGTGTAGAGGTTTGAGCTTGATCCTGCTTGAGCTCACCAAGAATTGATTTCAAACTTTGGATAAAATAAGCCTGCCAAGGCAGATTATCAACTAGCCTTCAAAACCTCGTGGGTGTAAGAAGCACAAAGATCCACTTGGAACAAGTGAAGTAGATATTGATAGAACTATATGCGTAGAACACAACCATTTAAAGAGTTGGTCCATAGAAGGTATGATGATGGTGTGAGCTGCTGTCAAAGTAGGCATGTTCACTAGATTTGCAGGAATAGTTATTTTCTTGCCTGTAAAACCATCAAGAACAAGTGGGTTGGAGGATGATATAACCAAGGGAAAGAGTGGGCCTTTGTATTCCTTAGGAGTTTTAACAATATGGTTCAAATGCATTTTAAAAAATGCACAAGGGTTTAGAAAAGGAGGCATTCAAAAAAGTGATGTTGGAACAGATTCCAGACTTAGCCAAATTTGGCAGATTTAGGTTTTTTGACTTGAATGTGGGTGGTGATTATTTTGATGGGTTGCTAGGTACCAAAGCATCATCAAGAGGATGATGTTGAAGTGTATATTGAGTAGAAAGGATCCATGCTTGATATGGGTCTTCATTGACTTGGAAGCTTCTTGAATTAGATCACTTTAGAGATGATCTCGTTAAGGGTTTTGGGTGATTACTTAGTAGCTAGGGATCAGATCCAGATTGTATTCTTGCTTAGGGTTTGGTGAGTTTAAAGTATATTGATCCTAGGTATGAGCTCCTAGAGTGGCTCATACTACTTCCTAAGCAATCAAGTCAGACAATAGATCAAGGCAATTCATCTTATAAACTAGGCAATCCACCATTGGAGTTACCATCAAGCCTAGCTTGAGGTAAGGCTGGGGAATTTTGAAGAGGTTGGATTTTGAATAAGATGAGAGTCCTTGGCATATCTACCAAGAGTAGAATTCAAAAGCTTAAAAAGGAGGTTTTGAGAAACCTAGAGATAAGAATGGTTGAAGGTTCTGTCTATAAAACATAAGGAGATTATAATAGGTTGCTCTCCATAGTATAGGGAAATAGAAGCTACTAAAATAGTTGGTTTGCGAAGGCTTCTTGGATCATGTTTTGAAATTCCAGAACATTTGAGAATATGGAAATTAAGCCAAGACAGTTTTGGGAAGTAGTTTTTTGTCAACTGGTGTTGAGGTAAGGAGTATATCTTCTAATACACAATCATATGCGTAAGCATATCCAAACAACAGGCAAACACTTCATCACTAAAAAAGAAAAAGTTTTTGTTCCCCCTGATTTTTGCATTCTGGGCAGCTAATCAGGGTTGCTGAAATTGGGATGTTACATCTGGAATATGCTTCAACATCACCTTTTTGAATGCCTCCCTTCCCCAAACCATGCGCATTCTTGGAAATGCACTTGAACTATCTTGTTAAGCATCCCAAGGACTACCAAGGCCCACCTTTGCCTTTCGTTAGATCATCCTCCAACCCACTTGTTCTTGATGGTTTTGCAGGCAAGAAATTAACTTTCCCTGCAAATCAAGTCAACGTGCCAACTTGGCTAGAAGCCCACACCACCATCCAACCTACTATGGACCAACTCCCTGCATGGTTGTGTTCTACTCTTAAAGGTTTGCCATCACTTCTAGATCACCTCAAATGCAAATAATCCAAACTCTTTCTGCCTTGATCATATCTATGACTTGGTCTACCAATCCATCTATCCCTTGTATCAAGGTGAACTCTGAACTCCAAGATCCAACAAGGTTTAGGTGGCATAAATATAACATCTCCCTAGATCCTCAACTCCTTGTTTTCCATCTTATTCAAGTTGGATTTCCAATTCCCAAGGTTGCAAATTCTTGCTACACCTTATCTACACCGTCCACCTTGATCATCAAGATTTATCCAATATTACCCATAATTATTAAGGCTCCAAATATAATTAAATCCTTTTAAAGACCAAATCTCAAAAACCCCCTCCACAATGGAAAGTTTGGTTTTTGCCAAAACACTTCCCCAAATTTTGACTCTTTTGAGATCCATCTATCATACCCTATCTTGCCACATCAAAAATAAATATTTTTTTAGAAGCTTTATTATTTCTTTTTGCCCATTTTCTTAAATGGCTGACTTGGAATAATAATTGTTTCCAATACTTCTATGCCTCAATAAATCTTGGGAAAATTCCCATAAGTGTGTATTCACATTTGGGACCCTCTCAAACCAGAAACCATCCTTGTCCAATGTAAAAATATAAAATGATCTTCTAGAAACCACTTCTGTCCCTTTTGGATAAATGGATTTATGAGAACTAAAACTCCTCTGAAATATCCCAAATAATTCATGGATATCTACTTTGATCCCATCTGCTTACCAGTACCATCTCCCCACTCTGTCCTATGCAGACTTTGGAACTTCCTTCACAACCACCTAATTACTGAATTTGGCAAATCTAACTAAGATTGAGCTATTTCAAGATCAAATTATCTCCACCAAGCTTGTACATCACACTACTCTCCCCTGGTCGACCAGCACTGTAGCTAAGCTACTATAGCACTGACATCTTGGGCCCACATGCTAATAAAGAGAGAGAGACAATCCCCAATCTTACAAGTTTCACCCCAATTAACTAGCACAGCTGCCCTACCCCTCCCTGTCCGAGCCAATCCCCTTCCTACCCCTCTCCATCGTCCTCTAGGCCAATCCCTGGCCAGCTCTACCTCTCCCCCTTGTCCAAATTGTACATTCACACCATCTAGCGCCCCCATGGTATAAAGGCCAGAGGGCACCCCAGCACGCCCCCTGCCCCTAATTTTCCCCCTTTCCTCCTCCACTCACCTCCCCTAGCACCACTCCCTCTCCCCTGCTCAGATATGCCCAGAAGAAGAAGAAGCTTCGACCCCCTTCAAAAATCGAGCAAGGCTCCTTCTCCTCTGCTCCCCTTACTCTGCATGTTGGTCCTCGAGATCCTCTCTTCCTCCTCTACCTAAACCTATGCTTATTTTTGAACAGGATCGACTCCTCCGTCATCACCGCTGAGCTCTTATGTGGTCACCTTCGGCATCCGTCGCGCGAGCTATTTCCCGTGGACCACCAACGTCGTGCTGCCCCTCGATCTGCTCGCCGTCATCCACCGAATCGCCTCGTCGCCTCCCCGACCTCCCCCGAGCCCCTAGGGTTCGATCGCCGGCAGCTCTGTTTCCCGTACACGACGACCACGCGCCGTCCATCGTGACTTCATCCAACGGCCACCGTTGCCCGATACCCCTTCACGCCCCCGCTGTCGCTGACTGCCGGGCCATGCCTGGCAGGTTCAAGCCGCAGCTCCCGCGCACCGCGCCGCTCGCCGTGGGCCGATTCTCCCCCTGCGGCCCAGTACCTCCCCAGAATCCAGCCCAGTTCCCTATTTCCCCTTTTCTTTTTCTTTAAAATTTCAGATCCAGAGAAATACCCGTAGGATTAAATCCTTTTGGGGAGTACCCAGATGTTTTCTCAATCATGCAGAAGCAACCCCAAGTTCAAAATAAATTCCATTATTTGCTGGAATTTATTCTGCTCCCAAGTGTATTCCACACTAAATATTTTCCTCAGGGAGTTCTACATCTTCATTTGGGGAGAATCAAGCCTATTTTGGAAGGTATTTAAACTACCTATCATCTAGAACATGTCCTATGCCAAGGTGAATAGTAGTTTTCCCATAGCAAAAATAAAAAAAATAGCCATATTCTGCCTTAGGTAATTTCTATAGGTCAAACCAAATGCGTTATTGACCTGATTCCACATCCCAGTACACCATAGTGTCAACATATATCAAATCCTAGCAGCGCACATTTTATTGAGCTCTGGTTGAATTTTAGTGATTTAAATACTTCTGTATGTGGTATTTTCACTAAATAAACCACTCCAGGAGTTTCGCAACTCCACAAAGGGTGAATTAAATTCCTACAGAAATGTATTTCAAATGCCTATCACATGCCCTTGGAATAAACTCAATATATTCTATATAATTGATCTAGTGAAAAAGAGAAAAACCATACAAAACTATTTTGGGAATTTCCTGAGGGCATTATGGTAATTCTTTTGACAAGATCCCAACTCTCAGTGAACAAGTACATCAATCCCTACCAAATAATCCAAGGAAATAATTTTTGAAGCTTTAGAACCTTTCTAGTGAATTATTTCCTCAAACTAGAGTTTATTCCACTTTAAAAATCATAACTAAAACTAGAAAATTGATAATCTAGTGAAACCACTTGTGTTGGATTTGTGTTATCAAGACCTATCTGAGGATATCATTGTTTCACATTGTTATCCTACAGACCTCAGAACCCGACTCCAAGTTCATGGTATTTAGCCTTGACAACTATCTTCCAACGGGAAAAACACCTCAATGGCAATCTAGTAATATCACTCCTAGAATCCAACTTCTCCATAACCCACCAAGTTAAATAGTATTCCTTATACTTGTTTGCTGTGTGGTTTGATGCTTGTATGCCTTGTATTGATTGTGGTATTGTCTGCTTGCATGTATGCTCAATGACGGCGATAGTGTGAGCGTTTGACGACAGAAGGAAGAGCCTCCTTATTATTATTGTTGGGTATTCTTGGTTATCTAAAGAAGTCCAGGGACTTATTGCTGATCACATGAAAGCCACCATCCCTGAATTCCCATAGATGTCCTACTCTTGTTATTACCTGTTTTGTATCCTTTTGATAAACTGCATAATCTACCTACATGTCTTGTTTTACAAATACTACGCTTATAACTTGGCTCCTCCAAGTTATACATTGGTGTCCCTGGTGGCACCACCCTGATGCACCTACTATTTTATCCCTTTAGACTGAGAGTATGGTGGATAACACCCTACCTCGTTGGAAAACCTCGGTTTTGAGAAAATGAGATGTTTTGGGTTCTACCCTACTGCAACTGTTTCAAAACGGCTTTGTAAAACCCCTGGGAAGATGGCATCGTTCCCAATGGAGGTTTTAACAAAAGAAATGGTAATGATGAGAAATAAGAAAGTGAAGGGATGTTCAATGCCTTTACCGGAACAATTTTTATCAGTGCAACCACATTACCCCAGGTGCTAGGGCTTAACTCGTAGTTTGTCTGCATTAGCCAAGGCAGCTTGTACCATGCTTATAGGGAGAGATCCCTTGAATTTCGGGCAGGCGCTAACATATCTCGGATCTGAAGCATGTTGCTTCCTTCGGCAAGAGTGAGCCTGTTCTAGAAAGAGTGTCGGTGCAACAATTGGGTCTCCCGCGGACGGTATGACTTAGGCGGTACGGAAGGAAGTGGAGTCACCAGATTAAGGTATACGCCAAGTTGCAGCTTGGGTATGCGCGTGTACTGAAGGCAGGACTATGGCTGGGAACCACATACTCCTTGCCGGGGAGAACAAACCCAAAAGGAAAACCAGCCTTTGCTAGGGTCGACAAGCGAAAGGTTAGGTTTGATTATCCGGACCCCCATCTAAAGTGGTAGTGGGCCGTGGTTGTATCCAGGCGGATGTATTGATTCTTGTGGGGAAAGTGCCAAACTCTGCAGAGTATAATCTATTCGAATAATCGTGTCCACAGTCAAGGATGGTTGTAAAGGTGTTGGCTAGGAGTACCCAAACGGTGTTTGTTTGGAAAGAAAGGATGAAGGTTCCGAGGGAACCCGAGTTCAAAAGCTTTGCTTTGACCCGAGGTGGTCAAAGATATGGAGATGTCTTGAAATTATAAAACAAAGGCATGTTTCAAAACTCTTTTTCAACAAAGATATGGAGATGCCATAACTACAAGAGGTAGTCTAGGATTTTCAAAAACAAACCCAGATAGAGCTATCTCGCCACAGCCAGACTTGCATTTCCTTATTTCATTTATCCTGGTGGTTTGCGAGTGCATTCAAAAGTACTCACGGCGGTGTCCCTAGCTATTTACTTGGCCAGACTTTCAGAGTTTCGACTTCAGAAGATTAAGGTGACTTCCAGCAAGCTAGGCCATCTTCCCAGTCAGTTGCCTATAGGTTGAGGCACGATTGGGCTCTGCACATGATGTTTTTCTGCTGCTAAGGATGGTGTAGCCATTATGGCTCTATGTAAGTCTTGTAATTTCGTTATGTTTCAGATGTTGTAATGATACTTGTCGGTTATGTTCCATGGCTCACTGATCATGGGAACATGGATATATGCATAACATGGATTTTCTCGGATGATCAACAGACTTGGTATCAGAGCCATACTGACTGTAGGAGACCTTAGTTAGCATGGACGTTAGACAGGAAAAGACAAACCTTATTTCTAAAAAGGAAAAGGCAAGAGATGACTATTTGCAAAAATGATTATGTCTTTTCCCCTCTATTTTGAAAACTACTTGCATTAATATGATTTTCTAATCTTAAAACCTTGTAAACCTATCACTAACCCAACCCCATCTCAAAAATCTGCTGTAGATGGCCTCTTTCCCTCAGAACGCATCATCATTAGAGACTGTTTCTGGCCCTTTGAAGAGCAACTTCACAACCTACTGAAGATAGTCAAGCGGCCCTCGCCAACGATTGAAGGAACCGAACTTCCTCATAGCAACACCAATGTAATGCAATGGGTCATCGAGCTGTGATTCCCTCCCCCGATGAGGATATCGCGCCCACAATCTTCACCTTCCTCGATAGCAACTGGGTAGATGGTGTGGTGCGATCCATACAGGAGATCATGGCGCGCCTCTGCGAGATCCACAAAGATGTGTTGAAGGATACCTATTAACACCTGGTTGGAAAGCGCGACCATGATGGACTTCCTACCGAGTCTTTCCTCACCTGCTACATCGGGAATCAGTTGGAGAACATGGAATACCTACTCCAACGTTCCCAGGAAGATCTTGACAAGGCCAGGCGAGAGAACCTGCTTCTAAAGATGGATATCAACCTACTCCATAAGCGCGAAAGTAGTCTTAGAGCCACCAATGCTCTCTTGGAGAAGATGCTGACCATTGAAGTACCTCCAACTCCTGAAGACGAGAATCCTGGGACTGACGATGAGCTCTCCTTCCTCAATGAGTACCACCCTATCGTATAGTCACCTGGTCCAACCGAGCCAACATCCAACCCTCCACCTTGGGAAGGCACCACTCTCACCTTCACTGAAGACGAGCTGAATATCCCCCATACCCAGAAGATCTGCAGTAGTTGGAACCCCACCACAGGGTTAGCAATGAACCAGAGATGCACCCTCCGAGTAATCACCCGCGTTGCAGCACACGCTCCTCTAGAAATAGGGTAGAGTCATGTATCTTCCCTGAACGCGTTTTGTAATGCTTAAGTACTATTGACACCTTCGGGTGCAGATTGGTTGGTTATGTAATAACATTCTTTGGATTGCTATGCTATTTGATTGTTTTCCTTCTTGTGTGTTTTACCCAAGACGTTGCATCATATCCCAACCCGGAGAGGAAACGCCCCAAATGAACCCATATCCTGAGAGTCTGGTATTCCTCCAAAATGCCAAAAGACTACTAGTACCCCACTAAAAACACCTTGGGAGACTCTCGGCTAGATCTATTTGTTTAGACCAAAATCGCTATCCCCTAGTTATATACTCTATTAATCCCTCTGAGTGAAACCCAGATAGCTAACCATTTAACACAGCTTACTCCCATACCTGGAACACCAATCACCAACCGGAACCCCCACAAGATTGCCATGAAGACCGAAAGCTCGAAGAAGGCATGTAGCCGTTGCGAAAATGGAAGACACCAAGCCAGTAGATGTTCCGACCACTGCCCAATCTACGGAGAACCTCACTCGCCTAAAGTTTGTCCAACTCGATTTGTCACCTGTTTCCTCTGTGCAGGCCAAGACCATGTTCCAATCAATTTCCCAATATATCCCCTCATTGGCAAGGCTCGTCAACCTCCCGGTGTCCGTGTAGGCAAGTCGTCAAATCAGTTACGCCGAAAGATAAGTACCTGCTTTTCATGCGGTCAACCCGGTCACTTCAGCTGGGAATTCCCCCAGCGTACATCTGCCAAGACCTTCGCGAAGATGGAGCCTGAAGGCACCAAGGTCCTCACCTCCAGAAGAGACGACCACGCCCATCTCGCAGCCCCGCAACTGAAGGATGAAGATTCCCCTTGCCCCTTCAAGCAACTACATCTCGTCGGGAGTCGAGTAGATAGAAGCCCCTTAAGTTACTCTAGAATTCCCTGAAGTCGGCAAGTGCAACTTTTAATGCTCTAGGTCCATATCCCCTCCCCCTGGAACGACGTCTATGATGCTACCCTCTCTTAAGTCGATGTCCGCTACTTGAAGAACTATCCTTTGCCGCCCCCAGAAGGATGCCCCCGACTTGTAACTCTCCGATGTACCCCAGTCTAATCCTAAGGGGGAAAGACCGCGTCTTTCCCGCAAAATGGATTAACCCTCTACCAGAAGCAATCCAACAGTTGGACCCAGGGACGTGCAATAGGATACAAAAATTCCTTAGGAGAGACGCCGTAAATCCTAACAGCCGAAAGATCACTCCTCGCAATCCTGGTTGAAGCCTGCTCCACCCCTGGTGTTTTCAAGACGATTGAAGTTCAACCCCACCATCGCAGTGACCCTGTTCAAAGATGAAGACGACAAGTTAGTATACTAGAAACACCTAACAATACCTCCAAGACGAATCCCCTAATCTTACTCTCCCGAATCTTGGGATGAGATTCTTTTAAGTGGAAAGATCTCCTAATCTCAGCAACCCTAATTAGTGGACCAGAATAAAAAAATTAGGGGGAACAAAAACTTTTTCCTATACTTGGTGCAGTGTTTGCTTGTTGTTTGTCTGTGTTTGTGTTTGTGTTTGTATTTGTGAGTATATACCAAATGATACTCCTTACCTCACCATCAGTTGACAAAAGCTATTTACCAAAAATATCCTGGCTCCATTTACATATTCTCAAATGTTCTGGAATTTTCAAAACCTGAGCCAAGATGCTTATGCAACCAAAAATATTTGAGTAGCTTCTAGTGACAAAACTATGGAGAGATATATACTATAATCTCCTTATGTTTTCAAGACAGAACCCTCAACTAACCTTATCCCTAGTTATCCCAAAACCTCACTTCAAAGCATTTAAATTCTACTCTTGGTAGAGATACCAAGGACCCTCATCTTATTCAAACCCCAACCTCTTCAAAATGCCCCAACCTTACCTCAAGTTAGGCTTGAAGGTAACCCTGGTAGTAGAGGATTGCTTGGAAGATGAGTTTTCTTGATATGTTGTCTGATGAGTTGCCCTGATCTACTGTTTGACTTGTTTGCTTAGGAAGTATTATGAGCCACTCTAGGAGCTCATCACCAGGATCAAGAGGTTTCCAAATCTCCACATCCTAAGCAAGAAAACAATGAAAGATCAAATAACTCAATACTAGGTGATCATCTATGATCCTCAACCAGATCAATTCTGGAGTGATCCAATCTAGAAGTCTCGAAGTCAATGAAGACCATCATCAAGCATGGATCCCTTCTAGTTAATTTACTCTTCAACATAATCCACTTGTTGATGCTCTGATACCTTGCAGCACCTCCAAAAACATTCCCTCTCATACTCTAGTCAAAAGCCTCAAAGCTGCCAAATTTGACTATGTCTAGAATATGCTTCAACATCACCTTTTTGAATGCCTCCTTTCCCAAAACATGTGAATTATTGGAAATGCACTTGAACTATCTTGCTAACCATCCCAAGGACTACCAAGGCCCACCTTTTCATTTGGTTAGATCATCCTCCAACCCACTTGTTCTTGATGGTTTTGCAGGCAAGAAATTAACTTTCCCTGCAAATCTAGTCAACATGCCAACTTGGCTAGAAGCCCACACCACCATCCAACCTACAATGGACCAACTCCCTACATGGTTGTGTTCTACTCTTAAAGGTCTATCAACCTCCACTTCACTTGTTCCTAGTGGATCTCTGTGCTTCTTAAGCCCACCTGGTTTATAAGGCATCATGACTCTTTTGGTATGGCAGCCTTAATTTCAACAAGGTTTGCCATAACTTCTAGATGACCTCAAATGCAATGAATTCAAACTCTTTCTGCCATGATCATAGCTATGACTTGGTCTACCTATCCATCTATCCCTTGCATCAAGGTGAACTCTGAACTCCAAGATCCAACAAGGTTTAGGTGGCATAAATCTAACATCTCCCTAGATCCTCAACTCCTTGTTTTCCATCTTATTCAAGTTGGATTTCCAATTCCAAAGGTTGCAAATGATTGCTACACCTTGTCTACACCCTCCACCTTGATCATCAAGATTTATCCAATATTACCCATAATTATTAAGGCTCCAAATATAATTAAATCCTTTTAAAGACCAAATCTCAAAAACCCCCTCCATAATGGAAAGTTTGGTTTTTGCCAAAACACTTCCCCAAATTTTAACTCTTTTGAGATCCATCTATCATAACCTATCTTCCCATATCAAAAATAATAAAAAATTTAGAAGCTTTATTATTTATTTTTGCCCGTTTTCTTAAATGGCTGAATTGGAATAATAATTGTTTCAAATACTTTTATGCCTCAATAAATCGTGGGAAAATTCCCCTAAGTGTGTATTCACATATGGGACCCTCTCAAACCAGAAACCAACCTTGTCCAATGTAAAAATATCAAATGATCTTCTAGAAACCACTTCTGTCCCTTTTGGATAGATGGATTTATGAGGACTAAAACTCCTCTAAAAAATCCCAAATAATTCCTGGATATCTACTTTGATCCCATCTACCTACCAGTACCATCTCCCCACTCTGTCCTATGCAGACTTTGGAACTTCCTTCACGACCACCTAATTACTCGATTTGGCAAATCTAGCTAAGATTGAGCTATTACAAGATCAAATTATCTCCACCAAGCTTGTACAACACACTACTCTCCCCTGGTCGACTAGCACTGCAGCTAAGCTACTGTAGCACTGACATCTTGGGCCCATGTGCTAATAGAGAGAGAGAGAGACAATCCCTAATCTTACAAGTTTCACCCCAATTAACTACCACAGCTGCCCTACCCCTCCCTGCCCGAGCCAATCCCCTTCCTACCCATCTCTACCGTCCTCTAGGCCAATCCCTGGCCAGCTCTACCTCCTCCCCTTGTCCAAATTGGAGATTCACACCATCTAGCTCCCCCCATGGTATAACGGCCAGAGGGCACCCCAGCACGCCCCTGCCCCTCATTTCCCCCTTTCCTCCTCCACTCACCTCCCCTAGCTCCACTCCCTCTACCCTGCTCAGATCTGCCTAGAACAAGAAGAAGGAGAAGCTTCGGCCCCCTTCAAAAATCGAGCAAGGCTCCTTCTCCTCTGCTCCCCTTCCTCTGCATGTTGGTCCTCGAGATCCTCTCTTCCTCCTCTCCCTAACCCTATGCTTATTTTTGCCTAGGATGGACTCCTCCGTCATCACCGCTGAGCTCCACAAGGTCACCTTCGGCCTCCGTTGCTCGAGCTGTTTCCCGTGGCCCACCACCGCCGTGCCGCCCCTCGATCTGCTCGCTGTCGTCCATCGCATCGCCTCGTGGCCTCCCCAACCTCCCCCGAGCCCCTAGTAAGCCTCCCCGGCGAGCTTCGCCGTCACCTAGGGTTCCGCTGCCGGCTGCTCTATTTCCCGTAGACGACGCCCACGTGTCGTCCATCGTGACATGATCTGACGGCCACCGTCTACCGATACCCCTTCGCGCCCCTGCTGTCGCTGACCGCCGGTCCCCGCCTGGTAGTTTCTAGCCGTGGCTCCCGCCGCGCCGCCTGTCGTGGGCCGATTCTCCCCCTGTGGCCCAGTACCTCCCCAGAATCCAGCCCAGTTCCCTATTGCCCCTTTTCTTTTTCTTTGAAATTTCAGATCCAGAGAAATACCAGTAGGATTAAATACTTTGGAAAATATAAATCCAATCCAAATGACAAGATTCAAATATCTGGTAGTACCTAGATGTTTTCTCAATCATGCAGAAGCAACCCCAAGTCCAAAATAAATTCCATTAATTGCTAGAATTTATTATGCTGCCAAGTGTATTTCACAGTAAATATTTTCCTCGCGGACTTTTACATCTCCATTTGGGGAGAATCAAGCCTCTTTTGGAAGGTATTTATAATACCTATCATCTAGAGCAGGTCCTATGCCAAGGTGAGCATCAGTTTGCCCATAGCAAAAATAACAAAATCAGCCATATTCTACCTTAGGTAATTTCTCTAGGTCAAACCAAATGAGGTATTGACCTGATTCCACATCCCAGTACACCATAGTCTCAACATCTATCAGATCCTAGCAGCTCAGATTTTATTGAGCTCTCGTTGAATTTTAGTGATTTAAATACTTCTATAAGTGGTATTTTCACTAAATAAATCACTCCAGGAGTTTGGAAACTCCAAAAAGGGTGAATCCAATTCCTACAGAAAGGTACTTCAAATGCCTATCACATGCCCTTGGAATCAAACAAAGAGCTTCTATAGAATTAATCTGGTGAAAAAGAGAAAAACCATAGAGAACTGCCTTTGGGAATTTCCTAAGGGCATTATGGTAATTCTTTTGACACATGGAGTATCATTGCACGTGTTCTTTTCCAAACCACCTTGATCCACATGACCACATACACTCAAGTGGATGTGGCGATGCAACCTCTGTGACACTATTGCTCCATTACATATGGCAGCTGCATTCCAATGTGTTTTTGGGCTTTCCGACCATCGTTTAACACATGGAGTGTCGTTGCATATGTTATTTTCGAAGCCACCTTGATCCACATGACCACACACACTCAAGTGGATGTGGTGATGTAACTGCTATCACACTGGTGCTCCATTACATGTGGAAGTTGCATTCCTATCTATATTCGGCTTTCTGACCATGGTTTGACACATGGAGTGTCATTGCATGTGTTCTTCTCCAAACCACCTTGATTGACATGACCACACACACTAAGGTGGATTTCGTGATCCAACCTCTATCACACTGGTGATCCTATACATGTGGAAAATGCATTCCAATGTGTTTTTGGGCTTTCTGACCATCGTTTGGCACATGGAGTGCCCTTGCATGTGTTCTTCTGAAAACCACCTTGCTCGACCTGACCACACACACTCAAGTGGATGTGGTGATGTGACCTCTGTCAAACTACTGCTCCATTACATGTGGCAGTTTCATTCCAATGTATTTTTGGGCTTTCTAAGCATGGTTTGGCACATGGTGTGTCGTTGCATCTGTTTTTCTACAAACCACCTTGATCCACATGACCACACACACTCAAGTAGATGTGGTTATGCAACCTCTCCACACTGGTGCTCCATTACATGTGGTAGTTGCATTCCAATGTGTTTTGGGGCTTTCTAACCATGGTCTGAGACATTGAGTGTCGTTGCATGTGTTATTTTCCAAACCACCTTGATAAGCATGACCACACACACGCAAGTGGATGTGGTGATTCAACCTCTGTCACACTGGTGCTCAATTACATTTGGAAGTTGTACTCTTTTTTTTTGGGATTTCTGACCATGGTTTGACACATGTAGTATCATTGGATGAGTTCTTCTCAAATCCATCCTTATCCACATGATCACACAAAATCAAGCGGATGTGGTGATCCAACCTCTATCACACTAGTGCTCCATTACATGTGAAACTTGCATTCCAATGTGTTTTTGGGCTTTCTCACTATGGTTTGGCACATGGAGTATCATTGCACATGTTCTTTTCCAAACAAACTTGATCTGCATGACCACACACACTCAAGTGAATGTGGCGATGCAACCTCTGTCACACTGTTGCTCCATTACATGTTGCAGTTTCATTCCAATGTGTTTTTGGGCATTCCAACCATGGTTTGACACATGGAGTGTCATTGCATGTGTTCTTATCCAAACCACCTTGATTGACATGACCACACACACTAAGGTGGATTTCGTGATCCAACCTCTATCACACTGGTGATCCTATACATGTGGAAAATGCATTCCAATGTGTTTTTGGGCTTTCTGACCATCGTTTGGCACATGGAGTGCCCTTGCATGTGTTCTTCTGAAAACCACCTTGCTCGACCTGACCACACACACTCAAGTGGATGTGGTGATGTGACCTCTGTCAAACTAATGCTCCATTACATGTGGCAGTTTCATTCCAATGTGTTTTTGGGCTTTCTAAGCATGGTTTGGCACATGGTGTGTCGTTGCATCTGTTTTTCTACAAACCACCTTGATCCACATGACCACACACACTCAAGTAGATGTGGTTATGCAACCTCTCCGCACTGGTGCTCCATTACATGTGGTAGTTGCATTCCAATGTGTTTTGGGGCTTTCTAACCATGGTCTGAGACATTGATACACATGACCACACACACTCAAGTGGATGTGGTGATTCAACCTCTGTCACACTGGTGCTCCATTACATTTGGAAGTTACACTCCTATTTTTTTTGGGATTTCTGACCATGGTTTGACACATGGAGTATCATTGGATGAGTTCTTGTCAAATCCATCCTTATCCACATAATCACACAAAATCAAGTGGATGTGGTGATCCAACCTCTATCAAGTGGATGTGGTGATCCATCCTTACATGTGAAAGTTGCATTCTAATGTGTTTTTGGGCTTTCTCACCATGGTTTATGTAACATCCCAAAATTTCATCTGAAATCATCATCATTGCACTCATATCATCATGGCATTATTTTTCATTGCATTTAGAATGTCCTCCAAAAATCTGGTGCAATTTTGGGTCATGGTTAGGAATTTATGTAAGTGGAACCAAAGAAAATGCTATATTACCTATTAAGTCCAAGTGAGTACTTTGGATTAAAATAGTAGGTAAATATGTTTTATAATACCCTAAAAACCTAGTTTGAGTTTTTACAAATTTTCACAAATTGGTTTGAATCAATTTGAACCATTTAATCAAAAGTTTTGGAGAAAACTGATTTAGAAAAAGAAAAGGAGGGAAATTCAAACAGCAGCAGCTACAGCATTCTGGCCCAACCTGGCCCATTAAGCCCACCAGGCGCTTCCCCTCTTTTCCCTTTTCTTACCGCGCCCCTGGCTACTCCCTCTCGCTGACAAACTGGCCCCACGCCACGTCACCCCCCACCCCGTCGTCTTCAACCGCACCGTCGAGCAGACCCCCGCTTCTCAGCCGTTTTCAAAGCGATTGAATTCCGGCTGTTTCTCGCAATGATTCTCCCTGATGAATGCTCCTACTTAATCATCACACCCTCCTCGTCATTTTCCCCCAGTCGCCACCCCTAGAGAGCCCCCAGGCTCCCCTAATTCCGAGCTCGAACCGCCGCAGTCCGACGAACTCCGGCGACGATTCCGGTGAGACCAGGCCGCCCGGCGCCCTCCCCTTGGTCCCATCTACTTCCCCATCTCCTGGCGCACCTACTGACCGAGCCACGCGATTTCTTTTGCCCCAGGTCGACGACACGGACAATTCCGGCGAACTCCCTCTGCCGCCACCGTCAGTCGCCTTCTCCGGCAAAGGTAGGGTTCCCGCCGCTCCTTTTTGGTCTTTACTAGGTCGTGCAGACGCTTGTGCACCTCGCTGACCTCTTTGCCGATTGATTTGAGCCCCAGGTCTTCATCTCTGTCATAGAGCTGTGAGTTCTGCCGGCGACCACAACTCCGGCGAAGGATCCAGGCCAAGCCCGAGCACCCCCCCGCACCGCAGTAACCTCCATCGAGACCGCCGCGACCTCCCTGACCTCTGGTACATGTCCACGGTCTCCCAGCCCTCGTAGAGTCGCCAGAACCCCATCGGCAGACGCTCCGCCGCCGCGCGCCATCGTTAGTACCGCCAGACTCCGGCGAGATGCGTAGCAGCCGTTCGATTAGATCCTAGCGGTTAAGATTAGATCACTTAAACGAAGGGGTACGGCTGATCTGATCCGTCCAATGTCACTTAAATCTGACGGCTCGCAACAGTCGATCCGGCCGAACCGGTATCAACCAATAGGAAAACGCCACGTCGCCAGACTATTTCTGTTTAATTAGAAAATAGACTGATTTAGTATTTAACTTGGAAATTCAATAACTTTTGTTCCACAAATCAGAAAAATACAAATTTGGTGTCTATGGATTCAGAAAAATGAGACCTTTCTTATGGAGGCCTTGTTTCACACTTGTGCCTCTAGAAAAATGGAATTATAGACAGAACCTTTTTAGGAGTATTTTATTTACAAAAAATTGTTCTATAGATTATTTTTGAGTATATCTTATGCATTTAGATGAGGTATTCTATCCTCAGTACTGTAGACTTTGTAAATTATGGAGTTGTGATCATATCTTTGCATATTGCATGCATGCATTCATGTTTTTGTATTGTTTTATTGATTGAATTATTATTGTTGTATTGATCTTGTGTAGATTGTGTGGATTGTGAAGTTTGTTGCTGTGAGAATGTACCTATTCCCCTAGCTACTAAGGCAAGTGATATTTCATCCCATGTCCTATTATTTTTCACTATTGCACTAGTGATATTTTGGTAGATCTTGATATGATAGAATTATTCCTAAATTGCTCTACTATGCTATGCCATATAGATTATATCTTGGTAGTATCCACTAGTCAAAGGACTTTCTATGCTAGAATGCTTAGCTATGCTAGTAGAATTTGTGGGTGGAAAATACATATCAATATAATATGGAAATGATATTATTTTTGTTTAACTAAGAAAACAACTATTATTAATGAAACACCTGGGTGGATTGGGACTTGCTTGGATTATGTTGAGTGGTTACTCAGGGGCCATGTCAATCGTCAGCTGGTGTATCACACTTATGGATGGCCACCCAGGAATAAAGAGATTGGAGACATTCTTGTCATGAATCTTCCAGTGCAACCACATGGCATATGGGCTCTGCATTGACCAACTAAGTTGCAAGAACTCAGCCAGGCGGACAGAGGGTGGTAGTGATAATAGGTTGGAACTCGTCCGTGGTGGTCTGGGGGATTGCTTCTGAAAGGTCTTGTCTCGATGCATGTCGAGTCTTGTGGGGAAAGTGCACCACCTCTCGAGAGGGTAAAACTAAGTACTTAGCCGTGTCCCCGGTTATGGACAACTTCTGAGCCTCAAGACAGTGAAGTAGTTCAATAATCTCCTCATCCAAATTTCTCTAAGTTAAAACTTGTGGGTGAACAGGGATAAAGGTTCAGTGATGTCTATCATTGGTACCTTATAGCTTGAATGAAAAAGTTCTTCAAAAACTATAAGTTAAACTATTTTAGCAAAGCCAGCCATAACCCCCACTTAGCCATATATTCATGTAGTTGTTGGATTATACTAAGTAACTTTAGTATCACTTGCCAATACAATTCCAAATGTATTGACCCTTGTGGCTGTAACTTATTATGTTGCAGGTTACTCTGATGATGAGTAGGGTTGCGAGTCTACACTCGACATGCTTGCCTGTGGCACATGAAGACTAAGGACTCTATTATTATATGTTATGTGAACTTGTGTCTTAGCCTTGGGCTAAGTGAGTTGTAAGAACTATTATACTCCTGGATGTGCGATGTAATAATGACCTTTGTTTCTGTGTACTTCATCTTAAACTGTGGGTGCTAGCATTTCGATCCAGGGACTAGCACTTCAATCATAGGGATCTTACCTTATCATGGTGAGATCTTACAGTTTGGCACATGGAGTATCATTGCACATGTTCTTTTCCAAACAAACTTGATCTGCATGACCACACACACTCAAGTGAATGTGGCGATGCAACCTCTGTCACACTGTTGCTCCATTACATGTTGCAGTTTCATTCCAATGTGTTTTTGGGCATTCCAACCATGGTTTGACACATGGAGTGTCATTGCATGTGTTATTTTCCAAACCACCTTCATCCACATGACCACACACACTCAAGTGGTTGTGGTGATGCAACCTCTATCACACAAGTGCTCTATTATATGCCGAAGTTGCATTCCTATCTATTTTTGACTTTCTGACCATGGTTTGACACATGGAGTGTCATTGCATGCGATGTTCTCCAAACCACCATAATTGACGTGACCACCCACACTTAGGTGGATTTCGTGATCCAACATCTGTCACACTGGTGATCCAATACATGTGGTCGTTGCATTCCAATGTGTTTTGTGGCTTTCTGACCATTGTTTGTCTCATGGAGTGCCATTGCATGTGTTCTTATCAAAACCTGCTTGATCCACATGACCACACAAACTCAAGGGGATGTGGTGATGCAACCTCTGTCATACTGGTACTCCATTACATGTGGTAGTGGCATTCCAATGTGTTTTTGGGATTTCTGACCATGGTTTGGCACATGGAGTGACATTGCATATGTTATTATCCAAACCACCTTTATACACATGACCACACACACTCAAGTGGGTATGGTGATGCAACCTCTACACACTGGTGCTCCATTACATGTGGAGTTGCATTCCAATGTGTTTTTGAGATTTATAACCATGGTTTGAGACATTGAGTGTCGTTGCATGTGTTCTTTTCCAAACCACCTTGATACACATGACCACACACACTCAAGTGGATGTGGTGATGCAACTCTGTCACATTGGTGCTCCATTACATTTGGCAGTTGCCCTCCTATTTGTTTTCTGGATTTTTGGCTATGGTTTGACACAAGGAGGATCATTGGATGAGTTATTATCCAATCCATCTTGATCCACATGACCACACACAATCAAGTAGATGTGGTGATCCAACCTCTGTCACACTAGTGCTCCATTACATGTGAAAGTTGCATTCCATTGTGTTATTGGGCTTTCTCATCATGGTTTGGCACGTGGACTATCATTGCACGTGTTATTTTCCAAACCACCTTGAGCCACATGACCACACACACTCAACTGGATGTGGTGATGCCACCTCTGTCACACTGGTGCTCCATTACATGTCGCAGTTGCATTCCCATCTATTTTTGGCTTTCTGACCATGGTTTGACACATGGAGTGTCATTGCATGCCTTCTTCTCCAAACCACCTTGACTGACATGACCACGCACACTGAGGTGGGTTTTGTGATACAACCTCAGTCACAATAGTGATCCAATACATGTGGCAGTTTCATTCCCATGTGTTTTTGGGCTTTCTGACCATTATTTGGCGCATGGAGTGCCATTTCATGTGTTCTTATCAAAACCACCTTGATCCACATGACCACACACACTCAAGTGGATGTGGTGATGCAACCTCTATCACACTGGTCCAACATTACATTTGGCAATTCCACTCTTATTTGTTTTTGGGATTTCTAACCATGGTTTGACACATGGAGTATAATTGGATGAGTTCTTATCTAAACCATCTCAATCCACATCACCACACACAATCAAGTGGATGTGATGATCCAACCTCTGTCACACTAGTGGTCCATTACATGTGAAAGTTGCATTGTAATGTGTTTTTGGGCTTTCTGATTATGGTTTGGCACATGGAGTATCATTGCACGTGTTTTTTCCAAACCACCTTCATCCACATGATCACATACACTCAAGTGGATGTGGGGATGCAACCTCTGTCACACTGTTGCTCCATTACATGTGGCAGTTGCATTCCAATGTGTTTTTGGGATTTCCAACCATGGTTTGACACCTGGAGTGTCGTTGCATGTGTTATATTCCATGCCACCTTGATCCACATCACCACACACACTCAAGTGGATGTGGTGATGCAACCTCTGTCACACTGGTGCTCCATTACATGTGGTAGTTCCATTCCTATCTATATTTGGCTTTCTAACCATCGTTTGACATATGGAGTGTCATTGCATGTGTTCTTCTCCAAGCCACCTTGATTGAAATGACCACACACACTAAGGTGGATTTCATGATTCAACCTCTATCACACTGGTAATCCAATACATGTGGAAGTTGCATTCCAATATGTTTTGGGGCTTTCTGACCATGGTTTGGCACATGGAGTGTCGTTTCTTTTGTTATTGTATAAACACCTTGATCCACAGGACCACATACACTCAAGTGGATTTGGATATGCAACCTCTGCACACTAGTGCTCCATTACATGTGGTAGTTGCATTCCAATGTGTTTTCGGGCTTTCTAACCATGGTTTGAGACATTGAGTGTCGTTGCATGTGTTATTTTCCAAACCACCTTGATACACATGACCACACACAGTCAAGTGGATGTGGTGATTCAACCTCTGTCACACTAGTGCTCCATTACATTTGGCAGTTGCACTCCTATTTGTTTTTGGGATTTCTGACCATGGTTTGACACATGGAGTATCATTGGATGAGTTCTTATCAAATCCATCCTTATCCACAAGACCTCACAAAATCAAGTGGATGTGGTGATCCAACCTCTATCACACTAGTGCTCCATTACATGTGAAAGTTGCATTCCAATGTGTTTTTGGGCTTTCTCACCATGGTTTGTCACATGGAGTATCATTGCACTTGTTCTTTTCCAAACCAACTTGATCCACATGACCACACACACTCAGGTGAATGTGGTGATGTAACCTCTATCACAATGTTGCTCCATTACATGTTGCAGTTTCATTCCAATGTGTTTTTGGGCCTTCCAACCATGATTTGACACATGGAGTGTCGTTGCATGTGTTATTTTCGAAACCACCTTGATCCACATGACCACACACACTCAAGTGGATGTGGTGATGCAACCTCTGTCACACTGGTGCTCCATTACATGTCGAAGTTGCATTCCTACCTATTTTTGGCTTTCTGACCATGGTTTGACACATGGAGTGTCATTGTATGTGTTCTTGTCCAAACCACCTTGATTGACATGACCACACACACTTAGGTGGATTTCGTGATCCAACATCTGTCACACTGGTGATCCAATACATGTGGCAGTTGCATTCCAATATGTTTGGGGATTTTTGACCATTGTTTGACTCGTCGAGTGCCATTGCATGTGTTCTTATCAAAACCACCTTGATCCACAAGACCACACACACTCAATGGGATGTGGTGATGCAAGCTCTGTCACACTGGTGCTCCATTACATGTGGCAGTGGCATTCCAATGTGTTTTTGGGCTTTCTAACAATGGTTTGGAACATGGGGTGTCATTGCATATGTTCTTCTCTAGACCACCTTGATACACATGACCACACACACTCAAGTGGATATGGTGATGCAACCTCTGCACACTGGTGTTCTAATGACCCACAAGTATAGGGGGTGTATCGCAGTATTTTTGATAAGTAAGAGTGTCGAACCCAACGAGGAGCGGAAGGTGCTGGCTAGTGGTATGGATCAGGAATTCTCTGCAAATACTTAGCAAACGGATTTTTAGGGGTTTTTGATAAAGCAAGTAAACAACGTACTAGTAAATAAAAGATAGTAGGAATAAATGCAGCAAGTGGCCCAATCCTTTATGCAGCAAAGTACAAGCCGGTTGTAATACTTAAGATGACCAAACATTCTCGAGGACACATGGGAAGACTGTCAAGTGATTTTTCTTCATATAGTTGATTAATCTTCTTTCGCTTCCTAAGTGTTGTGTGGGTGAACCTGTGCTAATGTACCGACCTTCCTAGGACTAATACATACATGTGATTAAACCCCTTGCAAACATTCATAAGTACAATAAAGTAATTAAGGTAAAAACCTAACCACAGCTTTAAACTCTAAGACCCTTACGTCCCTTGTGCAATGGTTTCCTAACGGGGGTTCAGGTTTCTGTCACTCTGGCAACCCCTACGATTTGTAGCCAAATACACAATGCATTTGCTTAGGCCCATATAAGTGAAGTGTCATGTAGTCGACATTCACATGACACCACTAGAAGAAGTACACCACAACTTAAATATCAAACCAATGAATCCTTCTCAACACAACTCCACCACTAACAACATGACTTCTCCCATGTCCTCAAGAACAAAACAAACTACTCACTAGGGATCATATGGATCATGATCAAAGATGGAATCATGATGTATAACAATCTGAACATAAACAATAATTCAATGGCTCATTCAATAGCATCAACTACAAAGAGTAATCAACACCGGGAAAGTTTCCCCTATGAACTATGCAAGATTCAACCCAATTGTTACAGTAATGTGGAGATGGTGATGAGGGTGCTGCTGATGATGATGGTGGTGATGATGATGATGATGATGATCCTGATGAAGTCCAGCTTGATGGTGGTGTTGATGGCGACAATCTCCCCTCTCCTGGAAGGAATTCCCCCGGTAGAAATATGTCTGCCGGAGAGACCTTTCTCTATTGGTGTTTTCCGCCTCGCAGAGGCGGCGGAATCTTTTTGTGGTCGCTCCCCGAGTCTTAGGGTTTCGGTAGGATAATATACGCTAGAGGGGAGTGCCAGGGGTGGACCAGGGCGGCCACACCACCTGGTGGCGCGGCCCAGGCTGGCCCGCGCCAAGGGGTGGTGTGGGCCCCCTATGGCCCATCTCCAGACCCCCTTCTGGCTTCCTTCGTCTTCTGGAAAAATAGGATTTTCCGTATATTTTCCCGGATTTTCCGATCTTCGTGAATTTTGCCTCCAAACAGCACCTTTTCCATCAGAATCCTGACTGCAGCGGTCCATGCTCCAAAAGTCATCAACCATGCAAACACAAATGAAATAACATAAGTATCACCTCTCAATACGAAATATATCAATGAATAACAGTGAATTATGACATAGAATAGTGATGCCAAATGGACGTATCAACTCCCCCAAGCTTAGACTTTGCTTGTCCCCAAGCAAAACTGAGCTCAATAAACATGACCTCAGGTTTACGGAGTCAAGAGTCGATAAAAGAATACGGACAAGAAGCATCACATTCATCAAATACATATATCATAATAGAAGAAAACTCACTATTATATAACTTAACTTGCAATGAGTAAAGGAAACACAATAAAGATACATAAAGTGAATCATAATTGGTAATGGCAAACTTAGCTCTTGGTCGAAGAATAGTTGATAATTTGCTGGAGTTCACAAATAACTGGTTTTCAATGATAGCTTTGAAAGTGGTAAACATCAAGATAAGAGCAATGCGCAAAACAAGGAACATAAGAAACATGATTGAATAAATCATCATATGAATGAGTGAAACACAACAACTCAAAATACTTGCTGAGATAGAAGGGAATAGGTTTACTTACTCAACTACAAAGTAAAAGAAAGGCCCTTCACAGAGGGAAGCAGGGATTGCAAGTCTCATAAAGAGCTCCCAAAAATTATGATACTTACTAGTCTCATCTCTCATTGCCCCTATCATAGGCATCTTTTGGTGATTAAGGTTAAAGTGACACAACTAAGAGGATATGCTTGACAAGTTATAAGTTGAAATCTCATGCCCCTTACTTATGAGTACCAAACCTCATGCTACTCAACTTTAGTCACGAGTAAGCTCTTGTCATTGTAAATACATGTGTATCATTGAGAACCGCCAATAGGGTACCCCTTGCACATGACACAGGAGCTATCACATAATCAAAATGATAAGGCAAGTAGACAGTGAGCATCTCAGTGATCTTTTTATTTGCTATTTGCATAGGTTTTTATTGAGGATGCTT
Organism: Avena eriantha; assembly: GCA_910589775.1. Taxonomy (NCBI): domain Eukaryota; kingdom Viridiplantae; phylum Streptophyta; class Magnoliopsida; order Poales; family Poaceae; genus Avena; species Avena eriantha. The sequence goes on from OU342741.1 coordinate 234,227,228, forward strand.
CATAGAATGCACACTATAGTTATGCTGGAAGTTTCCACCATGATTAGGCATGGCTTAGGCTAGCGGCCCAGGCGTTTCTCTAACACACATATAAACTCCATGATATTACAAGTTCCACTTTTATTTCACACCGCCGGGATCCGTAAGCAAAAGAACATGATATCAACTAGGTACAAAGTACCAATGCAGTGGTTAAAGCGTTCAACATGATACATGGTTCTGCTAACTTCAACTCATAAAGCACAATCATATACCCAACAAAGAAGGACCCAATGGTTCAGGTTATTAGATGCAAGAAAATTAAAGTGTGCCATCTAGTTCGTGAGAGCTTTAATCACTAATTTTCACATAACAAGTTTAATTTGGAAGGTAGACAAAACAAGAATTTACCTGGAATAGCAATAGTGTTAATAGGTAGGTATGGTGGACACAAATGGCAGATGTTTTGGTTTAAAGGAGGTGGATGCACGAGAAGAATTCCCTCTCAGTACAGGTTTTTCGCTAGCAAGGCTGGGTAGCAAGTATAAGAGTTGAAGGAAACAACCAAACATACAAGTGATAAAAACAATCATGCAATCTTCCTTGGAAGCACAAAAGATCTTATCTAGAGAATACTAGACTTATGAGCAAATCAAGAAACAAAGATGATGTAATTATTTTTCTTTAGACTACTTTTATCTTTTCTTTCAACTCTCAAAAATAGTGTTGCTACCGACAGAGCCAGGTTTGCCAAAACCAACAAAATTAACTCAATGATCCCAAAGTAATACCAATACTAACAACAAGATCAATCATATAACCACGAATTGAAAACTAATATAAGCTATGCAAAAAAGATTAAATGATAGAACTTCTCATTAATATTCCATAACGGCAACTCACACCAAGGGATACATATCTAAAGAGAGAGGGGACACTTCCATAATGCAAACCATCCTACATAATAACTTCTCTATGCATGATATGACTCTACTAATAAGGTAAAAAGATAGAAGATATTGATGTGATACCGCGGCACTCCCCCAAGCTTGGAACAAACTAAGGGGATGCCAAACCTGATGACCAATTACTCCTTTGGTGATGGTGGTATCCTCTCATCTTTGTCCGACTTCTAGGGTAAGGGCTTCCCATCAACAAAGGACATCATGGTCTCTAGCATCCTGAAACTTGCAGCAGCACTTATGCGTTTAAACCTAACCTCATACTCATAGTTTTGATTTTGAACGTCATAGAACCATGCTTGGAGTTTGTTGGTTGTTTGGCGGAGTGAGAGGACTTCATCCTTGAGTTTAGTAGTCTCCTTTTGGTGCTCGGCGATGAGTTCGGAACAAATCTTATGGATGATATCCACTTCGCGCTCTGCCATCTTCTTATACCTAAAGACTTCTTGCTCCAGTGCTTCCATCCTGTCCTCCAGACTTCCTTCACCTTTAGGGCCTTGAACCTCTTTTATCCAGAGTTCCCCATCTTCAAGCAACAAATCCTTTGGATGAATCTTCAACTCTCTCATGTATGGGTTGATGATATACTCTAAAGAATCTTCCTTGGCTGGTCCAGAGGAAGACATTGTAGCTCCAAATCTGAGACTATACCTGTCAGAAACAAATCGAAATGAAAACACGACGAAAACACGATATATGAACCTCGGGAGATTCGGGGGATTATATATTACGAAGTTTCTTGACGAAAGGAAAGTACTAGGAGAAAACAGGTCGGAAACGGAGTCTGGGGTGGCCACACCACCTGGTGGCGCGGCCAGGGGTGGGGCCCGCGCCACAGGGTGGTGTGAGCCACCTTGGCTCCGTTTCCGTCCACCTTTCGCTTCATAGCTTTCCATATTGACTAAAAACTGCAAAAATATAGTTGGATAGTGTTTTTGCAGATGTTTTCTTACCAGAACTATTACCTATTTGAAAATGGACTCTGCAGGTCTCCGAATTTGGTCCTTGATAATTTTTTCCGGAGTTATAACTTGAAAGGCATCAGCATCTTCATTGTAAGAATCCCCAACAATATAGTGTTCGAGTCGCTGCCCATTCACTACTTGTGTAGTATTATTTTTTAAAGAAGAAATTTTTATTTCTCCTGAACGGTATACTTCTTCAATAATGAAAGGTCCTTCCCATTTTGACAGTAGATTTCCTGCAAAAAATATGAGACGAGACCTATACAATAGAACTTTCTCACCAACATGAAATTCTCTCTTAAGTATTCGCTTGTCATGCCATCTTTTAACTTTTTCCTTAAAGATCCTAGCATTTTCATAGGCTTCACTCCTCCATTCATCTAAAGAACTTAAGTGAAACAATCTTTTCTCAATAGTGAGCTTAGAATCTCTATTTAGATCTTTAACTGCCCAATAAGCTTTATGTTCTAATTCTAAAGGTAGGTGACAAGCTTTCCCATAAACCATTTTATAAGGAGACATCCCCATAGGATTTTTGTAGGAAGTTCTATAAGCCCATAAAGCATCATTCAACTTTTTAGCCTAGTTTTTTCTAGATCTATTAACAGTCTTTTGCAAGATGGATTTAATTTCTCTATTTGATAACTCTACTTGCCCGCTAGTTTGGGGGTGATAGGCTAAAGCAATTCTATGATTAACATCATATTTAGCAAGGGTCTTTCTAAAACCACCATGAATGAAATGAGAACCCCAATCAGTCATGAGATACCCAGGTACTCCAAACCTAGGAATGATAACATCCTTAAGCATTTTTAGGGAAGTTTCCCTGTCAGCACTCTTCGTAGGAATGGCTTCTACCCACTTAGTAACATAATCAACGACAACAAGAATATGAGTATAACCTTTCGAGCGAGGGAAAGGACCCATAAAGTCAAATCCCCAGCAATCAAAGGGTTCAATAACTAGAGAGTGGTTCATAGGCATTTCATTGCGTCTAGAAATATTACCAACACGCTGACATTCATCACAGGATAAAACAAATTTTCTTGCATCTTTAAAAATGGTAGGCCAGTAGAAACCTGATTGTAGCACCTTTTGTGTAGTTCTATCTCCTGCATGATGTCCTCCATAAGCACTACCATGACATTTATGCAATATCTCCTTTTGTTCATATTCTGCAACACATCTTCGCATAATACCATCCACTCCTTCTTTGTATAAGTGTGGGTCATCTCAAAAATAATGCCTCAAATCATAGAAGAACTTCCTTCTTTGCTGAGTTGTAAAAGTTGGAGGCAAATACTTGGAGACAATAAAGTTAGCATAATCAGCGTACCAAGGGCTCCCTCGCAAGCTTACCCCTACTGCGGCTAACTGCTCATTTGGGAAAATATCATTAACAGGCATAGGGTCAAAAGAGATATTTTCCAATCGAGATAAATTATCAGCTACAGGGTTTTCAGCACCTTTCCTATCTACTATATGTAGATCAAACTCTTGTAAAAGCAGCACCCATCTAATAAGCCTAGGCTTAGTGTCCTTCTTCGTCATAAGGTATTTAATAGGAGCATGATCAGTATGAATGGTGACTTTTGAGTCTATAATATAGGGTCTAAACTTATCACAAGCAAAAACGACAGCTAGAAATTATTTTTCAGTAGTAGCATAATTCCTTTGAGCAGCGTCTAAAGTCTTACTAGCATAACTTTTTATCAATTCGTTGCCCAAGGACAGCACCTATAGCAAAATCACTAGCAGCACACATTATTTCAAAGGGTAAACTCCAATCAGGTGGTAGAAACAATAGGGGCTTTAGTTAAAGCCTTCTTAAGAGTTTCAAAAGCTCCCTTACAATCATCGTCAAAAACGAAGGGTACATCTTTTTGAAGAATATTGGACCACCGTCGACCGAAGAAACTCTGGCGAACACCCTCTGCCGCTGCGGTCCATCGATTTTTCCGGTAAGGATAGGGTTTCCGCCGCCTCTTTTTAGTCTCTGCTAGATCGTGCTCACCAAGGCGCACCCCACTGACCCCTCTCCTTACTTGTTCGAGCCCTAGGCCATCGTCTCCGACACAGAGCCACGAGCTCCGCCGTCGATGCAACTCCGGCGAGGGATCGTGATTGAGCCAGAGCACCCCCCCCACACCACCGTGACCTCCATCGAAACCGCCATGACCGCCTCGACCTCTAGTACGTGTCCACGGACCCCCTGCCCCTGTAGAACCACCGGAACACTGTCGGCCGAGGCTCCGCCGCCGCGCGCAGCTAGTCAGCGCCGCCCGTTTCCGGCCAGGCCCTAGCAGCCGCTAGATCTATCGCTAGCGGCTAGGATTAGATCGACGACCGAAGCGGTACGGGATGATCAGATCCGTCCATTTGTCACTTAAGATCTAAAGGTCATTATTGCATGCATTCATATTTTTTGCAATGATTTATTGATTGAATTATTGTTGTGGTATTGTTCTCTATGTAGATTGTGTGGATTGTGAAGTTTGTTGCTGTGAGGATTGTACCTATTCCTCTAGCTACCAAGGCAAGTGATATTTCATGTCATGTCCTATTATTTTCACTATTGCACTAGTGTTATTTTGGTAGATCTTAGCATGGTAGGATTATTTATTTGCACTAGTGTTATACTATGCTTTCTTATAGATTATGTCTTGGTAGTATTTCCTAGTTGAAAGACTTCGTATATTAGAGTGCTTAGCCTTGCTATTAGAGTTCGGTGGTGGAATTTCACATCAAGATAGTATGGAAGGATATTATTTTGTTTAACTAAGAAAACAACTAATACTAATGAAACACCTCGGTGGAATGGGACTTGCTTGGATTATGTTGAGTGGTTACTCAGGGGCCATGTCTATGGACAGCTGGTGTATCGCACTTGTGGATGGCCACCCAGGAACAAAGAGATTGGAGACGTTCTTGTCACGAAGCTTCCAGTGCAGCCACATGGCATATGGGCTCTGCCTTGACCAACTAAGTTGCAAGAACTCAGCGACACGGACAGAAGGTGGTAGTTATGATAGGATGCAACGCGTCCGTCGTGGTCTGAGGGATTGCTTCTGAAAAGTCTCGTCTCGATGCATGTCGAGTCTTGTGGGGAAAGTGCACCACCTCTCGAGAGGGTAAAACTAAGTACTTAGCCATGTCCCCGGTTATGGACAATTTCTGAGCCTCAAGACAGTGAAGCAGTTCAATAATCTCCTCATCCAAAATTCTCTAAGTTAAAACTTGTGGGTGAACAAGGGTAGAGCTTCAATGATGTCTATCATTGGAACCTTAGTGTTTTGAAAGAGAAAACTTACTCTTCAAAAACTATAAATTAAAACTTGCTTTTAGCAAAGTCAGCCAAAACCACACTTAGCCATATATTCATGTAGTTGTTGGATTATACTAAGTATCCATGGTATCACTTGCCAATACAATTACAAATGTATTGACCCTTTGTGGCTGTAACTTATTTTGTTGCAGGATACTCTAATGATGAGTAGGGTTGTGGGTCTACACTCGACATGTTTGCCTGTGGCGCATGAAGACAAAAGACTCTATTATTATACTATGTAATGTGAACCTTGAGTATCTTAGCCTTCGGCTAAGTGAGTTTTAAGAATCATTATATTCCTAGATAGGCGATGTAATAATGACCTTTGTTTCTGTGTACTTCATCTTAAATGGTGGGTGCTAGCATTTCGATCCAGGGACTAGCACTGCAATCACAGGGATCTTACCTTATTATGGTGAGATCTTACAGATGGTATCAGAGCACTGTGTTGCCTGTAGGTTCGTGACCCTAGATTGGATTAGACTAAGGAAAACCCTTAGGAAAAATAACTTTATATTCAAACTTTACACTTGTCTTTTCATCTCGTAAAACTTTCCCTAATCATCCTTTCTCATCTATTTTTGTAGATGGCCACCATCAATGAATCTGTCAAGAGGGGACCACTGATGACTATGACCCTTGAGTGTGAGACAAAATTTCCCAAGGCACTCAAGAACCTTATGATCGGCTTGGGAATGGATGGTGAAGCCGTGTACAAGGGATTTCCTGTGATAGACGAGGGACAAGAGTATTGGTGGGTGCAACTCCATTTGTATAAGAACAAGGAAGATGATCCCAAGAGTACTGGATTCTGCATGTTCACAAACTCTGAAATGCACACGTCATTCTTTGACTGTGCAAGGAATGTTGCATGGAAAGCCATTGAGGAACTTGGGGAAAGACACAAGTATAGAATGCTAAATACTCAGGAGGATCTCAAGGAGGAGAAACGTCTTGTCCGACACTCAAAGCCCACTGTAAAACGCCTAAGTAAGGATATCATAGGCTTGGCTTTGGAGCTATGCGACCAAGAGAAGCAGATTGATGCCAAGGATGCCCAGATTTCTACCTTGGTTAAGAAGGAGTGAGATACTAGTTGGACCACCACCCTTGGTGTTTTATCACATTAGTATTTTGATCATACCAACCTATGTGGTATGGAAAAAATAAGTTATGTCTGGAACTTTGACTGCTTGAGTTGAATAATGTATTGCTACTTAATATGAGGAATGTTTTGTTGGTTGCTTTTTATTTTATATCTGTGTATTTTGTGACTTGTGTTTTCTTTCTCTAGACTTGTGTTATTACTAATTTTCTCCATGCTATGCAAAATATGCCGAATTTTGTCTACAGCACGACCGAGGATTTCAAGGGAACTCGCTTTGGGACTCGTATGTTGGAGCTTGTCCATGTGCTCTCTCTTCCAATCCCTACCATTCAGGGACTTCAGCTGAGGAAGTTCCTAGAGGAAGGACTTGAGACAGAGCCCCAAACTGGGGAGATTGCCTTTAAGATACTCCATGATGACATGGAGAGGGGCCTCGACATCGCTATGAAGGAGCTGTTAGGTCGCCTATGTGGAAGTCACTCTTCTGAGATCAGGAGCCACTACTTCCACTTCTTTGGGAAGCGCGATGAGGACAGAGAGCCTATTGTGTTGGACGAGGCCACTAAGGAGTCTATCAAGCCCGTGCGTCACCACCTCCAGGACTTAGAGAGCCTTATCATACACCTCGATACTGATAGGACTAATGTGATGCTTAGCAACGATGAACTACGAGTCCAACTTAAGGAGAAAGACAAGGCTTTCTAGGAATAGGAAAATCGAATCAAGGAAATGGAGAAGAAGTTTGAAGACCAAGAGAAGAAATTCAAGAGCCAAGAGAAGAGAGTTCAGGAGAAGAACAAGAAGATCAGAGACTTGGAGACCGAGTTAGAGCTTGAGGACATTGAGCTAGAAGCGGATCACGAGGTGATAGAAAGGCTATGCACACAGAAGAGAGAATTGTAGGCAAAGATCGATGCTTTGACTAGAAGCTTGGAGGAATAAAGGCAGGATTCGCAGCAGCAGGACTTGCACTAGTGGAGGAGGAAGTTGACATGAAGGAGTAGTGATACTTATCCGTCTATATATCGTTTATTATCGAGTTGCATAGATCATACCGACCTGTGGGTGACTATGCTAGCATGTTATTTTCACAAACTCTATTATTATCGTGATGTTGAACCTGCATGTGCTTGTTTGTTTGATTGTTGTTACTTTATTGGGTTATCTGTCATTAGATACCCTTATTAAATCCACAGATGCATCCCCGATGCAACAACGAGGATAACAATGACAATGGCAGTGGAATGCAGCAAATGATGGCTACACAGACTCAATTGATACAAATGATGACTCAATTCATGGCGAACCAGAATCAGAACAACAATAATAACAATAACAACAACCAGAACAATCCACCACCTCTGGATATGCTTACAAGATTTCTAAGGCTGAGACCTGCTAAGTTCTCTGGTACTACTGACCCCATGGTAGCAAATGATTGGCTATGCTCTGTGAATAAGGACCTAGTCACAGTTGGATGCACGGATGCAGAAAAGGTCAGATTCACAGCACACTTATTGGAAGGTCATGCGGCTACTTGGTGGGATAATTTCCAAGTTACTCACCCTATTGAGGAAGTAACTTGGGCAATGTTTGAGGATGGTTTTCGCACCACTCACATCTCTTCTGGTATAATGGGGTTGAAGAAAAACTAGTTTCACAACCTCAAGCAAGGCCACCGCAGTATTTCTGAGTACATCGAAGAGATTAACAATCTGTCACGTTATGCACCAGATGATGTTGACACTGACGCAAAGAGAAAGGAGAAGTTCCTTGATGGGTTGAATGATGAAATTTCTATGCAACTATCTGTTGCTTATGTTCCAACCTATCAATCTTTGTGTGATAAAGATACCATCCTAGAAAACAAGATGAAGCAAGTGGAGGGTAGAAAGAGAAAGCACCACTTTGATAAGTTTGGGTCATGATCACCTCACAAGCGTTCTCATGGTGAAGGAAGGAGGAGTTCAGGATTCCACAAGAATGGGAATCATAACAACCGTTGTAACAATAACCACCACCAAGATGGAAACAATCATCGTGGATATAAAAAAGGTGGATTCAGGAACAACCACAATGGTCATGGCCATGGGAATCAAAATAGTCAGAATCTTCACAATCAGCCAGCAAAGAAAGACATCAGTCATGTGGAATGTTTCAAGTGAAAGAAGACAGGGCACTATGCTAATGAATGCCCAGAGAGGAAGACTGATGGGGCTAAGCCAAACCCATTTCAAAAGGGTCATGTGAATCAAATCAATGTGGAGTAAATTCAAGAAGGATCTGATGCCGTGATCGGTAAGTTCAAGATTAACTCCTTTCCTGCACTTATCCTTTTCGATACCGGCGCATCGCATTCATTCATTTCAAGAGCATTTGTAGTCAAAAACGAACTCTCCACTGAAACCATTGGATGTCCCATTAAGGTAATCTCCCCGAGTGGAGAAATGATAGTAAATTCTGGGTGCCGACAGATAACCCTAGAAATTGGGAAGAACAAGTTTCTAGTTAATTTAATAATCCTAGAGTCCCAAGGATTAGATGTAATATTTGGGATGGATTGGTTGACCCGTTACGAAGGAGTGATTGATTGTGCCAAACAAACTGTTATGCTCACCACCCCAAAAAAGAAAAGGATCAGGTTGAAGTCTAACTTTGAACCCAAGGGGAGCAAGGTTAATTCTCTTAAGGGGGTTAGCCTAGACAGTGTGCCAATAGTGAAGGAATACTAGATGTGTTCCCTGAAGAATTACCTAGCATGCCGCTAGATAGGGATGTGGAGTTTCTGATAGACCTACTACCAGGAATTGGGCCTATAGAAAAGAGACCTTACAAAATGTCGGTGGACGAGTTAAAAGAACTCAAGAAACAGCTGGGAGAACAGTTGAAAAAGGGATTTATCCAACCAAGTTCTTCGTCTTGGGGAGCACCAGTTTTATTTGTTGAGAAGAAGGACATAAGTCAAAGGCTATGCATAGACTATCGATCACTTAATGAAGTGACCATAAAGAATAAATATCCCCTACCTATAATAAATGATCTCTTTGATCAGCATGAGGGAGCATGTGTGTTCTCAAAAATTGATCTTCGATCAGGATACTTCCAACTTTTTTTTGAGGATGAACAGTGAGCAAAAGCCCACTGCAATTTTTATATTAAATTATAAGTAGAGTACAAGAATAATTACAGAGGCCTATCTATCCAAGGAAAAAACTAAGTCTGAGATTGGAGCCAAGCTTTAAAGTTTTTAGCAAGGTCTCTCTTGATTCTAAAGCTAATCCATCTTACCTCTTCCTTATAAATTGCCTTCCAATTGCTGAAACTTGGTCTTTGATTATTGAAAATCTTATTATTTTTGATAATCCAAATCCCCCAAGCAGCTAGGATGATGATTTCCATAACGAAGGGTAAATGCAATTTCTCCTTAATATCTTCAATGGCCTCAAACACTGATAAACCCCTATGTCTTTGCCAGAAAATAAAGTCCCAATAGTTTTCAGCAAAAGGACAATTCCAGAATAAATGAGAAAGGGTTTCTTCTTGTGAACATTCCATAACAACACACGAATAAGACTGTAGTTGCATATTTTTTCTCCTAAGGAGATTCCTTGTGTTCAAACGGTCTTGAAGAAGTAGCCAAAAAAAGAATTTATGTTTCGGTTGACGGGAGGTATTCCAGATCCAAGAGAAATGTGAGGGGGTAGGTTGATACCCAATCATGACTATGTAGGCTTTTCGAGATGTGAACTTGTTGTTTCCCCAAATGTATTACCAATTGTCTTGTCTGCCTTCTTGAATCTTAGCCAAAGTTTGTTGACAAATAACTTCCATCTCTTCAAACTCATTGTAGGCTTGTTGGGATAAGGGTAAGTGAAATAAGTCTTCTAGGAACTCAGATTGTACCACTTATTTTATAGTGTAGCTTGTATTTTTTGCAAATGATAGTAGATGAGGGAATTTTTGGTGAAGACAGTGCTCCTCCCAAAGATAAGTCCAGAATAAAATTGTTTCCCCATTACCTAGATTTCCTCTAGCCATGGCTTTGTATGAATCAATTAGTTTTAGATGAGATCTCCACAAGAATGAGCCTTCAGGGTTATGACTAGGCACAGACCCATCCACATAATAAGAGCTTTTCACCAGTTTCACCCAAGGAATCATGGTCATTATAGAACTTATCCAAGTTTTTTAGAAGTAAAGCATTATTCTGGATGGTTATATCTAGGACACCCAATCCTCATTGATCCTTTGGCCTACAGATTTTTTCCCAAGCCACCAGGGCAGATCCTTTTGCTTGAACTTCAACACTTTCAGAACCTTTTTTCTCCATAAGCAACGTCTGAAGTATTTGATTAATTGGTTTTTGATGGTTGGTGGAATCTCAAGGCAGCTCATGTAAAACATCGGTAGGGAAGATAACACTGACTTAACCATTTCAAGTTTACCACCATAATTGAGGAAGTAAGCAATTCCACTTAGCCTCTTCTCCACTCTTTGAACCATTGGTATGAAATGTTCTAAAGAGGGCTTGGTAAGCTCAAGAGGTAGTCCAAGGTAAGTAAAAGGAAAAGTACCTTTTAGGAAATTCAGTGTTTTTGCAAAGTGGTCCACTCTTGCATTGTCCAAATTGATGGGTATTAGACTTGATTTTTGATAATTGACTTTCAGCCCAGTTGAATTAGAGAAAGTGTTTAGCAAGGATTTTAGACAGATCAATTCTTTGACATCAGCTTTCATGACCAGAAGTGTGTCATCAGCATACTGAATTACAGGGAAATCAGGGCATGCAGGGCAGTTGAGGGGGCAGAGATTAAATTCAGATTCATTGCCTTATTCAAGATGGATTGGAGTAAATCAGCAGCCAGGACAAACAGAAGTGGTGATAAAGGATCCCCTTATCTAACTCCTCTTTTACAGTAAAATTTCTTCCCAGGAATACCATTTAGTAGAACAGATGATGTGCTAGAACATAGTAACAGTTGTATCCATTTTATCCACTTTTCTACAAAACCTCTAGCCTTGAGAATCTCAAGTAATGCAGAATGTTCAATCTTGTCAAAAGCCTTCTCAAAATCTAGTTTTAAAACAAGAATCTCCTCCTTTGATTGGTGACATTGGAAAAGATATTCAAATCCCCATCCAAGGCAATCCTGTATAGATCTTTGTTGTAGGAATCCATATTGATTTTTATGGACAAGCTTTAAAATAATCTTCTGCAATCTATTTGTCAGGATTTTAGTGATGATTTTTAACACACTATTGAGAAGAGATATGGGTCTGAAATCTGAGGGAGTCTCAGGGCAACTCTTTTTAGGAATCAGAGTAATGAAAGAGGAGTTAATGCTCTCAAGTGAGATTCTCTCATCATAGAAGTCATGAATCATCTTTCTTATGTCTTTACTGATTATAGGCCAACATCATTTGATGAACTCATTATTAAAACCATCTGGACCAGGGGACTTGTCATTGGGTAGATCTTTCACAACATCATCAATTTCTTTGTCTAAAAAAGGGGTTTCCAAACTTTCTCTTATGTTTGAGCTCATGCCATCTCCAAAAAAATCAGCCAGGCTGAAATGCATAGTAGTATTGTCAGAAGTGCCCATTCTATTTTTGAAAGAATTCCATAATAAAGCAGCTTTACCCTCATGATCAGAGATTTCATCCTGATTAGCATTCTTGGGAGCAGAAATGTAATTTTGTCTGTAGTTAATAGTTGCCTTTGAGTGAAAGAACTTTGTGTTACCATCCCCATGTTTGACCCATTTTATCTTCCCCCTTTGTTTCCAATAGGAATTTTGGTTATGTAATAAGGTAATGACATGGGATTTTAACATATCTCTCAGGTTCCATTCCAGTATGTTCAGACATCTAAGGTCTTCAAAATTATCCAGAAGTTCAATGACCAGATTAACCTTGTCAATCAGATATTTGAGGCACGGAAGGATACTTCCAACTAAAGATTAGACAACATGATATACCAAAGACTGCATTCACCACTAGATATGGGTTGTATGAATATATAGTGATGCCATTTGGATTGACCAATGCACCGGCCCATTTCATGAACATGATGAATAAGGTATTCATGGAATTTCTTGACAAGTTCGTAGTGGTATTCACTGACGACATCTTGTAATATTCCAAGAGCAACAAAGAACATGAAGAACACCTACGCCTCATTCTAGAGAAACTCAGGGAACACAAACTATATGCTAAGTTCAGTAAATGTGAATTTTGGCTAAACGAAGTGGGTTTTCTTGGGCACATAGTATCTGGACGTGGTATAGCAGTTGACCCAACAAAACTAGCAGCTGTGACAGAATGGGAACGTCCTAAATCGGTTAAAGAAATCCATAGTTTCCTCAGCCTAGCAGGGTACTATCGGAGGTTCATTGAAAATTTCTCTAAGATAACAAAGCCTATGACTGATCTGCTAAAGAAAGAGAAGAAGTTCAACTGGACAGAAGCATGTGAAACCAGCTTTCAGGAGTTGAAGAAGAGACTAGTGTCAGCACTAGTGTTATGTTTTCTAGATCTTGAGAAAGACTTTCAAGTATATTGTGATGCATCTCACCAAGGACTAGGAGGTGTACTAATGCAGGAAGGTAGAGTTGTAGCTTATGCATAAGGGCAACTCAAAAATCATGAAGTAAACTATCCTACTAATGATCTAGAGTTGGCATCAATTGTACATGCCTTAAAAACATGGAGGCATTATCTTATGGGAAAACATTGTGAAATGTTCACTAATCACAAGAGTCTGAAATACATTTTTACACAGAAAGAACTCAACATGAGACAAAGAAGATGGCTAGAACTTATCAAAGATTACGACTTAAGTTTGGAATACCACCTTGGAAAGGCAAATGCCGTAGCCGATGCATTAAGTCGCAAGGTTTATGTAAATGGCCTCAACAAAGGAGAATTGCCGGAAGAGTTATGTGCCCAATTTAGGGAGTTGAGATTAGAGATAGTGCCTAAAGGATACCCTGCATCCTTGGAAGTGCAACCCACACTGATGAACAGAATTCAAAAAGCCCAAAAGATGGACAAATGTAAGGTTAGTGAAGGCAAGGCAAAAGGATTTCATGTCGATGAACAAGGAACCTTATGGTACGAAAAACGTATCTGTATCCCACAGGATCTTGATCTTAAGAAGTTGATCTTACAAGAAGCGCACAACTCCCCATATTCAATTCATCCTAGTGACACCAAGATGTATATGGATGTTAAGTAAAGGTTCTGGTGGAATAATCTAAAGAAGGATATAGCAGAACACATTGCCTTGTGCAACGTGTGTAGTCGTGTAAAGGCAGAACATCAGAAACCGGCGGGATTATTACAACCACTGCCAATACCTGATTGGAAATGGGTTAAAATCAGTATGGATTTTATCACCAGACTGCCAAGGACTAAATATGGATATGATTCTATATGGGTTATCGTTGATCGCTTGACAAAAGAGGCTCATTTCATACCGGTGAAGACCACTTACACAAGTGCCAAGCTAGCCAGGATATACATGAATAGAATTGTATGTTTAGATGGGGTGCCTAAGAGTATCGTGTCAGATAGAGGAACTCAATTCACTTCAAACTTTTGGCGACAACTTCACGAATCATTGGGAACTCGACTATAATTCAGCACTTCATTTCATCCACAGACTGATGGGCAGACAGAAAGGACCAATCAAATATTGGAAGATATGGTAAGAGCTTGTGCGTTAGATTGTGGATCTAGTTGGGATGAAAGTCTAACATACGCAGAGTTTTCGTACAATAACAGTTATGAATCAAGCATAGAAATGGCTCTGTTTGAATTCCTTTATGGAAGAAAGTGCACTACACCGTTGCTATGGAATGGAGTAGGCGAAAGAAATTTGTTCGGGCCATACCTAATCAAGGAGGCTGAAGAGAAAGTCAAGATGGTAAGGGATAGGCTAAAGGTAGCTCAATCTCAACAAAAGAGCTATGCAGATCCAAAACGTAGAGAGGTCACATATGAGGTTGGTGATAGAGCTTATCCCAGAGTATCACCACTTCGTGGTGTGAAGAGATTTTGGATCAAAGGAAAATTAGCACCACGCTATGTAGGACCCTTCAAGATTTTGAGCCGCAAAGGAGAAGTGGCATATGAGATAGAATTACCAGAATCTCTATCAGCAGTTCATAATGTATTTCATGTCAGTCAGCTGAAAAAGTGTCACCCAGAGATGGAAGAAACTTCGTTGAAAGACACTATACCGATAGAATGATCTCACTTATAAAGAGAAACCTATTAAGATTCTGGAGACAGTAGAAAGAATAACCCGCACCAAGACAATCAAATTCAGCAAAGTGAAGTGGAACCATCACACTGAATCAGAAGCAACATGGGAGCGAGAGGATGAACTTCGGAGAGATCACCCTCACCTATTTGCTAGCCAACCCGAATCTCGAGGGCGATATTCATATTAAGGGGGTTAGATTTGTAACATCCCAGAAATTTTCATTTGAAAACCATCATCATTGCATTCATATCATCATGGCATGTACTACTTTGCATTTAGTTTGTCCTCCAAAATTTTGGTGAAATTTAGTGGCAATTTGGAGCCCTTTTGCTAAATTCAAAAACCTAGAAAAAGTAAATCAAAAAGGAAAAAGAAAAGGAGGGAAAAACTTAAACAACAACATCAGCACTTCTGGCCTTTTCGGCCCAAACCGGCCCAACCAGCCCACCCGGGCCACTCTCCCCCTCTCTGTCTTTTCTCACGCCCCCACTACTCACCCCCACCCACTTACCTCCTGGCCCCACGCCACGTTGACGCCACCTCACCTTCTTCCACGCGAACGACCAGCACCTCCTCCCCTCCTCTGCCGTTTCCAAAACCCGGCCGAATTCAGGCGTTTCTCCCATTAATCCCCCACGGCGACTGCCCCTTCTTAATCCCCTCCCCCTGCTCATCAGTTTCCCCTCAACCACTTCCCCTGGAGAGCCCCTAGGCTCCCCAATTGCTAGCTCGAACCACCGCCGACCGAAGCAACTCCGGCGACGATTCCGGTGAGCTCCGGCCGCCATGTGCCCTCCTCTCTGCCCTATCTGCTTTGCCGTGTCCTGGCGCATCTACTAACCCTGGTCTGTGCCTTCTCTTGCTCCAGGTCGATGAAACGGTCTACTCCGGCGAACTCCCTCTGCCGCTGCCGTCCATCGATTTTTCTGTTAAGGATAGGGTTTCCGCCGCCCCTTTTAGTCTCTGCTAGATCGTGCTGACCCAAGCACACCCCAATGACCCCTCTCCTTACTTTTTCGAGCCTAGGCCGTCGTCTCCGACACAGAGCCACGAGCTCTGTCATCGATGCAACTCCAGCGAGGGATCGTGATTGAGCCAGAGCACCCCGCACACCACCGTGACCTCCATTGAGATCGCCACGACCGCCTCGACCTCTAGTATGTGTCCACGGACCCCCTGCCCCTGTAGAACCACCGGAACACTGTCGGCCGACGCTCCGCCGCCGCACGCAGCTGGTCAGCGCCGCCCGTTTCCGGCCAGGCCCTAGGAGCCGTTAGATCTATCGCCAGCGGCTAGGATGAGATCGACGACCGAAGCGGTACGGGCTGATCAGATCCGTCCGTTTGTCACTTAAGATCTAACGGTCTGCAGCAGTCGATCTGACCGAACCGGTACAGACCAATAGGGTTCCGCCACGTCGCCTAGTCTATTTGTTTAAATAGAAAAATAGACAGATTATGTATTAAACTTAGAAATTCAATAACTTTTGATCCACGGATCAGAAAAATGCAAATTTGGTGTCTATGGATTCAGAAAAATAATACCTTTAATATAGAGGCCTTGTTTCACACTTTTGCTTCTGAAAAATTGGAATTATAGGCAGAACCTTTTTAGGAGTATTTTGCTCATAAAAATTATTCCATAAATTGATTTTGGGTATTTCATATGCTTTTGGGTAGAGTATTTTAACCTCTGTACTGTAGACTCTGTAATTTTTAGAGTTGTGATCATATCATTGCATTTTGCATGCATTCATATTTTTTGCAATGATTTATTGATTGAATTATTGTTGTGGTATTGTTCTTTGTGTAGATTGTGTGGATTGTGAAGTTTGTTGCTGTGAGGATTGTACCTATTCCCCTAGCTACCAAGGCAAGTGATATTTCATCTCATGTCCTATTATTTTCACTATTGCACTAGTGTTATTTTGGTAGATGTTAGCATGGTAGGATTATTTATTTGTTACTATACTATGTTATGCTATCCTATCGATTATATCTTGGTAGTATTTCCTACTTGAAACACTTCGTATATTAGAGTGCTTAGCCTTGCTATTAGAGTTCATGGGTGGAATTTCACATCAAGATAGTATGGACGGATATTATTTTGTTTAACTAAGAAAACAACTAATACTAATGAAACACCTAGGTGGAATGGGACTTGCTTGGATTATGTTGAGTGGTTACTCAGGAGCCATGTCTATGGTCAGCTGGTGTATCGCACTTGTGGACGGCCGCCCAGGAACAAAGAGATTGGAGACGTTCTTCTCACGAAGCTTTTAGTGCAGCCACATGGCATATGGGCTCTGCCTTGACCAACTAAGTTGCAAGAACTCAGCGACACGGACAGAAGGTGGTAGTTATGATAGGATGGAACGCGTCCATGGTGGTCTGAGGGATTGCTTCTAAAAAGTCTCGTCTTGATGCATGTCGAGTCTTGTGGGGAAAGTGCACCACCTCTCGAGATGGTAAAACTAAGTACTTAGCCGTATCCCCGATTATGGACAATTTCTGAGCCTCAAGACAGTGAAGCAGTTCAATAATCTCCTCATCCAAATTTCTCTAAGTTAAAACTTGTGGGTGAACAAGGGTAGAGGTTCAGTGATGTCTATCATTGGAACCTTAGTGTTCTGAAAGAGAAAACTTACTTTTCAAAAACTATAAATTAAGACTTGCTTTTAGCAAAGTCAGCCAAAAGCACACTTAGCCATATATTCATGTAGTTGTTGGATTATACTAAGTATCTATGGTACCACTTGCCAATACAATTCCAAATGTATTGACCCTTTGTGGATGTAACTTATTATGTTGCAGGATACTCTGATGATGAGTAGGGTTGCGGGTCTACACTTGACATGTTTGCCTGTGGGGCATGAAGACAAAAGACTCTATTATTATACTATGTAATGTGAACCTTGAGTATCTTAGCCTTGGGCTAAGTGAGTTGTAAGAATCATTATATTCCTGGATATGTGATGTAATAATGACCTTTGTTTCTGTGTACGTCATCTTAAATTGTGGGTGCGAGCATTTTGATTCAGGGACTAGCACTGCAATCACAGGGATCTTACCTTATTATGGTGAGATCTTACATAAAAGTATTGTGTCAGATAGAGGAACTCAATTCACTTTGCACTTTTGGCGACAACTTCACGAGTCATTGGGCATTGCGTTTCATCCACAGACTGATGGGCAGACAGAAAGGACCAATCAAATATTGGAATATATGCTAAGAGCTTGTGCGTTAGATTATGGATCTAGGTGGGATGAAAGTCTACCATATGCGGAGTTTTCTTACAACAACAGCTATCAATCAAGCATAGAAATGGCTCCGTTTGAATTCCTTTATGGCAGAAAGTGTACCACACCGTTGCTGTGGAATGGAGTAGGAGAAAGAAATTTGTTCGGGCCACACCTAATCAAGGAGGCTGAAGAGAAAGCCAAGATGGTAAGGGATAGGCTAAAGGTAGCCCAATCTCGGCAAAAGAGCTATGCCGATCCAAAATGTAGAGAGGGCACCTATGAGGTTGGTGATAGAGCTTATCTCAGGGTATCACCATTTCGTGGTGTCAAGATATTTGGAATCAAAGGAAAATTAGCACCACGCTATGTAGGACCCTTCAAGATTTTGAGCCGCAAAGGAGAAGTGGCATATGAGATAGAATTACCAGAATCTCTATCAGCAGTTCATAATGTATTTCATGTTAGTCAGCTGAAAAAGTGTCACCCAGAGATGGAAGAAACTTCGTTGAAAGACACTATACCGTTAGAAGAAGTTTAGCTAGAGAATGATCTCACTTATGAAGAGAAACCTATTAAGATTCTAGAGACAGCAGAAAGGATTACCCGTACCAAGACAATCAAATTTTGCAAAGTGCAGTGGAAGCATCACACTAAATCAGAAGCAACATGGGAGCGAGAGGATGAACTTCGGAGAGATCACCCTCACCTATTTGCTAGCCAACCCGAATCTTGAGGGCGAGATTCATCTTAAGGGGGTTAGATTTGTAACATCCCAAAAATTTTACCTAAAAACCATCATCATTGCATTCATATCATCATGGCATGTACTACTTTGCATTTAGTTTGTCCTCCAAAATTTTGGTGAAATTTAGAGGCAATTTGGAGCCCTTTTGCTAAATCCAAAACCTAGAAAAAAAATCTAAAAAGGAAAAAAAGGAGGGAAAATTTTAAACAGCAGCAGCACTTCTGGCCTTTTCGGCCCAAACCGGCCCAACGAGCCCACCCGGGCCACTCCCCCCCCCCTCTCTTTCTTTTCTCACACCCTAGTGCACACCCCCACCCACTTACCTCCTGGCCCCACATCCACGTCACCGCCTCCTCATCTTCTTCCACGCGAACGGGCTGCACCTCCTCCCCTCATCTGCCGTTTCCAAACCCGGCCAAATTCTTGCGTTTCCGCGAGTAAATCGCCATTACGGCCACCCCTACTTAACCCCCTCTCACTCCTCGTCAGTTTCCTCCCGCCACTTTCCCTGGAGAGCCCCCAGGCTCCCTAATTACTAGCTCGAACCACCACCGTTCGAACCTACTCCGGCGACGATTCCGGCGAGCTCCGGCCGCCTTGCGCCCTCCTCTCTGCCTTATTTTCTTTGCCGTGTCCTAGCGCGTATTTTAACCCCAGCCACGTGCCTTCTCTTGCTCCAGGTCGACGACACGGTTTACTCTGGCGAACTCCCTCTGCCGCCGCCGTCCGTCGAATTTTCTGATGAGGTTAGGGTTTCCGCCGCCCCTTTTTAGTCTCTGCTAGATCATGCTGACCTAGGCCCACGACACTGACCCCTCTCCTTGTTTGTTTGAGCCCCAGATCGTCATCTCTGACATGGAGCCACGAGCTCTGCCATCGACGCAACTCCAGCGAGGGTCGAGATCGAGGCAGAGCACCCCCACGCCACCGTGACCTCCATCGAGACCGCCACGACCGCGTCGACCTCTGGTAAGTGTCCATGGACCCCCTGCCCCTGTAGAACTGCTGGAACATCGCCGCCCGATGCACCGCCGCCGCGCGCGGTAGGTCCATGCCGCCCGTTTCCGGCCAGGCCCTAGGAGCCGTTAGATCTATCGCCAGCGGCTCAGATTAGATCACTAATCGAAAGGGTACGGGCTGATCAGATCCATCCGTTTGTCACTTAAAATCTAACGGTCTACAGCAGTCGATCCGATAGAACCGGTACGGACCAATAGGGTTGTGCCACGTCGCCAGGTTACCTGTTTAAATAGAAAAATAGACAGATTATGTATTAAACTTAGAAATTCAATAACTTTAGATCCACAATTGAGAAAAATGCAAATTTGGTGTCTATGGATTCAGAAAAATAAGACCTTTATTATAGAGGCCTTGTTTCACGCTTTTGCTTCTGAAAAATTAGAGTTTTAGGCAGAACCTTTTTAGGAGTATTTTGCTCATAAAAAGTATTGCATAAATTGTTTTTGGGTATTTCTTATGCCTTTAGATAGAGTATTTCAACCTCTGTACTGTGGACTCTAGAAGTTATAGAGTTGTGATCATATCATTGCATTTTGCATGCATTCATATTTTTGCACTATTTTATTGATTGAATTATTGTTGTTGTATTGTTCTTTGTGTAGATTGTGTGGATTGTGAAGATTGTGTAGATTGTGTGGATTGTGCCTATTCCCCTAGTTACCAAGGCAAGTGATATTTCATCTTATGTCCTATTCTTTTAACTATTGCACTAGTGTTATTTTGGTAGATCTTAGTATGATAGGAACTATTTATATGTTACTATACTATGATATGCTATCCTATAGATTATATCTTGGTAGTATTTCCTAGTTGAAAGAAGTCGTATGTTAGAGTTCTTAGCCATGCTATTAGAGTTCGTGGGTGGAAAATTCATATCAAGATAGTATGGAAGGATATTATTTTGATTAACTAAGAAAAGAACTAATATCAATGAAACACCTGGGTGGAATGGGACTTTCTTGGATTATGTTGAGTGGTTACTCAGGGGCCATGTCTATGGTCGGCCGCACTTGTGGACGGCCACCCAGGAACAAAGAGATTGGAGACGTTCTTGTCACGAAGCTTCCCGTGCAGCCACATGGCATATGGGCTCTGCCTTGACCAACTAAATTGCAAGAACTCAGCCAGACGGACAGAAGGTGGTAGTTATGATAGGATGGAACGCGTTCGTGGTGGTCTGAGGGATTGCTTCTGAAAAGTCTCGTCTCGATGCATGTCGAGTCTTGTGGGGAAAGTGCACCACCTCTCGAGAGGGTAAAACTAAGTACTTAGCCGTGTCCCCGGTTATGGACAATTTCTGAGCCTCAAGACAGTGAAGCAGTTCAATAATCTCCTCATCCAAATTTCTCTAAGTTAAAACTTCTGGGTGAACAAGGGTAGAGGTTCAGTGATGTCTATCATTGGAACCTTAGTGTTCTGAAAGAGAAAACTTACTCTTCAAAAACTATAAGATAAAACTTGCTTTTAGCAAAGTCAGCCAAAACCACACTTAGCCATATATTCATGCAGTTGTTGGATTATATCTATGATAACACTTGCCAATACAATTACAAATGTATTGACCCTTGTGGCTGTAACTTATTATGTTGCAGGATACTCTGATGATGAGTAGGGTTGCGGGTCTACACTCGACATGTTTGCCTGTGCCGCATGAAGACAAAAGACTGTTATTATACTATGTAATGTGAACCTTGAGTATCTTAGCCTTGGGATAAGTGAGTTGTAAGAACCATTATATTCCTGGATATGCGATGTAATAATGACCTTTGTTTCTATGTACTTCAACTTTGGGTGCTAGCATTTCGATCCAGGGACTAGCACTGAAATCACAGGGATCTTACCTTATTATGGTGAGATCTTACAAAACTGGGTAATTCCAATTTCTACAGAAAGGTATTCTAAATGCCTACCATGTGCCCTTGGAATCAAATCAAAAGCTTCCGTACATTTAATTTTGTGAAAAAGACAAAACAGCTCCAGAACTGCCTTTGGGAATTTCCAAAGGTCATTCTGGTAATTATTTTGGAATTATTCCAACTCTCAGTGAACAAGTACGTCGAGCCCAACCTAACCACCCAAGGAAATAATTTTAGGACATACAGAACGTTTCTTGTGAATTATTTCCTAAAGCTAGTGCTTTTATCACTAGAAAATTCATAAGAATTTGAAGAAAAGTGATAAAATCATGAAACCACTTTTGTTGGTATTGTTTTGTCAAGACCTACCAGATGGTATTCTGGTTGCACATTGGTACCATACTTACCCAGGCCTTGATCCCAAGCCCTTCATTAGTGGTTTTGACTTTTTCCCTAATAAAGGAAATCCCACCACCGCAATTAGGGTTTTTGCAATGGTTCTAAACCCAGCCACTCAAAACCTACTGAATATTATAATTGTATTGTCCACTTTCTTACTGTATGAATGTCCACTTGTATGCCTTGTTTTGATTGTGGTCTTGCTTGTTTGCATGTATTCTCGATGACGACGATAGTTGCGCTTGTATTGACGCCGAGAAGAAGAGATCTCATTATTATTGGTATTGGTATTCTTGGTTATCTGAAGAAGAAGTCCAGGGACATATTGCCATATTACTGATCATCAGGAAAGCCACCTTGTTTCTCATAAGCCTTGTCCTACTGTTTTACTTATGCATGTTTTACTTACGGTTTCATGAAAACTGCATTGTTTTACTATATGATGTTGTATATCTGGTAGTGGCTTGGCTCCTCCAAACCATTACTCAATGGTACTACTAAGTACAACCCCCTTGATGATACCTATTTGCATGTAGTGGAATAGATGGTGTATTACACAATACCCCTTTGGAGACCCCGTTTTAGCCGAAGCAAAACTAGAGGATGGGAAGACCCCTGGAAAAGTTTTACGAAATGTTTTATGATAAAACATTGGTGAGGTGGGACACCCCAACAGTTGATGAGAAATAAAAAGGTTTTTGTTTTATAAAATGCTGAAGGAAAGATGGAGGAAAAAGGTTTACAAAAACGCACCCGGTTCTTTGCAGTTTAGCTATAACAACTTAACCCTGTGCAACCACATTACTCTAGAATAGGACAGGGCTGGATTTGATGTTTGTCTATTCTGGTATAAGTTGCCTTACAACTACTACAAGGGATGAAACACCCTGGAGGGTCGGCCTTCTCCTGAAGGGTCCATGTGGCACATCGACCTGGAGAAGGAACGAAGGGTCTGCGGGCCTCCACGCGTTACTATGAGCCCCTCATTGAAAGCGCACACTCAAGAAGTGGAAAAGGCGGTCTGATTGGTCCTCGGTACCCGACGTCCCGGTGTTGAGGGGAACAACACTCATAGGGAAGGCACTTATATTGGAGTGGGCATCCGGAGAGTCTTGATCGGTTACTCGACCCACGATCGGTCTAGATCAGGGTAGTGTACCCGGATGGTGTTGGTAAAGTGTACAACCTCTGCAGAGTGTAAATCTATTCGAATAGCCGTGTCCGCGGTTATGGACGGGTTGGACAAACTTCTGTAGAGCGGTGCTAGATTTGTTTTCAAAAAGGATTTCGGAAAAGAAATGGTTTTGTAAATGCTTTGACCATGGGATGGCCGTAAAGGAGAAAGGTTTTGACCATGGGAAGGTCGGAAGGAGGAGAAAGGATTTTGGTCGTGGGACGACCTGAAGACGGGAACAAATGGGTGACCTGGTCCTGATGTTTTCCAAAACTTTTCAAAAAGGTTTCCAAAATGTTTACAAAGGTTTTCAACAAAGATATGTAGATGCTATATCTACAAGAGAAACTATTTGAGAAAAGAACCTCTCTTGAAGCCCTCCTACTACCACATCCATATTGCAAATCCTCTTGTTATTATTATTTTCTTGAGGTGGTTTGCGAGTACATTAAAAGTACTCACTGGCATTGTCCATGGCTATTAACTTGGTCAGATATCAAGAAGAAGATGATGTTGGAGCCTATGCGGGCTAGGACGTTCTCCCAGTCAGTTGCATGTAGGTTAAGGCATGGATCGGGCTCTACGCTTGATGAAGTTCCGCTGATGATTATTGGTGTAGCCATAACGGCATTTATGTATGTCTTGTAATTCGGTATGTCTCGGATGTTGTAATGATACTTGTCGGTTATGTTCCATGGCGCACTGATCATGGGAATGTGGTGTATGCATAACAGGGATTTCTCGGATGATTAATCCGGGGGGCCCACATTGACTCCTTTGAGATTCGATTGGGCATTACAACATTATACATATACCGCCAACCAACTCCATCTATGACTAATAATCCACCTTCAGGTTATCATCCGAACCCCCTCCAGTATTAAGTTGCAAGCAACAGATTATTGCATTAAGAATTGCGTGTAAAGTAACAATACGATTGTTCTATGAACAAAGGATTGTTGTTTTCTCCCTAGTAGCAACAACACATCTAGTACCTTAGAGATTTCTATCACTTCCCTTGATTACAGGAGGCATGCACCCACTATCGAGCATAAATACTAACTCTTGGAGTTGCTAGCATCTACTTGGCCAAGATAGCTACTAACAACGGAAATCATGCAAGATCACAAATAACAAAGACATGATAGAATCAATAATCGATCTAAAATAGCATCTCAATATCCATCGGATCCCCGCAAACACAACATGCAGAATTACAAATAGATGATCTTGATCATGAACGGAGCTCACAAGATCTAGACATGAAAGCACAAAGGAGGAGAACCAGCCATCTAGATACTACATGGACCCGTAGTCCAGAGATGAACTACTCACGCATCACACCGGAGGCTTTCATGATGATGAAGAAGGCCTCCAGGGTGAATTCCCCTCTCCGCCAGGGTGCCAGGAAGAGCTTCAGATCCCTCCTAATCTAGGGACAGGGACGACGGTGGCTACAAACTCTTTCGTGGATTTTTTATCTGGTACTTAGGTTTTCCTTATCAGAGGCAATATATAGGCGTAAGGAGAGGCCGAGGGGTGCCTAGGGTGGCCATACCACCCCCTAGCGTGGGCCAAGCCTGGCCGCGTGGCCAGGTGGTGTGGACGCCCTCTAGCCCTTCTCCGTCTCGTATTCTGGCTCCAAGTGTCCCCCAGTAAAATAATAACTTTGGCTTTTGTCCCATCCAATTCCGAGAATATTCATTTTCTGACTTCCTGGAACCAAAAACAGCAGAAAACAGGCAGCTGGCACTTGGTCTCTTGTTAATAGGTTAGTCCAAGAAATCATATGAAAAGTACTCCAAAGTGTGGACAAAACATAAGAAAGTAGATAAAACCAAGCATGGAACATTAAAAATTAGGGATACGTTTGCAACGTATCAGAGTGTCATTGCACGCTTTTTTCTCCAAAGCACCTTGATTGACATGACCACACACACTCAGGTGGGTATCGTGATCCAACCTTTGTCACACTAGTGAGCCAATACATGTGGCAGTTGTATTCCAATGTGTTTTTGGACTTTCTGACCATTGTTTGGCTCATGGAGTGCAATTGCATGTGTTCTTATCAAAACCACCTTGATCCACATGACCACACACACTCAAGTGGATGTGGTGATGCAACGTCTGCCACACTGGTCCAACATTACATTTGGCAGTTACACTCTTATTTGTTTTTTGGGATTTCTAACCATGGTTTGACACATGTAGTATCTCTGGATGAGTTCTTATCTAAACCATCTTGATCCACATGACCACACACAATCAAGTGGATGTGATGCTCCAACCTCTATCACACTAGTGCTCCATTACATGTGAATGTTGCATTCCAATGTGTTTTTGGGCTTTCTGATTATGGTTTGGCACATGGAGTATCATTACACATGTTCTTTTCCAAACCACCTTGATCCACATGACCACATACACTCAAGTGGATGGGGCGAGGCAACCTCTGTCACACTGTTGCTCCATTACATGTGGCAGTTGCATTCCAATGTGTTTTTGGGATTTCCAACCATGGTTTGACACATGGAGTGTCGTTGCATGTGTTCTTTTCCAAGCCACCTTGATCCACATGAAGACACACACTCAAGTGGATGTGGTGATGAAACCGCTGTCACACTGGTGCTCCATTACAAGTGGTATTTGCATTCCTATCTATATTTGGCTTTCTGACCATGGTTTGACACATGGAGTGCCATTGCATGTGTTCTTCTCCAAACCACCTTGATTGACATGACCACACACACTAAGGTGGATTTCGTGATCCAACCTCTATCACACTGGTGATCCAATACGTGTGGCACTTGCATTCCAATGTGTTTTTGTTCTTTCTAACCATCGTTTGGCACATGGAGTGCCCTTGCATGTGTTCTTCTGAAAACCACCTTGACCGACATGACCACACACACTCAAGTGGATGTGGTGATGCAACTTGTGTGACACTGGTGCTCCATTACATGTGGCAGTTTCATTCGAATGTTTTTTTGGGATTTTTGACCATGGTTTGGCACATGGAGTGTCGTTGCATCTGTTCTTCTCCAGACCACCTTGATCCACATGACCACACACACTCAAGTGGATGTGGTGATGCAACCTCTGCACACGGGTGCTCCATTACATGTGGTAGTCGCCTTCCAATGTGTTTTGGGGCTTTGTAACCATGGTTTGAGACATTGAGTGTCGTTGCATGTGTTATTTTCCAAACCAACTCAAGTGGATGTGGTGCTTCAACCTCTCACACTGGTGCTCCATTACATTTGGAAGTTGCACTCCTATTTGTTTTTGGGATTTCTGACCCTGGTTTGACACATGGAGTATCATTGGATGAGTTCGTATCAAATCCATCTTGATCCACATGACCACCCAAAATCTAGTGGATGTGGTGATCCAACCTCTATCACACTAGTGCTCCATTACATGTGAAAGTTGCATTCCAATGTGTTTTTGTGCTTTCTCACCATGGTTTGGCACATGAAGTATCATTGCACGTGTTCTTTTCCAAACAAACTTGATCCACATGACCACACACACTCAAGTGAATGTGGTGATGCAACCTCTGTCACACTATTGCTCCATTACATGTTGCAGTTTCATTCCAATGTGTTTTTTTAGCTTTCCAACCATGGTTTGACACATGGAGTGTCGTTGCATGTGTTATTTTCCAAACCACCTTGATCCACATGAACACACACACTCAAGTGGATGTGGTGATGCAACCTCTATCACACTGGTGCTCCATTACAAGTCGAAGTTGCATTCCTATCTATTTTTTGCTTTCTGACCATGCTTTGACACATGGAGTATCATTGCACGTGTTCTTCTCCAAACCACCTTAATTGACATGACCACACACACACTTAGGTGGATTTGTGATCCAACATCTGTCACACTGGTGATCCAATACATGTGGCAGTTGCATTCCAATGTGTTTGGGGCTTTCTGACCATTGTTTGTCTCATGGACTGCCATTGCATGTGTTGTTATCAAAACCACCTTGATACACATGACCACACACACTCAAGTGGATGTGGTGATGCAACCTCTGTCACACTGGTGCAACATTACATTTGGCAGTTGCACTCCTATTTGTTTTTGGGCTTTCTAACCATGGTTTGATAGATGGAGTATCATTGGATGAGTTCTTATCCAAATCATCTTGATCCACATGACCACACACAATCAAGTGGATGTGGTGAGACAACCTCTGTCACACTAGTGCTCCATTACATGCGAAAGTTGCATTCCAATGTGTTTTTTGGGCTTTCTTACCATGATTTGGCACATGGAGTATCATTGCATGTGTTCTTTTCAAAACCACCTTGATCCACATGACCACGTACACTCAAGTTAATGTGGCGAGGCAACCTCTGTCACACTGTTGCTCCATTACATGTGGCAGTTGCATTCCAATGTGTTTTTGGGCTTTCGAACCATGGTTTGACACATGGAGTGTCGTTGGATGTGTTCTTTTCCAAGCCACCTTGATCCACATGACCACACACACTCAATTGGATGTGGTGATGCAACCGCTGTCAGACTGGTGCTCCATTACAAGTGGTAGTTGCATTCCTATCTATATTTGGCTTTATGACCATGGTTTGACACATGGAGTGTCATTGTATATGTTCTTCTCCAAACCACCTTGATTGACATGACCACACACACTAAGGTGGATTTCGTGAGCCAACCTCTATCACACTAGTGATCCAATACATGTGGCACTTGCATTCCAATGTGTTTTTTTGTGCTTTCTGACCATCGTTTGGCACATGGAGTGCCCTTGCATGTGTTCTTCTGAAAACCACCTTGACCGACATGACCACACACACTCAAGTGGATGTGGTGATGCAACCTCTGTCACACTGGTGCTCCATTACATGTGGCAGTTTCATTCCAATGTTTTTTTGGGCTTTCTGACCATGGTTTGGCACATGGAGTGTCGTTGCATCTGTTCTTCTCCAAACCACCTTGATCCAAACGACCACACACACTCAAGTGGATGTGGTGATGCAACCTCTGCACACTGGTGCTCCATTACATGTGGTAGTTGCCTTCCAATGTGTTTTGGGGCTTTCTAACCATGGTTTGAGACATTGAGTGTCGTTGCATGTGTTATTTTCCAAACCACCTTGATACACATGACCACACACACTCAAGTAGATGTGGTGATTCAAGCTCTCACACTGGTGCTCCATTACATTTGCAGTTGCACTCCTATTTGTTTTTGGCATTTCTGACCATGGTTCGATACATAGAGTATCATTGGATGAGTTCTTATAAAATCCATCTTGATCCACATGACCACACAAAATCAAGTGGATGTGGTGATCCAACCTCTATCACACTAGTGCACCATTACATCTGAAAGTTGCATTCCAATGTGTTTTTGGGCTATCTCACCAAGGTTTGGCACATGGAGTATCATTGCACGTGTTCTTTTCCAAACCAACTTGATACTCATGACCACACACACTCAAGTGAATGTGGTGTTGCTCCATTACATGTTGCAGTTTCATTCCAATGTGTTTTTTGGCTTTCCAACCATGGTTCGACACATGGAGTGTCGTTGCATGTGTTATTTTCCAAACCACCTTGATCCACATGACCATAGACACTCAAGTGGATGTGGTGATGCAACCGCTGTCACACTGGTACTCCATTACAAGTGGTATTGGCATTCCTATCTATATTTGGCTTTATGACCCTTGTTTGACACATGGAGTGTCATTGCATGTGTTCTTCTCCAAACCACCTTGATTGACATGACCACACACACTAAGGTGGATTTCGTGATCTAGCCTCTATCACACTAGTGATCCAATACATGTGGCACTTGCATTCCAATGTGTTTTTGTGCTTTCTGACCATCGTTTGGCACATGGAGTGCCCTTGCATGTGTTGTTCTGAAAACCACCTTGAAAGACATGACCACACACACTCAAGTGGATGTGGTGATGCAACATGTGTCACACTGGTTCTCCATTACATGTGGCAGTTTCATTCTAATGTTTTTTTGGGCTTTCTGACCATGGTTTGGCACATGGAGTGTTGTTGCATCTATTCTTCTCCAAACCACCTTGATCCACATAACCATACACACTCAACTGGATGTGGTGATGCAACCTCTGCACACGGGTGCTCCATTACATGTGGTAGTTGCCTTCCAATGTGTTTTGGGGCTTTCTAACCATGGTTTGAGACATTGATTGTCGTTGCATGTGTTATTATCCAAACCACCTTGATACAAATAACCACACACACTCAAGTGGATGTGGTGATTCAACCTCTCACACTGGTGCTCCATTACATTTGGCAGTTGCACTCCTATTTGTTTTTGGGATTTCTGACCCGGGTTGGACACATGGAGTACCATTGGATGAGTTTTTATCAAATCCATCTTGATCCACATGACCACCCAAAATCAAGTGGATGTGGTGATCCAACCTCTATCACACTAGTGCTCCATTACATGTGAAAGTTGCATTCCAACGTGTTTTTGTGCTTTCTCACCGTGGTTTGGCACATGGAGTATCATTGCACGTGTTCTTTTCCAAACCAACTTGATCCACATGACCACACACACTCAAGTGAATGTGGTGATGCAACCTCTGTCACACTGTTGCTCCATTACATGTTGCAGTTTCATTCCAATGTGTTTTTTTAGCTTTCCAACCATGGTTTGACACATGGAGTGTCGTTGCATGTGTTATTTTCCAAACCACCTTGATCTACATGACCACACACACTCAAGTGGATGTGGTGATGCAACCTCTATCACACTTGTGCTCCATTACATGTCGCAGTTGCATTCCTATCTATTTTTGGATTTCTGACCATGGTTTGACACATGGAGTATCATTGGATGTGTCTTCTCGAAACCACCTTAATTGACATGACCACAAACACTTAGGTGGATTACGTGATCCAACATCTGTTACACTGGTGATCCAATACATGTGGCAGTTGCATTCCAATGTGTTTGGGGCTTTCTGACCATTGTATGTCTCATGGACTGCCATTGCATGTGTTGTTATCAAAACCACCTTGATACACATGATCACACACACACATGTGGATGTGGTGATGCAACCTCTGTCACACTGGTGCAACATTACATTTGGCAGTTGCAGTCCTATTTGTTTTTGGGCTTTCTAACCATGGTTTGAAAGATAGAGTATCATTGGATGAGTTCTTATACAAGCCATCTTGATCCACATGACCACACACAATCAAGTGGATGTGGTGATCCAACCTCTGTCACACTAGTGCTCCATTACATGTGAAAGTTGCATTCCAATGTGTTTTTTGGGCTTTCTAACCATGATTTGGCACATGGAGTATCATTGCATGTGTTCTTTTCAAAACCACCTTGATCCACATGACCACGTACACTCAAGTGGATGTGGTGAGGCAACCTTTGTCACAATGTTGCTCCACTACATGTGGCAGTTGCATTCCAATATGTTTTTGGTCTTTCCAACCATGGTTTGACACATGGAGTGTCGTTGCATTCTTTTCCAAGCAACCTTGATCTACATGACCACACACACTCAAGTGGATGTGGTGATGCAACCGCTGTCAGACTGGTGCTCCTTTACAAGTGGTAGTTGCATTCCTATCTATATTTGGCTTTATGACCATGGTTTGACACATGGAGTGTCATTGCATGTGTTCTTCTCCAAACCACCTTGATTGACATGACCACACACACTATGGTGGATTTTTTGATCCAACCTCTATCACACTAGTGATCCAATACATGTGGCACTTGCATTCCAATGTGTTTTTCTGCTTTTTGACCATCGTTTGGCACATGGAGTGCCCTTGAATGTGTTCTTCTGAAAACCACCTTGACCGACATGACCACACACACTCAAGTGGATGTGGTGATGCAACCCTCTGTCACACTTGTGCTCCATTACATGTGGCAGTTTCATTCCAATGTTTTTTTGGGATTTCTGACCATCGTTTGGCACATGGAGTGTCGTTGCATCTGTTCTTCTCCAAACCACCTTGATCCACATGACCACACACACTCAAGTGGATGTGGTGATGCAACCTCTGCACACTGCTGCTCCATTACATGTGGTAGTTGTCTTCCAATGTGTTTTGGGGCTTTCTAACCATGGTTTGCGACATTCAGTGTTGTTTCATGGGTTATTTTCCAAACCACCTTGATACACATGACAACACACACTCAAGTGGATGTGGTGATTCAACATCTCACACTGGTGCTCCATTACATTTGGCAGTTGCACTCCTATTTGTTTTTGGGATTTCTGACCATGGTTTGACACATGGAGTATCATTGGATGAGTTATTTTCAAATCCATCTTGATCCACATGACCACACAAAATCAAGTGGATGTGGTGATCCAACCTCTATCACACTAGTGCTCCATTACATGTGAAAGTTGCATTCCAATGTGTTTTTGTGCTTTCTCACCATGGTTTGACACATGGAGTATCATTGCACGTGTTCTTTTCCAAACCAACTTGATCCACATGACCACACACACTCAAGTGAATGTGGTGATGTAACCTCTGTCACACTGTTGCTCCATTACATGTTGCAGTTTCATTCCAATGTGTTTTTGGGCTTTCCAACCATGGTTTGACACATGGAGTGCCGTTGCTTGTGTTATTTTCCAAACCACCTTGATCCACATGACCACACACACTCAAGTGGATGTGGTGATGCAACCTCTATCACACTAGTGCTCCATTACATGTCGAAGTTGCATTCCTATATATTTTTGGCTTTCTGACCATGGTTTGACACATGGAGTACACGTGTTCTTCTCCAAACCACCTTAATTGACATGACCACACACACTTATGTGGATTTCATGATCCAACATCTGTGACAGTGGTGATCAAATACATGTGGCAGTTGCATTCCAATGTGTTTGGGGGCTTTTTGACCATTGTTTGTCTCATGGACTGTCCTTGCATGTGTTGTTCTCAAAACCACCTTGATACACATGACCACACACACTCAAGTGGATGTGGTGATGCAACCTCTGTCACACTGGTGTAACATTACATTTGGCAGTTGCACTCCTATTTGTTTTGGGCTTTCTAACCTTGGTTTGACAGATGGAGTATCATTGGATGAGTTCTTATCCAAACCATCTTGAGCCACATGACCACACACAATCAAGTGGATGTGGTGATCCAACCTCTGTCACACTAGTGCTCCATTACATGTGAAAGTTGCATTCCAATGTGTTTTTTGGGCTTTCTAACCATGATTTGGCACATGGAGTATCATTGCATGTGTTTTTTCCAAACCACCTTGATCCAGATGACCACATACACTCAAGTGGATGTGGTGATGCAACATCTGTCACACTATTGCTCCATTACATGTGGCAGTTGCATTCTAGTGTGTTTTTGGGATTTCTGACCATCGTTTGGCACATGGAGTGCCCTTGCATGTGTTCTTTTGAAAACCACCTTGATCGAGACCACACACACTCAAGTGGATGTGGTGATGTAACTTTTGTCACACCAGTGCTCCATTACATGTGGCAGTTGCATTCTTATCTATTTTTGGGTTTCTAACCATGGTTTGAGACATGGAGTGTCATTGCATGTGTTCTTCTCCAAACCACCTTGATAGACATGACCACACACACTCAGGTGGATTTCGTGATCCAACATCTGTCACACTAGTGATCCAATACATGTGATAATTGCATTGCAATGTGTTTTTGGGCTTTCTGACCATCGTTTGGCATATGGAGTGGGGCCTGATCGTTTCGGGTACCAAAGTTCTCGGGCGAGTGCACCGCGGTACCTAAGTTGCCTAAAATTGCCGCGTTTTGAAATGTTGGGCCACCAACTATCGAGAGGGGCCATTTCGAGGCAAACTCATCTCACCCCTACCAAATCCAAACATTCCGTGAAACTGCCTCGTGAAGTAGACGGTCGGGAACCTCATGTCAGTAATATTTCCGTGACGCGAGCGCCAATGCGGCAAGCACGTAGGCAAAACAAGGGACTAAAGGAGCATGGTTCATTGACCTAATTCACAAATCCACTCCCTCCCTCCTTTCGCATGAACGCTAGCACCAGCGGTGTTGAAATCCCATCTCCAACCAGAATGATCCCTTTGGTCATTTGACTCCCAGCGCCAAGTTGCTACGCCTACTCGCTGGTACCGAGCTCTAATGCAGAATGTCATGCCAGCCGTTGCGACGATCTAGCCTGCCTCTACCGCCAACAAGCTGAGAAGCACGAAGGATGGTAGATCCTATTGTCGAGGAAGAAGTACTTCTATCTAATTGCAGGTGAGCTACTGTTCTCTTTCCTATTCACACTATCTATAACTGCTAGCTGGCTATTGACATTATAGTGGTAGATCAAACCTAGAATTGTTTGCTAGCACGACGCGGGCAAACAATTCTTATCTTTTTCCCCTAATTTTCTATCAAGTAGGATCTCCGCCGAACCCAAATACACGGTTATGGTCACCCTCTACAGATACCAAATTAAATTAGCAGATGGGAAGAGCAAGTGGAATCAAGCTAGCTGTCTGAAGATGGAAGTAGCGCATGTGCAGTTATGCACTATGCCTAGTATGGTTGTTGCTGTGTGTGAACTTGCTGAAATGGAGTCGAAACAGATTGCACGGTTCAGCTTCATTGATGAACGAGGCTTCACGATTCCTATAGCATGTGACAGTCAGCTAATTGGGTTGATGAAATAGTTTGCTGGGCTTCGTGTGGTTATGCTGATTTGTAGCATACTAGATGTGGAAGCTCCTGCTACTTAGAGTCGCCCAGCTATTATTGGACAGGGTGGTCTAACTCGAACCCCTGCTGTTGTTGAGGAAAATGTGGTTCCTCATCCGTGACATGCTTCTGTCAGGCAACCTCCTCGTCCCCGTATTGCCGTTGTTTAAAACTCTACTCTGGAATCTGCTGGTAATGGTCGTCCCCATGGTGTTGCTACTCTGGCTGCTGCTGACCCAATCCATGTAGCTATTGAGCAAACAAAGGCTTCTGGAGGCTGCCCCACTATTGTTGCCAAGACCACTACCTTGTGTGCTCCTCCTCCTCGAAAACTATGCTCAAGTTGTGTGAACCCGTGGTCTGGAATCTGCTAGTACTGGTCGTCCCCATGTTGTTGATGATCTGGACGTTGTTGACCCAATCCCTGCCGCTGTTGAGCAAACTAAGGCTTCTGGAGGCTGTCCCACTGTTGTTGCCAAGACTGGCTCCTTGTGTCCTCCTCGAACCCGTGCTCAGGTTCAGCGAGCTGCTGGTCTGGAGCTAGCTCATGGTCTGGACTCTGCTAGCACTCGAAACTCTGCTGTTGTGGGAACTTCTCCTGATCGTCGATGTGGCATGGCTGTAGCTGATCCTATTGTGGCTGTCGTTAGCCGGGACCCTGCCTGTCCACCAAGTATTGTAGCTCCCGCTGCTAAGGGCCCTCGGCTTGCTCCTGGTCCTAGTACTTCCACCGAGGTTGCTCCAGCTAACCATGACGCTAGTGATGGCGACGGTGGCATTGTGGCTGGGTCTGATGGTGCTGCTGCACCTCTCGAACCTCTCGGAGGTTTCTATTGTGCAGACCCTGATGATGGCAAAGTAATTATTCGTATCGGTGTCGTGGATTATACTTCAAAATTAGATGATGGCACAGAAAAATTCAATGACGAGTTTGATGTAATCCTTGGCAGATACGATCCTAAAGTGGTAGAGTTATCTGACCTAATGGCATTGTTACATGGTAGAGTTATGCTGTGGGGGTCCTCCCAGGTAGCACGTTTGATATATTTTAGTAACAGGAGCAAAAATGCTATAGAAGTGAAAGATACTAGGGATTTAGTCATAATGTTTACAAGGAAACATTATAGAGGTGAAGTGTACTTCCACTTGACAGTGCAAATGGTTGGAGAGGAAATGGATTTCGACAAAATAGAAGATGGACTTGTAGAAGGCATGCGTGACTTGATCGATGGCATCACTGGGGCTGGTGCAACTGAAGGTAGCTTCAGACAGAGGAGTGTCTTACAGAGGAGCGTCATAAAGAGGAGCAGGAAGAGCACCCCGAAGAAGAACATCACCAAGGAGACCACGCTAGAGAAGAGGACACCCAAGAGTCGCACGCAAAAATGCACCACGCCATAGAGTACACCCCTGAGATCTAGTCAAAATGCCACACCGAACGGTAGCAGCCAAAACGCTAAGAAGGTTAGAACGATGGTGAACACTGCCAAGAGTAGTAGCAAAAAGGTGAACATGGCCCGCACGGAGGCTACCACACCCAGTGGGAGCAGAAAAAATGCTAATTTGGAGCAGAACATGCCGCTGAGGTCAGGCAATAATGCCAGCACGAAGGAGAACATGCCCAATAGTAGCAGCAAAAGGGCTAATTTGGAGCGAAACACGCTACTGAGGTAAGGCAATAATGCCAGCACGAAGGAGAACACGCCCAATAGTAGCAGCAAAAGGGCTAATTCGAAGAAGAACACGCCGTAGAGGTCAGACAATAATGCCAGTACCCTGGAGCCAACACCCATGAGGGGAGGCAGGAAGGAGATCACACCCAAGAGCGGTAGCAAAAAGGCTAGTTCGATGGGGGAACAAAACACAGATTTCAAGCCCTACTGATACCATCAGGAAAGATTACATCAGGAAGGAGGATGTACACAATAAGAGAAAGAGGGTTCTGTACAGTCAAGATGAAATTGATTCTGACTGTTGTTTGTCTACTGAAATACCTGGGATGCGTGCAAACGTAAGACCACCCCATGTGGTTGCAGCAAAACCAACTGAGTGTTTTGGAGAAAACAGAGTTGCCGGTGAGGTAGATTGGGGCAATGTTCCGGTCCATCCAGGTGGAGATGATGGTATAGTCCCATCCATGGGAGTCAATATGATGTGTGTAGTACTAGGCATTAGTGACGATGGCCAGGATGTGGAATCAGATGAAGAAGAAGGCACTGTAGAGGATCGAGAATTTGGTGATGATGAAATAGATGAGGAACTTAACGATGAGGCTCGTATTCCGTTCGATGATTTGGGTGCTGAATTAGAAGAAATGAAACATGATCACGAGTATCCTATAATTTCGGTCGGCACCGAGTTCATGACCATGCATGAGTTCAGGATGTCGTTTGCATTTTCGTGTCAAGGGGGAGTTCGACGTTTATAGACTGAAGAACACTGCCCAGAGGTATGAGGCCGTTTGCAAGTTAACGTGGATGAATGGACAGGTCGAGGTACATTCTCCATGGAGGATCATAGCAAGAGCCTTACCTGTGTCGAAGACAATTAGGGTACTGGGGCAATAAATGCAGCAAACCATTAGAACTTTCTCTCTTTTAACTACAATTGATGTGCAATATCTTTCTAGCAACTAGTCGACTCCGCTTATCTTTTAAATGAATCTGTGTTGCAGGTGAAGAAAATGGCCCTCAACACATGTGTCCGACAGGAAGCAAACTGAAATCCTCAATGGCTGATACGGAGTGGGTGGCTATACAAGCTATGTCCATACTAAAGGATAACCCTAAGGAGACCACGAAGAATATTCATACTAGCCTCGGTTCTAAATACAACATTATCCTACTGTATTACATGGTTTGGAAAGGTAAAGAGAAAGCTCTAGGGGTCTTTCACGGGGATTGGACCAATAGCTTCAGGATAATGTAGAACTTCAAGGCAGAGGTACAAGCTAGGTTTCCGGGGAGTGTTGTGGAGATTGACACCGAATCAGTACGTGGTAAAATATATTTCATAAGAATTTTCATGGCGCTTAAACCTTGCATCCTGGGATTCAAGGACGGATGTAGGCCATATCTGAGTGTAGACAACACTATCCTAACTGGCAAATGGAAAGGTTGCCTGCCATCTTCCACAGCACTTGATGGTCGCAACTGGATGTTCCGAGTAGCATTCGGGTTGTTTGAAACAGAAACAGAGGAAAAATGGGTCTAGTTTATGAGGAACCTCAGGAGATCAATAGGCCACATGGATCCATTGGCTATATCCATAGATGCATGCAAACGGCTGACAAATGGAGTGAAGGAGGTGTTCCCGCGAGCTGAAGGTAGGGAATGCCATGCGCATATGATGCTCAACTTGTACTCACACTACCCAGGCAGCATATTTCGTTACATGTTTCCTACTGCTAGAGCTTACAAACCTAGTAGCAGTGAATATTTAATGAGCAAGATTTTTGTGGAAGCCCCTGAACTTCCAGAGTACTTAGCCATCCATCATTCGCAGCAATGGAAGAGGAGTCAATTCAACCCTGACTTCAAAGTTGATTACATAAACAACAAACTTGCAGAATGCCTGAATAACTGGGTGAAGGACATAAAAGTGCATCATGTTCATATCTTGATGGACATCACGCGTGGTATGATCATGAAGCTATTACATATAAGGAGAGAGATCGGTAGGAGACTTAAAGGACATATGCTACCACCAGTTGTACAACAGCTGGACAAGAGAAGTCGAGGACTTGCTCATCTTAAGCTTCTCACATCAACCAGCAGCAGCTGTGAGGTGGTCGATATGTCCAAGAGTGGCAAAAGGAATGTTGTGAACATCTAGCTACGAGAATGCACCTGCTTAGAGTGGAAGCATACCGGGAAACCTTGCAACCACGCCTTGGCCTTCTTGGTGAAGAAAAGAACTCTACCTAGGTATGAGATGGTACATTCACAAAAAAATGTTTATAGTCTATACATATAAGGTAGAAATCCATGTACTGTTTTTTTACGGGAAGCGCAAGATAAGAAATAAGACAGCAGACTCAGTGATTTTGCTGCGGGACGAAAACCAAAATGAGTGGAGTGATGATGGTGGACAAGATTCTGATGCTGATTGGCCTGACTTCCCTCGACCCGGAGATGCAGGGTACGTGAAGGTAAGAAAATTGGCACCCATGAAGAGGAAGAAGGCAGGAGATGAAGAAGCTAGTGGACGTGAAGGCAAGAGGGAGAAAGTTGGCACCCAAGCAGAGAAAGAAGGCTAGCAGTGTAGATGCCTAATGATGTGCATGGAACTTGTCGGGCGAAATAATCTGCCTCCTGTACTCGGAGTAAAATGTATTGCAACTTGAGGATTGGATACGGCCAAGGCCACTAGTTGAATCCGAAATTGTGACTATGCCACTACTATCTGAACAATCGCACCACCGGGACCGCGATAGCTGAGCGGGTAAGGGGTCTCCAAAATTAATGGGTGTTAGTGGCACATACATGAATCATTTATAGGCACTTAATAAATCCCTGCTATTGGCATTACACTTATGATAAGGTTATGAGCTGAAAAACAAGTTCTAAGCAGGCTGCTACACTCCACGAAGCAGCAACTTATTTTAGTTGTTGGACAACGACATGGCAACATAAACTGCAAAGGCAATAGATAATTCCCAGATAATGAGGAAATTGTTTCCACTATCTGGCCTAATCTTGAGCTCGTCTGCCTCACCACCTCCCTGCTCCTGCCTCCCCTACACCTGGCGAAGCTCCCGGATCTCTCGCTCCAACGCACAAATATCCTCTTTCTTGTCCCAACAACATCACCCAGATCCTGAACAATCTCTTTGTGAAAACCTATCAGTGTCTTTTCAATCCACACAAACTTGTCACAGCAAGTTCCCCTCCCTTCATACGAAGTATATCGAAGGAAACAAAAAAAGAATTACATTACCCTTTCGGGATCCGGTTTACCATTGAACCTACAGTAGGAACTTACCACTCTAATACTATAGTTGCTGAACTTTGCTGCAGTATTTTTGTTGGTCCACGAAATCCATCTCGACATCTTCTCACTGCACAAACACAGCATATCGGGGTAGTAATCGTAGGGCGCCCTCCGGTACCTGATGGGGGCACCCGCCTGACGGCATTGAGCCGACCCTGATTCTGCCCGAGACGAACTGCATGAGCTGCGAGCCAAGA
The DNA here is from genome assembly GCA_910589775.1 of Avena eriantha. Classification (NCBI taxonomy): domain Eukaryota; kingdom Viridiplantae; phylum Streptophyta; class Magnoliopsida; order Poales; family Poaceae; genus Avena; species Avena eriantha. The sequence goes on from OU342741.1 coordinate 234,266,209, forward strand.
GCAAGGGAGCAAGGAAAGAGGAAAGAGGAGCCTTTGGATGTCAGGGTAGTGGCATCGTGAAGCGTGATTTATCCCACTTAATAACTAGGGAAGAATCCTACCATCCACATTCGGCTGATAGGTGGGGGACCTAGTGTGCGGACTTGTCAACCAAACCTCGTGCCTTCGTAGTTCAAAGGCCCTCTCATGCGCATTGGACGAAATTTTTTGGCACCTTGCCCGCGTACATATCACTGGGAGGCCTTGCTTAGGAACCAGACACACCTGGCCCACGCTCTTACTCCCTCCTAGGAACTTGTCATGGCTCGTGTCGGTAGATCCATCTGCTCCACCACTCCCGGTAGGGCTCACCGTGACGGATCCACCCCAAGATCCTACCATCGCAGTATTAAATGGCCATGCTTTCTTGAGCGGAGCGACGACGCTATGCCTCCGAGCTCGGCCCCTCCTACCTATAGAAGGACTGATGTGGCGTTGAGCTCGAGCAGGAGCCGCTAGGTGCGACGGGGCTTGATCTATGCCAACCCCGTCACCTCCGTCAGTCTATTCCGATGTGGAGGACGACAGGGACGAAGCTGTGCAGAATGCCATTGTTGCCTCCTTGGCGAAGGGCAAGCCACCGGCGGGAGAGGATGTCACTTGGAAGGGCACGGCGGTGTCACCAATCGAGGTGGACTCCGACAACAGCGCTATGATGTGGGTTTAGATGTTGTTTAGGATGGTTGCAATTTCGGTTGTGTTTAGTGCGAGTACAATTATTATAATGGGTTTGTCGAGCCACATTGAGAAATATGTGCAATAACAGCGTATAAGTGCTTCCACTTTAGAAATTGTGTCTGTGCCATTTGCATGTTGCATTATCAACGTAGATTCATGTAAACAATCCAACGAAAATCAGATTACAACCATCAGACGAGAGTGGCAGGATGGAAGAGAAGTGGGGAAAGTGGCTTCGAGGGGAAGGAAGAGAAGTAAGGGGGCGTGACACTAGCAGGTGGGCCCACGGAACACGTGACACTGACCTGCGGGAGCGGGAGCATGCGGTATTGCCAGTCTGTCCATAACAAGCAGACTTTGCAATGTGACAACACCAAGCTGAATGGACCAATAAAAATCGTCCAATTATTAAGGAGTACTAAAAAAACTACAAGTGGGGTACATTCGCACAACACGTATGCTCTACGCACCTCAAAAGCATCGCTTAAGTCTAACAGTAACGACAACATAAGTACTACATTTCCCTACAACTATAGAAATGCATCTACCTATTCGGTCCAGCACCGAGAGGTACTGAGATGGCACACGTAGGATCGACCTTAGGTCCGCATACTCCACCTCCTGCGGCGTCGGGCAACTTGGCGCCTCGACTAGCACAAGAATGCTATCGGACGATGGCGGCTGGCCGTTCGCCCACATGTGCACCGTGTATAGGGGCAAGGTGCACGAGACCGACCTGACGCATACCGCACACACAAAGGTGGGCCGAACTCTGGTTCCCGGAACACCGACGGTGATGGGAACGACGAAAAAAGAGTCGTCCCCCCAGGAAAATTAGCCGACGGCGTGCCGAGTCAGTGAATGGCACCTGCTCTTGGAGATGTTTGGCTTGTCTGCACAAGATCCTAATCACTTCGATCAACTGCTCCTCTACAAGGTGGACGACAAGCTCCGCCGGCGGGCCGGTGTAGTTACAGCCTGGCTCCATGCAAGAGCACGTGCCGTGCGGGCATGCGAGCTCGTGGTAGGAGTAACGACGAAAGCATCCTAGGTGGGAGCACACAAGCGGGAATGTCGTTGAGAAGTTGCGTGCGAGGATCTCCAGATTCTTGGGCTGCAGCATCTACCACATCTGAAGTTCGTCGAGAAATCGGATAAAAGATCAGTAGTTAGATTGGCGAATAGAAGGAATATGTAAGATAAATTCAAAAGCTTGTAAAATCATTTCTTAGCACGAAGGTAGCGACCCGAGAATCAGCGGCTGTCGTCCGGGAACGGTGCACGAAAGCCGGTGGTGTCGTCCGGGCATGATGATGTGTGGTGGCTAAGGGGGCCTGTGGGGTAGATGTGCTCACTCACGAGCTCTATGATATTACTAATAGGCTATAGGGGAGTGGAAATAATAAAAATATAAGTGAAAATGTAAGCACGGCCAATCATGTCATGGAACAGCCTACTCGCGGATCGCTCTTACAAAGAACCATCTTATTCGTCCATGCGCCCTAATCGAAGGATCTGCAACAATCGGAACAGGCAACTAGTTCTTCAGGGAGAGGGCTTCTAGAAGACATGATCTTATCTGGTTTGGTGGAAAGAACACACATGCAATGACTCTAGTGGATCCATATGTGGTTTGTAAAGAGAACACAGATGCAATGACTCTAGTGGATCCATATGGTTTATGAAAAGAACAAACATGCAATGACTCTAGCTGTGGTTCATGAAAAGAACACACATGCAATGACACTGGTGGACTCTAGCAGTGGTTTATGAAAACAACACACATGCAATGAGTCTGGTGGATCCATATGTGGTTTGTGAAAAGAACACGCATGCAATGACTCTAGTGGATCCATGTGGTATATGAAAAGAACAAACATACAGTGACTCTAGCTATGGTTTATGAAAAGAACACACATGCAATGATTCGGGTGGATCCATGTGTCGTTTAGGAAAAGAACACACATGCAGTGAACTATAGTGCTGGTTTAGCATAAGAACACACATGCTATGATACTTCTGGACTCTAGCTATGGTTTATTAAAAGAACACACATGAAATGACACTGGTGGATCCATGTGGTTTATAAAAACACCACACATGCAATGACTAGTGGATCAATGTGGTTTATGAAAAGAACACACATGCAATGACTATAGCTGTGGTTTATGAAAAGAACACACATGCAATGACTCTAGTAGATCCATATGTGGTTTAGGAAAATAAGACACGTGCAATGACTCTAGTGTTGGTTCAGGAAAAAACCACATGCAATGACTCTAGTGGATCCATATGTGGTTTGTGAAAACAACACACATGCAATGACTCTAGTGGCTCCATGTGGTTTATGAAAAGAACAGACATGTAATGACTCCAGCTGTGGTTCATGAAAAGAACACACATGCAATGACACTGGTGGACTCTAGCTGTGTTTTATGAAAAGAACACACATGCAATGAGTCTATGGATCCATATGTGGTTTAGGAAAAGAACAGACATGTAGTGAACTCTAGTGCTGGTTTAGGATAAGAACACACATGCAATGACTGTAGTGGATCCATATGTGGTTTGTGAATAGATGATACATTGCAAATGTATCTATAATTTTTGATGTTCCATGTTGGTTTTATCTACTTTATTATGTTTTGTCCACACTTTGGAGTACTTTTCATATTATTTCTTGGACTAACCTATTAACAAGATCCACAATGCTAGTTGCCTGTTTTCTGCTGTTTTTGGTTCCAGGAAAGTCAGAAAATGAATATTCTCGGAATTGGACGGGACAAAAGCCAAAATTATTATTTTCCCGGAAGACTCACGGAGCCATAAGGAGAGTCGGAGAGGGGCCACAGGGTGGCCACACCACCCCTAGGTGCGGGTCCCCCTTGGCCACGCTAGGGCATGGTGTGGACCCCCTGGCCGGCGACCGACCTTGTCTCTTTCGCCTATATATCTCCCCCGAGGCAAAAACCCTAGATGGTCAATCAGAAATCCACGAAAAGTTCTTCTACACCGCCGCAATCGAAGGGGAGATTTGGGGGACAGAAAGTCTCTGTTCCGGCACCCTACCGGGACGGGGAAGTGCCCCCGGAGCCATCTCCATCGATCTCCACCACCATCTCCATCACTGTTGCTAATTCCCATGATGAGGAGGGAGTAGATCTCTCTTGAGGCTAAGGGTTCTACCGGTAGCTATGTGTTCATCTCTCTCTCTATGCATGATCTTATTGAGATCATGAGCTTTGTTATCAAGTAGATCTACCTTGCTAATCAAATGCTTTAATAGATCTCTGCTCTCCCTATGTGTGTGAAAGTGACAGCATGCACACCATGGTGGTACTTAGGCTAGAGATTACAAATACTTGTTATGAGTTATATTTGGAGTTGGATGTCTTTATGAAATTGTGGTGTTTGTTGGAACCATCTAGTGCTCAGGTGACAGTGTGGGGTTATCTAGATGGGAAAGGCTTACTTTGAGGTGTGCTGTTATAGCCCTACCATGGATTAGAGTATCCAACTAGAGAGTAGTTAAGAGTAGTATCATAAAGAGAAGATATTTATACGAGAGTGTTCACTAGTGAAAGTATGATCCCTAGGCCTTGTTTCTAAGCATGGAAACACCGTTTTCTATTAGATCTATTACATGTTTGCTTGCTTCTATCTTTATTTCAGTTTACTTCAGTTTTATTCCACGCCATCAAGATCTTTTCTATCCCTGTTACCACTTATAATTATCCATACCACTTGTATTTCACTATCTCTTTGCTGAACTAGTGCACCTATACACCTAACAAGTGTATTGGGTGTGTTTAGGACACAATATACTTCTTGTATCTTGATTGCAGGGTTGCTTGAGAGGGGATACCTTTGTCCACTTCCTCCCTGAGTGTGATAAACCTTGGGTGATCCACTTAGGGGAAAACTTGCTGCTGTTGTACAAACCTCTACACTTGGAGGCCCAAACACTGTCTACAAGAATAGAAGTGTCTAGACATCAAGCTATTTTCTGGCGCTGTTTCTGGGGAGGTAAGGTAAAAGGTATTCACACCGGAGAATTAAAGAAGAAGAACCTCCCACGGCAAACGCCTATTTTCTGGCGCCGCTACCGGGGAGGTAAGGTAAAAGGTACTCACATCCTCCGGTGTGAGTGCTCGAAGTTATTTCCTTTAGATTCTGCAATTTTGTCTTTTGGTTTCTTGTTTTCACTAGTTAGGCTTAATGGAAAACAACAACAAAATTAGAGAGCTTTATAGTATTTATCTTGAGTTAGGACATGAAGTGTTTGAGGAGAAAATTAAAAAACCTATGGAACTTTGTTTGCATGCTAATAGAAATGTTGTTAGTATGAATTCTTTGGACACCATTATTGCTAATGCTATGGAAAAGTCTAAGCTTGGGGAATCTAGTTTTATGAAAATGATCTTTTTAGTTCCCCAGCTTTGGAAGATAGCTATTCTATTGCTTATGATGATACCAAACCTCCAATATATGATGATTGTAATGATGAATATGATATTTTCAGTCCACCTACTATTGAGGAGGAAGTTAATTATGATTATAATATGCCTCCTATATTTGATGATTATGGTGATGAAAATGCTAATGATAGCTATTTTGTTGAATTTACTCCCACTACAATTAATAAGAATGACTATGTTTATGTGGGGAGTATTAATTATTTTATGCATGTGGCTCATGATAAGAATGTTTCATGTGATAGTTATATTGTTAATTTTATTCATGATGCTACTGAAAGTTACTATGAGAGAGGGAAACATGGTTTTATGTGTCTTAATAATATTAAGTTTCCCCTCTTTATGTTCAAATTCTTGAATTTGCACTTATTTTGTTTTTCTATGCTTGTTGCTTTATGATTTCATGACTTGTTTCTTCACAAGATTTCTATGCATAGGAAGTGGGTTAAACTTAAAAATGTTTTGAATTTTCTTCTTGATGCTCTCGTTTACTTCAATTCATATTTCTTATGTGAGCATCTTCTCAAACTATCAGGCCTAACTTAAAGGCGTTAAAGAAAAGTACTTATTGGGAGATAACCCAAAAGTGTAGATGAGTCTTGGAAGTTATTACTCCTGTAATAACCTCTCCTTATCATTTTTATTTGCTTTTTGTGCCAAGAGTAACCTCTAATGAGAGAGAAGTAATGATTGCGAAAGTTGTTGTCCCGAAACAGATTTATGTGCTTCACCGTCAAAATTCGTGTACAATCTCTGTATGTCCTTTTGTTGCGTCAATCTTTGTGCTTCTGCCCCAGGTTGTTCTCTAACTTTGGTGTGTTCAACACTTTTTGATTTGAGCAACAAAAGGTCTTCGAAAAAATTCGTCTTTATCTACTGGTCTGTTTTGACAGATTTCTGTCGTTTTCTGCATTTTCTTCTTGTTTGTTCCTTTTTAGTTCTTTTGGGGAATTGAGATTTTTGAGGGAAGTTCTACAGTAGCTAGTGTTTTACTGGAAGTTTTATTGGTGTTGAAACTGAACCCAAAGACTTATTATCTTGAGTGCACTAATGTTGCTAATAAAGATTGTGTGAAGTTTTGTATGAAGGAAAAATTTCAGGTGTATGGAAGGAGTGAGTAATGAGATGAAGGATGGAGTAAAGATCAAGCTTGGGTATGCCATGCGTGTCACCCCAATAAATATCCAAGAAGTACAAGCTTCAAAGCTTGGGGATGCCCAAGGCATCCCCCACTTCATCAATAAAAATCCCAGGTTTCTTCCAAACGCTTCATTTTTATTGTTTCATGCACAGTTGTGTTGTTATTGGAGCGTCTTCTTTTTGTTTTCGTTTTAGTTTTTCGTTTGCTTGGTTTGCTTAGTTTGCTGAATAAATTGGTTGGACCCCCTCTTTCATACATTGGTTTTCAAATAGTTTGGTTTGGTTTGGAAAAGAGTAGGAAAGTTCATGCTTAAGTGGTAAAGAGAGCTTGGTTTTGACTGTGGCCTATGCTTTGTCATGCCATGCTCGATATTTTTTTGGCTTTATTCTTAGTATTCTTTGATGTAGCATGACTTGTTATAAACAATTGAGATTGCTTAATGTGCCTTGGATGAATCATGCGTTGTTTTACCATATTAAAGCATAGTATAGTGGTATTCTCCTTTGATGCTTTATTTGGGTTGACTTGGCGCATGCTCACACCATGTTATGACTATCCAAAGTCACCATAGCCTTTATGATCCTTTAGTTTTCAACTTGTAGTATCACTTTATGCTTTGATCAATGATGTTTTGTCGCTCTGCATGATTATGGCCATTATTGCTCTCTTAGTTTGTCGCTCCCAGTCTTTTGCTAGCCTCCACAGCCAAGTATGAGTTCCACTCATGTATCCAAATCCTTAAACCAAGTTATTACAAAGAGTCCACCATACCTACCTACTAGCATATGCTATTCCAAGTATATTCATGTTTTTGTTTACCTTCCAAATTAAACTAGTTATGTCAAAATTAGTGATTATATCTCTCACGAACTTGAGTTACCATCAAGCCTAGCTTGAGGTAAGGCTGGGGAATTTTGAAGAGGTTGGATTTTGAATAAGATGAGAGTCCTTGGTATCTCTACCAAGAGTAGAATTCAAAACCTTAAAAAAGGAGGTTTTGAGAAACCTAGAGATAAGAATGGTTGAAGGTTCTGTCTATAAAACATAAGGAGATTATAATAGGTTGCTCTCCATAGTATAGGGAAATAGAAGCTACTAAAATAGTTTGTTTGCGAAGTCTTCTTGGCTCATGTTTTGAAATTCCAGAACATTTGAGAATATGGAAATTAAGCCAAGACAGTTTTGGGAAGTAGTTTTTTGTCAACTGGTGTTGAGGTAAGGAGTATATCTTCTAATACACAACCATATGCATAAGCATATCCAAACAACAGGCAAACACTTCATCACTAAACAAGAAAAAGTTTTTGTTCCCCCTGATTTTTGCATTCTGGGCAGCTAATCAGGGTTGCTGAAATTGGGATGTTACATCTGGAATATGCTTCAACATCACCTTTTTGAATGCCTCCCTTTCCCAAACCATGCGCATTCTTAGAAATGCACTTGAACTATCTTGTTAACCATCCCAACGACTATCAAGGCCCACCTTTGCCTTTCGTTAGATCATCCTCCAACCCACTTATTCTTGATGGTTTTGTAGGCAAGAAATTAACTTTCCCTGCAAATCTAGTCAACATGCCAACTTGGCTAGAAGCCCACACCACCATCCAACCTACTATGGACCAACTCCCTGCATGGTTGTGTTCTACTCTTAAAGGTTTTCCATCACTTCTGGATCACCTCAAATGCAATTAATCCAAACTCTTTCTTCCTTGATCATATCTATGACTTGGTCTACCTATCCATCTATCCCTTGTATCAAGGTGAACTCTGAACTCCAAGATCCAACAAGGTTTAGGTGGCATAAATATAACATCTCCCTAGATCCTCAACTCCTTGTTTTCCATCTTATTCAAGTTGGATTTCCAATTCCCAAGGTTGCAAATTCTTGCTACACCTTGTCTACACCCTCCACCTTGATCATCAAGATTTATCCAATATTACCCATAATTATTAAGGCTCCAAATATAATTAAATCCTTTTAAAGACCAAATCTCAAAAACCCCCTCCACAATGGAAAGTTTGGTTTTTGCCAAAACACTTCCCCAAATTTTGACTCTTTTGAGATCCATCTATCATACCCTATCTTCCCACATCAAAAATAAATATTTTTTTAGAAGCTTTATTATTTCTTTTTGCCCATTTTCTTAAATCGCTGAATTGGAATAATAATTGTTTCCAATACTTCTATGCCTCAATAAATCTTGGGAAAATTCCCCTAAGTGTGTATTCACATTTGGGACCCGCTCAAACCAGAAACCAACCTTGTCCAATGTAAAAATATCAAATGATCTTCTAGAAACCACTTCTGTCCCTTTTGGATAAATGGATTTATGAGGACTAAAACTCCTCTGAAAAATCCCAAATAATTCCTCGATATCTACTTTGATCCCATCTACTTACCAGTACCATCTCCCCACTCTGTCCTATGCAGACTTTGGAACTTCCTTCACAACCACCTAATTACTGAATTTGGCAAATCTAACTAAGATTGAGCTATTTCAAGATCAAATTATCTCCACCAAGCTTGTACATCACACTACTCTCCCCTGGTCGACCAGCACGGTAGCTAAGCTACTGTAGCACTGACATCTTGGGCCCATGTGCTAATAGAGAGAGACAATCCCCAATCTTACAAGTTTCACCCCAATTAACTAGCACAGCTGTCCTACCCCTCCCTGCCCGAGCCAATCCCCTTCCTACCCCTCTCCATCGTCCTCTAGGCCAATCCCTAGCCAGCTCTACCTCTCCCCCTTGTCCAAATTGGACATTCACACCATCTAGCACCCCCATGGTATAAAGGCCAGAGGGCACCCCAGCACGCCCCTTGCCCCTAATTTTCCCCCTTTCCTCCTGCACTCACCTCGCCTAGATCCACTCCCTCTCCCCAGCTCAGATATGCCCAGAAGAAGAAGAAGCTTCGAACCCCTTCAAAAATCGAGCAAGGCTCCTTCTCCTCTGCTCCCCTTACTCTGCATGTTGGTCCTCGAGATCCTCTCTTCCTCCTCTACCTAAACCTATGCTTATTTCTGAACAGGATCGACTCCTCCCTCATCACCACTGAGCTCTGATGAGGTCACCTTCGGCATCCGTCGCGCGAGCTATTTCCCGTGGACCACCAACGCCATGCTACCCCTCGATCTGCTTGCCATCATCCACCGAATCGCCTCATCGCCTCCCCGACCTCGCCCGAGCCCCTGGTAAGCCTTCCCCGCGAGTTCCGTCATCGCCTAGGGTTCGACCGCCGGCTGCTCTGTTTCTCGTACATGACGACCACGCGCCGTCCATCGTGACTTCCTCCAACGGCCACCGTTGCCCGATACCCCTTCGTGCCCCCGCTGTCGCTGACTACCGGGCCATGCCTGGCAGGTTCAAGCCGCAGCTCCCGCGCACCGCGCCACTCGCCGTGGGTCGATTCTCCCCCTGCGGCCCAGTACCTCCCCAGAATCCAGCCCAGTTCCCTATTGCCCCTTTTCTTTTTCTTTAAAATTTCAGATCCAGAGAAATACCCGTAGGATTAAATCCTTTTGAAAATAGAAATCAAATCCAATTGACAAGATTCAAATATCTGGAAGTACCCAGATGTTTTCTCAATCATGCAGAAGCAACCCCAAGTTCAAAATAAATTCCATTATTTGCTGGAATTTATTCTGCTCCCAAGTGTATTCCACACTAAATATTTTCCTCAGGGAGTTTTACATCTCCATTTGGGGAGAATCAAGCCTATTTTGTAAGGTATTTAAAATACCTATCATCTAGAACATGTCCTATGCCAAGGTGAACAGTAGTTTTCCCATAGCAAAAATAACAAAAATAGCCATATTCTGCCTTAGGTAATTTCTATAGGTCAAAAAAAATGTGTTATTGACCTGATTCCACATCCCAGTACACCATAGTGTCAACATATATCAAATCCTAGCAGCTCACATTTTATTAAGCTCTCGTTGAATTTTAGTGGTTTAAATACTTCTGTAAGTGGTATTTTCACTAAATAAACCACTCCAGGAGTTTCGCAACTCCACAAAGGGTGAATTCAATTCCTACAGAAATGTATTTCAAATGCCTATCACATGCCCTTGGAATAAACTCAATATCTTCTATATAATTGATCTGGTGAAAAAGAGAAAAACCATACAAAACTGTTTTGGGAATTTCTTGAGGGCATTATGGTAATTCTTTTGACAAGATCCCAACTCTCAGTGAACAAGTACATCAATCCCTACCAAATAATCCAACGAAATAATTTTTGAAGCTCTAGAACCTTTCTAGTGAATTATTTCCTCAAACTAGAGTTTATTCCACTTTAAAAATCATAACTAAAACTAGAAAATTGATAATCCAGTGAAACCGCTTGCGTTGGATTTGTGTTATCAAGACCTATCTGAGGATATCATTGTTTCACATTGTTATCCTACAGACCTCAGAACCCCACTCCAAGTTCATGGTATTTAGCCTTGACAACTATCTTCCAACGGGAAAAACACCTCAATGGCAATCTAGTAATATCACTCCAAGAATCCAACTTCTCCATAACCCACCAAGTTAAATAGTATTCCTTATACTTGTTTGCTGTATCGTTTGATGCTTGTATCCCTTGTATTGATTGTGGTATTGTCTGCTTGCATGTATGCTCAATGACGGCGATAGTGTGAGCGTTTGACGACAGAAGGAAGAGCCTCCTTATTATTATTGTTGGGTATTCTTGGTTATCTAAAGAAGTCCAGGGACTTATTTCTGATCACATGAAAGCCACCATCCCTGAATTCCCATACATGTCCTACTCTTGTTATTACCTGTTTTGTATCCTTTTGATAAACTGCATAATCTACCTGCATGTCTTGTTTTACAAATACTACGCTTATAACTTGGCTCCTACAAGTTATACATTGGTGTCCCTGGTGGCACCACCCTGATGCACCTACTATTTTATCCCTTTAGACTGAGAGTATGGTGGATAGCACCCTACCTCATTGGAAAACCTCGGTTTTGAGAAAATGAGATGTTTTGGGTTCTACCCTACTGCACATGTTTCAAAACGGCTTTGTAAAACCCCTGGGAAGATGGCATCGTTCCCAGTGGAGGTTTTAACAAAAGAAATGGTGATGATGAGAAATAAGAAAGTGAAGGGATGTTCAACGCCTTTACCGGAACAATTTTTATCAGTGCAACCACATTACCCCAGGTCCTAGGGCTTAACTCGTAGTTTGTCTGCATTAGCCGAGGCAGCTTGTACCATGCTTATAGGGAGAGATCCCTTGAATTCCGGGCAGGCGCTAACATATCTCGGATATGAAGCCTGTTGCTTGCTTCGGCAAGAGTGAGCCTGTTCTAAAAAGAGTGTCGGTGCAACAATTGGGTCTCTCGCGGACGGTATGAGTTAGGTGGTACGGAAGGAAGTGGAGTCACCAGATTAAGGTATACGCCAAGTTGCAGCTTGGGTATGCGCGTGTACGGAAGGCAGGACTATGGCTGGGAGCCACATACTCGTTGCCGGGGAGAACAAACCCAAAAGTAAAACCAGCCTTTGCTAGGGTCGACAAGCGAAAGGTTAGGTTTGATTATCCGGACCCCCATCTAAAGTGGTAGTGGGCCGTGGTTGTATCCAGGCGGATGTATTGATTCTTGTGGGGAAAGTGCACAAACTTTGCAGAGTATAATCTATTCGAATAGTCGTGTCCACGGTCAAGGACGGTTGTAATGGTGTTGGCTAGGAGTACCCAAACGTTGTTTGTTTGGAAAGAAAGGATGAAGGTTCCGGGGGAACCCGAGTTCAAAAGCTTTGCTTTGACCCAAGGTGGTCGAAGATATGGAGATGTCTTGAAATGATAAAACAAAGGCATGTTTCAAAACTCTTTTTCAAAAAAGAAATGGAGATGCCATAACTACAAGAGGTAGTCTAGGATTTTCAAAAACAAACCCAGATAGAGCTATCTCGCCACAGCCAGACTTGCATTTCCTTATTTCATTTATCCTGGTGGTTTGCGAGTGCATTCAAAAGTACTCACGGCGGTGTCCCTGGCTATTTACTTGGCCAGACTTTCAGAGTTTCGACTTGAGAAGATTAAGGTGACGTCCAGCGAGCTAGGCCATCTTCCCAGTCAGTTGCCTATAGGTTGAGGCACGATTGGGCTCTGCGCATGATGTTTTTCTGCTGCTAAGGATGGTGTAGCCATTATGGCTCTATGTAAGTCTTGTAATTTCGTTATGTTTCGGATGTTGTAATGATACTTGTCGGTTATGTTCCATGGCTCACTGATCATGGGAACGTGGATATATGCATAACAGGGTTTTTCTCGGATGATCAACAGACTTGGTATCAGAGCCATACTAACTGTAGGAGACCTTAGTTAGCATGGACGTTAGACAGGAAACGACAAACCTATTTTCTAAAAAGGCAAAGGCAAGAGATGACTATTTGCAAAAATGATTATGTCTTTTCCCCTCTATTTTGAAAACTACTTGCATTAATATGATTTTCTAATCTTAAAACCTTGTAAACCTGTCACTAACCCAACCCCATCTCAAAAATCTGTTGTAGATGGCCTCTTTCCGCTCATAACGCATCATCATTAGAAACTGTTTCTGGACCTTTGAAGAGCAACTTCACAACCTACTGAAGATAGTCAAGCGGCCCTCGCGAACGATTGAAGGAACCGAACTTCCTCGTAGCAACACCAATGTAATGCAATGGGTCATCAAGCTGTGATTCCCTCCCCCGATGAGGATATCGCGCCCACAATCTTCACCTTCCTCGATAGCAACTGGGTAGATGGTGTGGTGCGATCCATACAGGAGATCATGGCGCGCCTCTGCAAGATCCACGAAGATGTGTTGAAGGATACCTATTAACACCTGGTTGGAAAGCGCGACCATGATGGACTTCCTACCGAGTCTTTCCTCACCTGCTGCATCGGGAATCAATTGGGGAACATGGAATACCTACTCCAACGTTCCCAGGAAGATCTTGACAAGGCCAGGCGAGAGAACCTGCTTCTAAAGATGGATATCAACCTACTCCATAAGCACGAAAGTAGTCTTAGAGCCACCAATGCTCGCTTGGAGAAGATGCTGACCATTGAAGTACCTCCAACTCCTGAAGACGAGAATCCTGGGACTGACAACGAGCTCTCCTTCCTCAATGAGTACCACCCTATCGTACAGTCACCCGGTCCAACCGAGGCAACATCCAACTCTACACCTTGGGAAGGCACCACTCTCACCTTCACTGAAGACGAGCTCAATATCCCCCATACCCAGAAGATCTGCAATAGTTGGAACCCCACCCCAGGGTTAGCAATGAACCACAGATGCACCCTCCGAGTAATCACCCGCGTTGCAGCACACGCCCCTCTAGAAATAGGGTAGAGTCATGTATCTTCCCTGAACGCGTTTTGTAATGCTTAAGTACTATTGACACCTTCGGCTGCAGATTGGTTGGTTATGTAATAACATTCTTTGGATTGCTATGCTATTTGATTGTTTTCCTTCTTGTGTGTTTTACCCAAGACGTTGCATCAGATCCCAACCCGGAGAGGAAACGCCCCAAATGAACCCATCTCCTGAGAGTCTGGTATTCCTCCAAAATGCCAAAAGACTACTAGTACCCCAATAAAAACACCTTGGGAGACCCTCGGCTAGATCTGTTTGTTTAGACCAAAATCGCTATCCCCTAGTTCTATACTTTATTAATCCCGCTGAGTGGAACCCAGATAGCTAACCATTTAACACAGCTTACTCCCATACCTGGAACGCTAATCACCAACCGGAACCCCCACAAGATGGCCATGAAGACCGAAAGCTCAAAGAAGGCATGTAGCCGTTGCGAAAATGGAAGACACCAAGCCAGTAGATGTTCCGGCCACTGCCCAATCTGCGGAGAACCTCACTCGCCTAAAGTTTGTCCAACTCGATTTGTCACCTGTTTCCTCTGTGCAGGCCAAGACCATGTTCCAATCAGTTTCCCAATATATCCCCTCATTGGCAAGGCTCGTCAACCTCCTGGTGTCCGTGCAGGCAAGTCGTCAAATCAGTTACGCCGAAAGATAAGTACCTGCTTTTCATGCGGTCAGCCCGGTCACTTCAGTCGAGAATGCCCCCAGCGTACATCTGCCAAGACCTTCGTGAAGATGGAGCCTGAAGGCACCAAGGTCCTCACCTCCAGAAGAGACGACCACGCCCCTCTCGCAGCCCCGCAACTGAATGATGAAGATTCCCCTTGCCCTTCAAGCAACTACATCTCGTCGGGAGTCGAGTAGATAGAAGCCCCTTAACTTACTCTAGAATTCCCTGAAGTTGGCAAGTGCAACTTTTAATGCTCTAGGTCCATATCCCCTCCCCCTGGAACGACATCGATGATGCTACCCTCTCTTAAGTCGATGTCCGCTACATGAAGAACTATCCTTTGCCGCCCCTAGAAGGATGCCCCCGACTTGTAACTCTTCGATGTGCCCAGTCTAATCCTAAGGGGGAAAGACCACGTCTTTCCCGCAAAATGGATTAACCCTCTACCAGAAGCAATCCAACAGTTGGACCGAGGGACGTGCAATAGGATACAAAAATTCCTTAGGAGAGACGCCGTAAATCCTAACAGCCAAAAGATCACTCCTCGCAATCCTGGTTCAAGCCTCCTCCACCCCTGGTGTTTTCAAGACGATTGAAGTTCAACCCCACCATCGCAGTGACCCTGTTCAGAGATGAAGCCGACAAGTTAGTATACAAGAAACAACTAACAATACCTCCAAGACGAATCCCCTAATCTTACTCTCCCGAATCTTGGGATGAGATTCTTTTAAGGGGAAAGATCTCCCAATCTCAGCAACCCTAATTAGTGGACAAGAATAAAAAAATCAGGGGGAACAAAAACTTTTTCCTATACTTGGTGCAGTGTTTGCTTGTTGTTTGTCTATGTTTGTGTTTGTGTTTGTGTTTTTGAGTATATACCAAATGATACTCCTTACCTCACCATCAGTTGACAAAAGCTATTTACCAAAAATATCCTAGCTCCATTTACATATTCTCAAATGTTCTGGCATTTCAAAACCTAAGCCAAGATGCTTATGCAACCAAAAATATTTGAGTAGCTTCTAGTGACAAAACTATGGAGAGATATATACTATAATCTCCTTATGTTTTCGAGATAGAACCCTCAACTAACCTTATCCCTAGTTCTCCCAAAACCTCCCTTCAAAGCATTTAAATTCTACTCTTGGTAGAGATACCAAGGACCCTCATCTTATTCAAACCCCAACCTCTTCACAATGCCCCAACGTTACCTCAAGTTAGGCTTGAAGGTAACCATAGTAGTAGAGGATTGCTTGGAAGATGAGTTTTCTTGATATGCTGTCTGATGAGTTGCCTTGATCTACTGTTTGACTTGTTTGCTTAGGAAGTAGTATGAGCCACTCTAGGAGCTCATCACCAGGATCAAGAGGTTTCCAACTCTCCACATCCTAAGCAAGAAAACAATGAAAGATCAAATAACTCAATACTAGGTGATCATCTATGATCCTCAACCAGATCAATTCTGCAGTGATCCAATCCAGAAGTCTCGAAGTCAATGAATACCATCATCAAGCATGGATCCCTTCTAGTTAATATACTCTTCAACGTCATCCACTTGTTGATGCTCTGATACCTTGCAGCACCTCCAAAAACATTCCCTCTCATACTCTAGTCAAAAGTCTGGAATCTGCTTCAACATCACCTTTTTGAATGCCTCCCTTTACCAAACCATGTGCATTATCGGAAATGCACTTGAACTATCTTATTAAACATCCCAAGGACTACCAAGGCCCACCTTTTCATTTGGTTAGATCATCCTCCAACCCACTTGTTCTTGATGGTTTTGCAGGCAAGAAATTAACTTTCCCTGCAAATCTAGTCAACATGCCAACTTGGCTAGAAGCCCACACCACCATCCAACCTACAATGGACCAACTCCCTACATGGTTGTGTTCTACTCTTAAAGTTCTATGAACCTCTACTTCACTTGTTCCTAGTGAATCTCTGTGCTTCTTAAACCCACCTGGTTTATAAGGCATCATGACTCTTTTGGTATGGCAGCCTTAATTTCAACAAGGTTTGCCATCACTTCTAGATGACCTCAAATGCAATGAATTCAAACTCTTTCTGACATGATCATATATATGACTTGGTCTACCTATCCATCTATCCCTTGCATCAAGGTGAACTCTAAACTCCAAGATCCAACAAGGTTTAGGTGGCATAAATATAACATCTCCCTAGATCCTCAACTCCTTGTTTTCCATCTTATTCAAGTTGGATTTCCAATTCCCAAGGTTGCAAATGATTGCTACACCTTGTCTACACCCTCCACCTTGATTATCAAGATTTATCCAAAATTACCCATAATTATTAAGGCTCCAAATATAATTAAATCCTTTTAAAGACCAAATCTCAAAAACCCCCTCCACAATGGAAAGTTTGGTTTTTGCCAAAACACTTCCCCAAATTTTGACTCTTTTGAGATCCATCTATCATAACCTATCTTCCCATATCAAAAATAATAAAAAATTTAGAAGCTTTATTATTTCTTTTTGCCCATTTTCTTAAATGGCTGAATTGGAATAATAATTGTTTCAAATACTTTTATGCCTCAATAAATCGTGGGAAAATTCCCCTAAGTGTGTATTCACATATGGGACCCTATCAAACCAGAAACCAACCTTGTCCGATGTAAAAATATCAAATGATCTTCTAGAAACAACTTCTGTCCCTTTTGGATAAATGGATTTATGTGAAAAATCCCAAATAATTCCTGGATATCTACTTTGATCCCATCTACCTACCAGTACCATCTCCCCACTCTGTCCTATGCAGACTTTGGAACTTCCTTCACGACCACCTAATTACTCAATTTGGCAAATCTAGCTAAGATTGAGCTATTTCAAGATCAAATTATCTCCACCAAGCTTGTACAACACACTACCCTCCCCTGGTCGACCAGCACTATAGCTAAGCTACTGTTGCACTGACATCTTGGGCCCATGTGCTAATAGAGAGAGAGAGACAATCCCTAATCTTACAAGTTTCACCCCAATTAACTACCACAGCTGCCCTACCCCTCCCTCCCCGAGCCAATCCCCTTCCTAGCCATCTCTACCGTCCTCTAGGCCAATCCCTGGCCAGCTCTACCTCTCCCCCTTGTCCAAATTGGAGATTCACACCATCTAGCTCCCCCATGGGATAACGGCCAGAGGGCACCCCAGCACGCCCCTGCCCCTCATTTGCCCCCTTTCCTCCTACACTCACCTCCCCTAGCTCCACTCCCTCTACCCTGCTCAGATCTGCATAGAACAAGAAGAAGGAGAAGCTTCGGCCCCCTTCAAAAATCGAGCAAGGCTCCTTCTCCTCTGCTCCCCTTCCTCTGCATGTTGGTCCTCGAGATCCTCTCTTCCGCCTGTACCTAACCCTATGCTTATTTTTGCCCAGGATCGACTCCTCCGTCATCACCGCTGAGCTCCGACAAGGTCACCTTCGGCCTCCGTTGCTCGAGCTGTTTCTCGTGGAACACCACCGCCGTGCCGCCCCTCGATCTGCTCGCTGTCGTCCACCGTATCGCCTCGTCGCCTCCCCGAACTTCCCCGAGACCCTAGTAAGCCTCCCCAGCGAGCTTCGCCGTCACCTAGGGTCCCACTGCCGGTTGCTCTATTTCCTGTAGACGACGCCCATGCACCGTCCATCGTAACATGATCTGACAGCCACCGTCTCCCGATACCCCTTCGCGCCCCTGCTGTCACTGACCGCCGGTCCCCGCCTGGCAGTTTCTAGCCGCGGCTCCCGCCGCGCCTCCTGTCGTGGGCCGATTCTCCCCCTGTGGCCCAGTACCTCCCCAGAATCCAGCCCAGTTCCCTATTGCCCCTTTTCTTTTTCTTTAAAATTTCAGATCCAGATAAATACCAGTAGTATTAAATACTTTTGAAAATATAAATCCAATCCAAATGACAAGATTCAAATATCTGGTAGTACCTAGATGTTTTCTCAATCATGCAGAAGCAACCCCAAGTCCAAAATAAATTCGATTAATTGCTGGAATTTATTCTGCTGCCAAGTGTATTTCACACTAAATATTTTCCTCGTGGACTTTTACATCTCCATTTGGGGAGAATCAAGCCTCTTTTGAAAGGTATTTAAAATACCTATCATCTAGAGCAGGTCCTATGCCAAGGTGAACATTAGTTTGCCCATAGCAAAAATAACAAAATCAGCCATATTCTGCCTTAGGAAATTTCTCTAGGTCAAACCAAATGTGGTATTGACCTGATTCCACATCCCAGTACACCATAGTCTCAACATCTATCAGATCCCAGCAGCCCAGATTTTATTGAGCTCTGGTTGAATTTTAGTGATTTAAATACTTCTATAAGTGGTATTTTCACTAAATAAATCACTCCAGGAGTTTGGAAACTCCAAAAAGGGTGAATCCAATTCCTACAGAAAGGTACTTCAAATGCCTATCACATTCCCTAGGAATCAAATAAAGAGCATCTATAGAATTAATCTGGTGAAAAAGAGAAAAACCATAGAGAACTGCCTTTGGGAATTTCCTAAGGGCATTATGGTAGTTCTTTTGACACATGGAGTATCATTGCACGTGTTCTTTTCCAAACCACTTGATCCACATGACCACATACACTCAAATGGATGTGGCGATGCAACCTCTGTGACACTATTGCTCCATTACATGTGGCAGCTGCATTCCAATGTGTTTTGGGGCTTTCCGACCATGGTTTAACACATGGAGTGTCGTTGCATATCTTATTTTCCAAGCCACCTTGATCCACATGACCACACACACTCAAGTGGATGTGGTGATGCAACCGCTATCACACTGGTGCTCCATTACATGTGGTAGTTGCATTCCTATCTATATTCGGCTTTCTGACCATGGTTTGACACATGGAGTGGCATTGCATGTGTTCTTCTCCAAACCACCTTGATTGACATGACCACACACACTAAGGTGGATTTTGTGATCCAACCTCTATCACACTGGTGATCCTATACATGTGGCAGATGCATTCCAATGTGTTTTTTGGCTTTCTGACCATCGTTTGGCACATGGAGTGCCCTTGCATGTGTTCTCCTGAAAACCACCTTGATCGACATGACCTCACACACTCAAGTGGATGTGGTGATGCAACCTCTATCAAACTGGTGCTCCATTACATGTGGCAGTTTCATTCCAATGTGATTTTGGGCTTTCTGAGCATGGTTTGGCACATGGAGTGTCATTGCATCTGTTTTTCTACAAACCACCTTGATCCACATGACCACACACACTCAAGTAGATGTGGTTATGCAACCTCCCCACACTGGTGCTCCATTACATGTGGTAGTTGCATTCCAATGTTTTTTGGGGATTTCTAACCATGGTCTGAGACATTGAGTGTCGTTGCATGTGTTATTTTCCAAACCACCTTGATACACATGACCACAGACACTCAAGTGGATGTGGTGATTCAACCTCTGTCACACTGGTGCTCAATTACATTTGGAAGTTGCACTCCTATTTTTTTTGGGATTTCTGACCATGGTTTGACACATGCAGTATCATTGGATGAGTTCTTATCAAATCCATCCTTATCCACATGATCACACAAAATCAAGTGGATGTGGTGATCCAACCTCTATCACACTAGTGCTCCATTACATGTGAAAGTTGCATTCCAATGTGTTTTTGGGCTTTCTCACTATGGTTTGGCACATGGAGTATCATTGCACATGTTCTTTTCCAAACAAACTTGATCTGCATGACCACACACACTCAAGTGAATGTGGCGTTGCAACCTCTGTCACACTGTTGCTCCATTACATGTGCAGTTTCATTCCAATGTGTTTTTGGGCATTCCAACCATGGTTTGACACATGGAGTGTCATTGCATTTGTTCTTCTCCAAACCACCTTGATTGACATGACCACACACACTAAGGTGGATTTCGTAATCCAACCTCTATCACACTGGTGATCCTATACATGTGGAAAATGCATTCCAATGTGTTTTTGGGCTTTCTGACCATCGTTTGGCACGTGGAGTGCCCTTGCATGTGTTCTTCTGAAAACCACCTTGCTCGACCTGACCACACACACTCAAGTGGATGTGGTGATGCCACCTCTGTCAAACTAGTGCTCCATTACATGTGGCAGTTTCATTCCAATGTGTTTTTGGGATTTCTGAGCATGGTTTGGCACATGGTGTGTCGTTGCATCTGTTTTTCTACAAACCACCTTGATCCACATGACCACACACATTCAAGTAGATGTGGTTATGCAACCTCTCCACACCGTTGCTCCATTACATGTGGTACTTGCATTCCAATGTGTTTTGGGGCTTTCTAACCCTGGTCTGAGACATTGAGTGTCGTTGCATGTGTTATTTTCCAAACCACCTTGATACACATGACCACACACACACTCAAGTGGATGGGTGATTCAACCTCTATCACACTGGTGCTCCATTACATTTGGAAGTTACACTCCTATTTTTTTGGGGATTTCTGACCATGGTTTGACACATGGAGTATCATTGGATGAGTTCTTATCAAATCCATCCTTATCCATATGATCACACAAAATCAAGTGGATGTGGTCATCAAACCTCTATCACACTAGTGCTCCATTACATGTGAAAGTTGCATTCCAATGTGTTTTTGGGCTTTCTCACCATGGTTTGGCACATGGAGTATCATTGCACATGTTCTTTTCCAAACAAACTTGATCTGCATGACCACACACACTCAAGTGAATGTGGCGATGCAACCTCTGTCACACTGTTGCTCCATTACATGTTGCAGTTTCATTCCAATGTGTTTTTCAGCATTCCAACCATGGTTTGACACATGGAGTGTCATTGCATGTGTTATTTTCTAAACCACCTTCATCCACATGACCACACACAGTCAAGTGGTTGTGGTGATGCAACCTCTATCACACCAGTGCTCTATTACATGTCGAAGTTGCATTCCTATCTATTTTTGACTTTCTGACCATTGTTTGACACATGGAGTGTCATTGCATGCGATGTTCTCCAAACCACCTTAATTGACATAACCACACACACTTAGGTGGATTTCGTGATCCAACATCTGTCACATTGGTGATCCAATACATGTGGCCGTTGCATTCCAATGTGTTTTGTGGCTTTCTGACCATTGTTTGTCTCATGGAGTGCCATTGCATGTGTTCTTATCAAAACCACCTTGACCCACATGACCACACAAACTCAAGGGGATGTGGTGATGCAACCTCTGTCATATTGGTACTCCATTACATGTGGCAGTGGCATTCCAATGTGTTTTTGGGTTTTCTGACCATGGTTTGGCACATGGAGTGACATTGCATATGTTATTATCCAAACCACCTTGATACACATGACCACACACACTGAAGTGGGTATGGTGATGCAACCTCTACACACTGGTGCTCCATTACATGTGGAGTTGCATTCCAATGTGTTTTTGAGCTTTATAACCATGGTTTGAGACATTGAGTGTCGTTGCATGTGTTCTTTTCCAAACCACCTTGATACACATGACCACACACACTCAAGTGGATGTGGTGATGCAACCTCTGTCACATTGGTGCTCCATTACATTTGGCAGTTGCCCTCCTATTTGTTTTTTGGATTTTTGGCTATGGTTTGACACGAGGAGGATCATTGGATGAGTTATTATCCAATCCATCTTGATCCACATGACCACACACAATCAAGTAGATGTGGTGATCCAACCTCTGTCACACTAGTGCTCCATTATATGTGAAAGTTGCATTCCAATGTGTTATTGGGCTTTCTCATCATGGTTTGGCACGTGGACTATCATTGCACGTGTTATTTTCCAAACCACCTTGATCCACATGACCACACACACTCAAGTGGATGTGGTGATGCAACCTCTATCACACTGGTGCTCCATTACATGTCGCAGTTTTATTCCTATCTATTTTTGGCTTTCTGACCATGGTTTGACACATGGAGTGTCATTGCATGCCTTCTTCTCCAAACCACCTTGACTGACATTACCATGCACACTCAGGTGGGTTTCGTGATACAAACTCTGTCACAAGTGATCCAATACATGTGGCAGTTTCATTCCCATGTGTTTTTGGGCTTTCTAACCATTATTTGGGTCATGGAGTGCCATTTCATGTGTTCTTATCAAAACCACCTTGATCCACATGACCACACACACTCAAGTGGATGTGGTGATGCAACCTCTATCACACTGGTCCAACATTACATTTGGCAATTACACTCTTATTTGTTTTTGGGATTTCTAACCATGGTTTGACACATGGAGTATAATTGGATGAGTTCTTATCTAAACCATCTCGATCTACATCACCACACACAATCAAGTGGATGTGATGATCCAACCTCTGTCGCACTAGTGGTCCATTACATGTGAAAGTTGCATTGTAATGTGTTTTGGTGCTTTCTGATTATGGTTTGGCACATGGAGTATCATTGCACGTGTTGTTTTCCAAACCACCTTGATCCACATGACCACATACACTCAAGTGGATGTGGGGATGCAACCTCTATCACACTTTTGCTCCATTACATGTGGCAGTTGCATTCCAATGTGTTTTTGGGATTTCCAACCATGGTTTGACACATGGAGTGTCGTTGCATGTGTTCTGTTCATGCCACCTTGATCCACATGACCACACACACTCAAGTGGATGTGGTGATGCAACCTCTGTCACACTGGTGCTCCATTACATGTGGTAGTTCCATTCCTATCTATATTTGGCTTTCTGACCATCGTTTGACATATGGAGTGTCATTGCATGTGTTCTTCTCCAAACCACCTTGATTGACATGACGACACACACTAAGGTGGATTTCATGATTCAACCTCTATCACACCGGTGATCCAATACATGTGGCAGTTGCATTCCAATATGTTTTTGGGCTTTCTGACCATGGTTTGGCACATGGAGTGTTGTTGCATCTATTATTGTATAAACCACCTTGATCCAGAAAACCACATACACTCAAGTGGATTTGGATATGCAACCTCTGCACACTACTGCTCCATTACATGTGGTAGTTGCATTCCAATGTGTTTTCGGGCTTTCTAACCATGGTTTGAGACATTGAGTGTCGTTGCATGTGTTATTTTCCAAACCACCTTGATACACATGACCACACACACTCAAGTGGATGTGGTGATTCAACCTCTGTCACACTAGTGCTCCATTACATTTGGCAGTTGCACTCCCATTTGTTGATGGGATTTCTGACCATGGTTTGACACATGGAGTATCATTGGATGAGTTATTATCAAATCCATCCTTATCCACAAGACCTCACAAAATCAAGTGGATGTGGTGATCCAACCTCTATCACACTAGTGCTCCATTACATGTGAAAGTTGCATTCCAATGTGTTTTTGGGCTTTCTCACCATGGTTTGTCACATGGAGTATCATTCCACGTGTTCTTTTCCAAACCAACTTGATCCACATGACCACACACACTCAAGTGAATGTGGTGATGTAACCTCTATCACAATGTTGCTCCATTACATGTTGCAGTTTCATTCCAATGTGTTTTTGGGCCTTCCAACCATGATTTGACACATGGAGTGTCGTTGCATGTGTTATTTTCCATACCACCTTGATCCACATGACCAAACACACTCAAGTGGATGTGGTGATGCAACCTCTATCACACTGGTGCTCCATTACATGTCGAAGTTGCATTCCTACCTATTTTTGGCTTTCTGACCATGGTTTGACACATGGAGTGTCATTGCATGTGTTCTTGTCCAAACCACCTTGATTGACATGACCACACACACTTAGGTGGATTTCGTGATCCAACATCTGTCACACTGGTGATCCAATACATGTGGCAGTTGCATTCCAATATGTTTGGGGCTTTTTGACCATTGTTTGTCTCGTGGAGTGCCATTGCATCTGTTCTTATCAAAACCACCTTGATCCACAAGACCACACACACTCAATGGGATGTGGTGATGCAACCTCTGTCACACTGGTGCTCCATTACATGTGGCAGTGGCATTCTAATGTGTTTTTGGGCTTTCTAACCATGGTTTGGAACATGGAGTGTCATTGCATATGTTGTACTCCAGACCACCTTGATACACATGACCACACACACTCAAGTGGATATGGTGATGCAACCTCTGCACACTGGTGTTCTGATGACCCACAAGTATAGGGGGTGTATCGCAGTATTTTTAATAAGTAAGAGTGTCGAACCCAACAAGGAGCAGAAGGTGCTGGCTAGTGGTATGGATCAGGAATTCACTGCAAATACTTAGCAAACGGATTTTTAGGGGTTTTTGATAAAGCAAGTAAACAACGTACGAGTAAATAAAAGATAGTAGGAATAAATGCAGCAAGTGGCCCAATCCTTTATGCATCAAAGGGCAAGCCGGTTGTAATAATTAAGATGACCAAACGTTCTCGAGGACACATGGGAACACTGTCAAGTGATTTTTCTTCATATAGTTGATTAATCTTCTTTATCTTCCTAAGTGTTGTGTGGGTGAACCTGTGCTAATGTACCGACCTTCCTAGGACTAATACATACATGTGATTAAAGCCCTTGCAAACATTCGTAAGTACAATAAAGTAATTAAGGTAAAAACCTAACCACAGCTTTAAACTCTAAGACCCTTACGTCCCTTGTGCAATGGTTTCCTAACGGGGGTTTAGGTTTCTGTCACTCCGGCAACCCCTACGATTTGTAGCCAAATACACAATGCATTTCCCTAGGCCCATATAGGTGAAGTGTCATGTAGTCGACATTCACATGACACCACTAGAAGAACTACACCACAACTTAAATATCAAACCAATGAATCTTTCTCAACACAACTCCACCACTAACAACATGACTTCTCCCATGTCCTCAAGAACAAAACGAACTACTCACTAGAGATCATATGGATCATGATCAGAGATGGAATCATGATGTATAACAATCTGAACATAAACAATAATTCAATGGCTCACTCAATAGCATCAACTACAAAGAGTAATCAACACCGGGAAAGTTTCCCCTATGAACTATGCAAGATTCAACCCAATTGTTACAGCAATGTGGAGATGGTGATGAGGGTCCTGCTGATGATGATGGTGGTGATGATGATGATGATGATCCTGATGAAGTCCAGCTTGATGTTTGCCCAGGAAGAAATATGTCTGTCGGAATCTCCCCTCTCCGGGAAGGAATTCCCCAGGCAGAAATATGTCTGCCGGAGAGACCTTTCTCTATTGGTGTTTTCTGCCCCGCAGAGGCGGCGGAATCTTTTTGTGGTCGCTCCCCGAGTCTTAGGTTTTCGGTAGGATAATATACGCTAGAGGGGAGTGCCAGGGGTGGACCAGGGCGGCCACACCACCTGGTGGCGCGGCCTATGCTGGCCCGCGCCAAGGGGTGGTGTGGGCCCCCTATGGCCCATCTCCAGCCCCCCTTCTGACTTCCTTCGTCTTTTGGAAAAATAGGATTTTCCGTATATTTTCCCGGATTTTCTGATCTTCGTGAATTTTGCCTCCAAACAGCACCTTTTGCATCAGAATCCTGACTGCAGCGGTCCATGCTCCAAAAGTCATCAACCATGCAAAAACAAATGAAATAACATAAGTATCACCTCTCCATACAAAATATATCAATGAATAACAGTGAATTATGACATAGAATAGTGATGCCAAATGGACGCATCAACTCCCCCCAAACTTAGACTTCGCTTGTCCCCAAGCAAAACTGAGCTCAATAAACATGACCTCAGGTTTACGAAGTCAAGAGTCAATAAAATAATACGGAAAAGAAGCATCACATTCATCAAATACATATATCATAATAGAAGACAACTCACTATTATATAACTTAACTTGCAATGAGTAAAGGAAACACAATAAAGATACATAAAGTGAATCATAATTGGTAATGGCAAACTTAGCTCTTGGTCGAAGAATAGTTGATAATTTGCTGGAGTTCACAAATAACTGGTTTTCAATGATAGCTTTGAAAGTGGTAAACATCAAGATAAGAGCAATGTGCAAAAAAAGGAACATAAGAAACATGATTGAATAAATCATCATATGAATGAGTGAAACACAACAACTCAAAATACTTGCTGAGATAGAAGGGAATAGGTTTACTGACTCAACTACAGAGTAAAAGAAAGGCCCTTCATAGAGGGAAGCAGGGATTGCAAGTCTCATAAAGAGCTCCCAAAAATTATATACTTACTAGCTTTCATCTCTCATTGCCCCTATCATAGGCATCTTTTGGTGATTAAGGTTAAAGTGACACAACTAAGAGGATATGCTTGACAAGTTATAAGTTGAAATCTCATGCCCCTTACTTATGACTACCAAACCTCATGATACTCAACTTTAGTCACGAGTAAGCTCTTGTCATTGTAAATACATGTGTATCATTGAGAACCGCCAATAGGGTACCCCTTGCACATGACACAGGAGCTATCACATAATCAAAATGATAAGGCAAGTAGACAGTGAGCATCTTAGTGATCTTTTTATTTGCTATTTGCGTAGGTTTTTATTGAGGATGCTTCATAGAATGCTCACTATAGTTATGCTGGAAGTTTCCACCATGATTAGGCATGGCTTAGGCTAGCGGCCCAGGCGTTTCTCTAACACACATATAAACTCCATGATATTACAAGTTCCACTTTTATTTCACACCGCCGGGATCCGTGAGAAAAAGAACATGATATAAACTAGGTACAAAGTACCAATGCAGTGTTGAAAGCGTTCAACATGATACATGGTTCTGCTAACTTCAACTCATAAAGCGCAATCATATACGCAACAAAGAACGACCCAATGGTTCAGGTTATTAGATGCAAGAAAATTAAAGTGTGCCATCTAGTTCGTGAGAGCTTTAATCACTAATTTTCACATAACAAGTTTAATTTGGAAGGTAGACAAAACAAGAATTTACCTGGAATAGCAATAGTGTTAATAGGTAGGTATGGTGGACACAAATGGCAGAGGTTTTGGTTTAAAGGAGGTGGATGCACGAGAAGATTTCCCTCTCAGTACAGGTTTTTCGCTAGCATGGCTGGGTAGCAAGTATAAGAGTTGAAGGAAACAACCAAACATACAAGTGATAAAAACAATCATGCAATCTTCCTTGGAAGCACAAAAGATCTTAACTAGAGAATACTAGACTTATGAGAAAATCAAGAAACAAAGATGATGTAATTATTTTTCTTTAGAGTACTTTTATCTTTTCTTTCAACTCTCAAAAATAGTGTTGCTACTGACAGAGCCAGGTTTGCCAAAACCAACAAAATTAACTCAATGATCCCAAAGTGATACCAATACTAACAACAAGATCAATCATATAACCACGAATTGAAAAATAATATAAGCTATGCAAAAAAGATTAAATGATAGAACTTCTCATTAATATTCCATAACGGCAACTCACACCAAGGGATACATATCTAAAGCGAGAGGGGACACTTCCATAATGCAAACCATCCTACATAATAACTTCTCTATGCATGATATGACTCTACTAATAAGGTAAAAAGATAGAAGATATTGATGTGATACCGCGGCACTCCCCCAAACTTGGAACAAACCAAGGGGATGCCAAACCTGATGACCAACTACTCCTTTGGTGATGGTGGTATCCTCTCATCTTTGTCCGACTTCTAGGATAAGGGCTTCCCATCAACAAAGGACATCGTGGTCTCCAGCATCCTTAAACTTGCAGCAGCACTTATGCGTTTAAACCTAACCTCATACTCATCGTTTTGATTTTGAACGTCATAGAACCATGCTTGGAGTTTGTTGGTTGTTTGGCGGAGTGAGAGGACTGCATACTTGAGTTTAGTAGTCTCCTTTTGGTGCTCGGCGATGAGTTCAGAACAAATCTTATGGATGATATTCACTTCGCGCTCTGCCATCTTCTTATACCTAAAGACTTCTTGCTCCAGTGCTTCCATCCTGTCCTCCAGACTTCCTTCACCTTTAGGGCCTCGAACCTCTTTTATCCAGAGTTCCCCATATTCAAGCATCAACTCCTTGGGATGAATCTTCAACTCTCTCATGTATGGGTTGATGATATACTCTAAAGAATCTTCCTTGGCTGGTCCAGAGGAAGACATTGTAGCTCCAAATCTGGGACTATGCCTGTCAGAAACAGATCGAAACGAAAACACGACAAAAACACGATATACGAACCTCGGGAGTTCCGGGGGATTATATATTACGAAGTTTCATGACGAAAGGAAAGTACTAGGAGAAAATAGGTCGGAAACGGAGTCTGGGGTGGCCACACCACCTGGTGGCGCGGCCAGGGGTGGGCCCGCGCCACAGGGTGGTGTGAGCCACCTTGGCTCCATTTCCGTCCCCCTTTCGCTTCATAACTTTCCATATTGACTAAAACTGCAAAAATATAGTTGGATAGTGTTTTTGCAAAAGTTTTCTTACCAGAACTATTACCTATGTGAAAATGGACTTTGCGGGTCTACGAATTTGGTCCTTGATAATTTTTTCCGGAGTTATAACTTGAAAGGCATCAGCATCTTCATTGTAAGAATCCCCAACAATATAGTGTTCGAGTCGCTGCCCATTCACTACTTGTGTAGTATTATTTTTTAAAGAAGAAATTTTTATTGCTCCTAAACGATATACTTCTTCAATAATGAAAGGTCCTTCCCATTTTGACAGTAGCTTTCCTGCAAAAAATCTGAGACGAGACCTATACAATAGAACTTTCTCACCAACATGAAATTCTCTCTTAAGTATTCGCTTGTCATGCCATCTTTTAACTTTTTCCTTAAAGATCCTAGCATTTTCATAGGCTTCACTCCTCCATTCATCTAAAGAACTTAAGTGAAATAATCTTTTCTCACCAGTGAGCTTACAATCTCTATTTAGATCTTTAACTGCCCAATAAGCTTTATGTTCTAATTCTAAAGGTAGGTGACAAGCTTTCCCATAAACCATTTTATAAGGAGACATCCCCATAGGATTTTTGTAGGAAGTTCTATAAGCCCATAAAGCATCATTCAACTTTTTAGCCTAGTTTTTTCTAGATCTATTAACAGTCTTTTGCAAGATGGATTTAATTTCTCTATTTGATAACTCTACTTGCCCGCTAGTTTGGGGGTGATAGGCTAAAGCAATTCTATGATTAACATCATATTTAGCAAGGGTCTTTCTAAAACCACCATGAATGAAATGAGAACCCCAATCAGTCATGAGATACCTAGGTACTCCAAACCTAGGAAAGATAACATCCTTAAGCATTTTTAGGGAAGTTTCCCTATCAGCACTCTTCGTAGGAATGGCTTCTACCCACTTTGTAACATAATCAACAACAACAAGAATAAGAGTATAACCTTTCTAGATCTAATGCAAAAGATGCCGAATTTTGTCTACAGCACGACCGAGGATTTCAAGGGAACTCGTTTTGGGACTCGTATGTTGGAGCTTGTCCATGTGCTCTCTCTTCCAATCCCTACCTTTCAGGGACTTCAGCTGAGGAAGTTCCAGAGGAAGGACTTATGGGGATTTAGAGTTACCCAGCTAGGATGTGAGACAGAGCCCCAAACTGGGGATATTGCCTTTAAGATACTCCATGATGACATGGAGAGGGGCCTCGACATCGCTATGCAGGAGCTGTTGGGATGCCTATGTGGAAGTCACTCTTCTGAGATCAGGAGCCACTACTTCCACTTCTTTGGGAAGCGCGATGAGGACGGAGAGCCTATTGTGTTGGACGAGGCCACTAAGGAGTCTATCAAGCCCGTGCGTCACCACCTCTAGGACTTAGAGAGCCTTATCATACACCTCGATACTGATAGGACTAATGTGATGCTTAGCAACGATGAACTACGAGTCCAACTTAAGGAGAAAGACAAGGCTTTCTAGGAATAGGAAAATCGAATCAAGGAAATGGAGAAGAAGTTTGAAGACCAAGAGAAGAAATTCAAGAGCCAAGAGAAGAGAGTTCAGGAGAAGAACAAGAGATCAGAGACTTGGAGACCGAGTTAGAGCTTGAGGACATTGAGCTAGAAGCGGATCACGAGGTGATAGAAAGGCTATGCACACTGAAGAGAGAATTGCAGGCAAAGATCGATGCTTTGACTAGAAGCTTGGAGGAATACAAGGCAGGATTCGCAGCAGCAGGACTTGCACTAGTGGAGGAGGAAGTTGACATGAAGGAGTAGTGATACTTATCCGTCTATATATCGTTTATTATCGAGTTGCATAGATCATACCGACTTGTGGGTGACTATGCTAGCATTTTATTTTCACAAACTCTATTATTATCGTGATGTTGAACCTGCATGTGCTTGTTTGTTTGATTGTTGTTACTTTATTGGGTTATCTATCATTAGATACCCTTATTAAATCCACAGATGCCTCCCCGACGCAACAACGAGGATAACAATGACAATGGCAATGGAATGCAGGAAATGATGGCTACACAGACTCAATTGATGCAAATGATGACTCAATTCATGGCGAACCAGAATCGGAACAACAATAATAACAATAAAAACAACCAGAACAATCCACCACCTCTGGATATGCTTACAAGATTTCTAAGGCCGAGACCTGCTAAGTTCTCTGGTACTACTGACCCCGTGGTAGCAAATGATTGGCTACGCTCTGTGAATAAGGACCTAGTCACAGTTGGATGCACGGATGCAAAAAAGGTCAGATTCACAGCACACTTATTGGAAGGTCATGCGGCTACTTGGTGGGATAATTTCCAAGTTCACCCTATTGAGGAAGTAACTTGGGAAATGTTTGAGGATGGTTTTCGCACCACTCACATCTCTTTTGGAATAATGGGGTTGAAGAAAAAGGAGTTTCACAACCTCAAGCAACGCCACCGCAGTTTTTCTGAGTAGATCGAAGAGATATACAATCTGTCACGTTATGCACCATATGATGTTGACACTGACGCAAAGAGAAAGGAGAAGTTCCTTGATTGGTTGAATGATGAAATTTCTATGCAACTATCTGTTGCTTATGTTCCAATCTATCAATCTTTGTGTGATAAAGATACCATCCTAGAAAACAAGATGAAGCAAGTGGAGGGTAGAAAGAGAAAGCACCATTTTGATAAGTTTGGGTCATGATCACCTCACAAGCGTTCTCATGGTGAAGGAAGCAAGAGTTCAGGATTCCACAAGAATGGGAATCATAACAACCGTCATAACAATAACCACCACCAAGATGGAAACAATCATCGTTGACATAACAAAGGTGGATTCAGGAACAACCACAATGGTCATGGCCATGGGAATCAAAATAGTCAGAATCTTCACAATCAGCCAGCAAAGAAAGACATCAGTCAGGTGGAATGTTTCAAGTGCAAGAAGACAGGGCACTATGCTAATGAATGCCCAGAGAAGAAGACTGATGGGGCTAAGCCAAACCCATTTCAAAAGGGTCATGTCAATCACATCAATGTGGAGTCAATTCAAGAAGGATCTGATGCCGTGATCGGTAAGTTCAAGATTAACTCCTCTCCTGCACTTATCCTTTTCGATACCGGCGCATCGCATTCATTCATTTCAAGAGCATTTGTAGTCAAAAACGAACTCTCCACTGAAACCATTGGATGTCCCATTAATGTAATCTCCCCGGGTGGAGAAATGATAGTAAATTCTGGGTGCCGACAGATAACCCTAGAAATTGGAAAGAACAAGTTTCTAGTTAATTTAATAATCCTAGAGTCCCAAGGATTAGATGTAATATTTGGGATGGATTGGTTGACCCGTTATGAAGGAGTGATTGATTGTGCCAAACAAACTGTTATGCTCACCACCCCAAAAAAGAAAAGGATCAGGTTCAAGTCTAACTTTGAACCCAAGGGGAGCAAGGTTAATTTTCTTAAGGGGGTTAGCCTAGACAGTGTGCCAATAGTGAAGGAATACCCAGATGTGTTCCCCGAAGAATTACCTAGCATGCCGCTAGATAGGGATGTGGAGTTTCTGATAGACCTACTACCAGGAACTGGGCCTATAACAAAGAGACCTTATAAAATGTCGGTGGACGAGTTAAAAGAACTCAAGAAACAGCTGGGAGAACAGTTGAAAAAGGGATTTATCCAACCAAGTTCTTCGTCTTGGGGAGCACCAGTTTTATTTGTTGAGAAGAAGGACATAAGTCAAAGGCTATGCATAGACTATCGATCACTTAATGAAGTGACCATAAAGAATAAATATCCCCTACCTATAATAAATGATCTCTTTGATCAGCACGAGGGAGCATGTGTGTTCTCAAAAATTGATCTTCGATCAGGATACTTCCAACTTTTTTTTGAGGATGAACAGTGAGCAAAAGCCCATTGCAATTTTTATATTAAATTATAAGTGGAGTACAAGAATAATTACAGAGGCCTAACTATCCAAGGAAAAAACTAAGTCTGAGATTGGAGCCAAGCTTTAAAGTTTTTAGCAAGGTCTCTCTTGATTCTAAAGCTAATCCATCTTAGCTCTTCCTTATAAATTGCCTTCCAATTGCTGAAACTTGGTCTTTGATTATTGAAAATCTTATTATTTCTGATAATCCAAATCCCCCAAGCAGCTAGGATGATGATTTCCATAGCGAAGGGTAAATGCAATTTCTCCTTAATATCTTCAATGGCCTCAAACACTGATAAACCCCTATGTCTTTGCCAGAAAATAAAGTCCCAATAGTTTTCAGCAAAAGGACAATTCCAGAATAAATGAGAAAGGGTTTCTTCTTGTGAACATTCCATAACCACACACGAATAAGACTGTAGTTGCATATTTTTTCTTCTAAGGAGATTCCTTGTGTTCAAACAGTCTTGAAGAAGTAGCCCAAAAAAAGAATTTATGTTTCGGTTGATAGGAGGTATTCCAGATCCAAGAGAAATGTGAGGGGGTAGGTTGATACCCAATCATGACTTTGTAGGCTTTTCGAGATGTGAACTTGTTGTTTCCCCAAATGTATGACCAATTGTCTTGTCTTCCTTCTTGGATCTTAGCCAAAGCTTGTTGACAAATAACTTCCATCTGTTCAAACTCATTGTAGGCTTGTTGGGATAAGGGTAAGTGAAATAAGTCTTCTAGGAACTCAGATTGTACCACTTGTTTTATAGTGTAGCTTGTATTTTTTGCAAATGATAGTAGATGAGGGAATTTTTGGTGAAGACACTGCTCCTCCCAAAGATAAGTCCAGAATAAAATTGATTCCCCATTTCCTAGATTTCCTCTAGCCATGGCTTTGTATGAATCAATTAGTTTTAGATGAGATCTCCACCAGAATGAGCCTTCAGGGTTATGACTAGGCACAGACCCATCCACATAATAAGAGCTTTTCACCAGTTTCACCCAAGGAATGTCATGGTCATTATAGAACTTATCCAAGTTTTTTAGAAGTAAAGCATTATTCTGGATGGTTATATCTAGGACACCCAATCCTCCTTGATCCTTTGGCCTACAGATTTTTTCCCAAGCCACTAGGGCAGATCCTTTTGCTTGAACTTCAACACTTTCAGAACCTTTTTTCTCCATAAGCAACGTCTGAAGTATTTGATTAATTGGTTTTTGATGATTGGTGGAATCTCAAGGCAGCTCATGTAAAACATTGGTAGGGAAGATAACACTGACTTAACCATTTCAAGTTTACCACCATAATTGAGGAAGTAAGCAATTCCACTTAGCCTCTTCTCCACTCTTTGAACCATTGGTATGAAATGTTCTAAAGAGGGCTTGGTAAGGCCAAGAGGTAGTCCAAGGTAAGTAAAAGGAAAAGTACCTTTTAGGAAATTCAGTGTTTTTGCAAAGTGGTCCACTCTTGCATTGTCCAGATTGATGGGTATTAGACTTGATTTTTGATAATTGACTTTCAGCCCAGTTGAATCAGAGAAAGTGTTTAGCAAGGATTTTAGACAGATCAATTCTTTGACATCAGCTTTCATGACCAGAAGTGTGTCATCAACATACTGAATTATAGGGAAATCAGGGCATGCAGGGCAGTTGAGGGGACAGATATTAAATTCAGATTCATTGCCCTATTCAAGATGGATTGGAGTAAATCAGCAGCCAGGACAAACAGAAGTGGTGATAAAGGATCCCCTTGTCTAACTCCTCTTTTACCGTAAAATTTCTTCCCAGGAATACCATTTAGTAGAACAGATGATGTGCTAGAACATAGTAACAGTTGTATCCATTTTATCCACTTTTCTACAAAACCTCTAGCCTTGAGAATCTCAAGTAATGCAGAATGTTCAATCTTGTCAAAAGCCTTCTCAAAATCTAGTTTTAAAACAAGAATCTCCTCCTTTGATTGGTGACATTGGAAAATATTTTCAAATCCCCATCCAAGGCAATCCTGTATAGATCTTTGTTGTAGGAATCCATATTGATTTTTATGGACAAGCTTTAAAATAATCTTCTGCAATTTATTTGTCGGGATTTTAGTGATGATTTTTAACACACTATTGAGAAGAGATATGGGTCTGAAATCTGAGGGAGTCTCAGGGCAACTCTTTTTAGGAATCAGAGTAATGAAAGAGGAGTTAATGCTCTCAAGTGAGATTCTCTCATCATAGATGTCCTGAATCATCTTTCTTATGTCTTTACTAATTATAGGCCAACAACATTTGATGAACTCATTATTAAAACCATCTGGACCAGGGGACTTGTCATTGGGTAGATCTTTCACAACATCATCAATTTCTTTGTCTAGAAAAGGGGTTTCCAAACTTTCTCTTAAGTTTGAGCTCATGCCATCTCCAAAAAAATCAGCCAGGCTGAAATGCATAGAAGTATTGTCAGAAGTGCCCATTCTATTTTTGAAACCATTCCATAATAAATCAGCTTTACCCTCATGATCAGAGATTTCATCCTGATTAGCATTCTTGGGAGCAGAAATGTAATTATGTCTGTAGTTAATAGTTCCCTTTGAGTGAAAGAACTTTGTGTTACCATCCCCAAGTTTGACCCATTTTATCTTCCCCCTTTGTTTCCAATAGGACTTTTGGTTATGTAATAAGGTAATGACATGGGATTTTAACATATCTCTCAGGTTCCATTCCAGTATGTTCAGACATCTAAGGTCTTCAAAATTATCCAGAAGTTCAATGACAAGATTAACCTTGTCAATCAGATGTTTGAGGCACGGAAGGATACTTCCAACTAAAGATTAGAGAACATGATATACCAAATACTGCATTCACCACTAGATATGGGTTGTATGAATATATAGTGATGCCGTTTGGATTGACCAATGCACCGGCCTATTTCATGAACATGATGAATAAGGTATTCATGGAATTTCTTGACAATTTCGTAGTGGTATTCATCGGCGACATCTTGTTATATTCCAAGAGCAACAAAGAACATGAAGAACACCTACGCCTCATTCTAGAGAAACTCAGGGAACACAAACTATATGCTAAGTTCAGTAGATGTGAATTTTGGCTAAACGAAGTGGGTTTTCTTGGGCACATAGTATCTGGACGTGGTATAGCTGTTGACCCAGCAAAACTAGCAGCTGTGACAGAATGGGAACCTCCTAAATCGGTTAAAGAAATCCGTAGTTTCCTCAGCCTAGCAGGGTACTATCGGAGGTTCATTGAAAATTTCTCTAAGATAACAAATCCTATGACTGATCTGCTAAAGAAAGAGAAGAAGTTCAACTGGACAGAAGCATGTGAAACCAGCTTTCAGGAGTTGAAGAAGAGACTAGTGTCAGCACCAGTGTTATGTTTGCCAGATCTTGAGAAAGACTTTCAAGTATATTGTGATGCATCTCACCAAGGACTAGGAGGTGTACTAATGCAGGAAGGTAGAGTTGTAGCTTATGCATCAAGCAAACTCACAAATCATGAAGTAAACTATCCTACTCATGACCTAGATTTGGCATCAGTTGTACATGCCTTAAAAACATTGAGGCATTATCTTATGGGAAAACGTTGTGAAATGTTCACTGATCACAAGAGTCTGAAATACATTTTTACACAGAAAGAACTCAACATGAGACAAACAAGATGGGTAGAACTTATCAAAGATTACGACTTAAGTTTTCAATACCACCTTGGAAAGGCAAATGCCGTAGCCGATGCATTAAGATGTAAATGGCCTCAACAAAGGAGAATTGTCGGAAGAGTTATGTGCCCAATTTAGGGAGTTGAGATTAGAGATAGTGCCTGAAGGATACCCTGCATCCTTGGAAGTGCAACCCACACTGATGAATAGAATTCAAGAAGCCCAAAAGATGGACAAAGAAATAAAAGAAATCAAAAGTAAGGTTAGTGAAGGCAAGGCAAAAGGATTTCATGTCGATGAACAAGGAACCTTATGGTACGAAAAACGTATCGGTATCCCCCAGGATCTTGATCTTACAAGAAGCGCACAACTCACCATATTCAATTCATCCTAGTAACACCAAGATGTATATGGATGTTAAGTAAAGGTTCTGGTGGAATAATCTAAAGAAGGATATAGCAGAACACATTGCCTTGTGCAACGTGTGTAGTCATGTAAAGGCAGAACATCAGAAACCGGCGGGATTATTACAACCACTGCCAATACCTGATTGGAAATTATGATAGGATGGAACGCGTCCGTGGTGGTCTGAGGGATTGCTTCTAAAAAGTCTCGTCTTGATGCATGTCGAGTCTTGTGGGGAAAGTGCACCACCTCTCGAGAGGGTAAAACTAAGTACTTAGCCGTGTCCCTGGTTATGGACAATTTCTGAGCCTCAAGACAGTGAAGCAGTTCAATAATCTCCTCATCCAAATTTCTCTAAGTTAAAACTTGTGGGTGAACAAGGGTAGAGGTTCAGTGATGTCTATCATTGGAACCTTAGTGTTCTGAAAGAGAAAACTTACTTTTCAAAAACTATAAATTAAGACTTTCTTTTAGCAAAGTAAGCCAAAACCACACTTAGCCATATATTCATGTAGTTGTTGGATTATACTAAGTATCTATGGTATCACTTGCCAATACAATTCCAAATGTATTGAACCTTTGTGGATGTAACTTATTATGTTGCAGGATACTCTGATGATGAGTAGGGTTGCGGGTCTACACTCGAAATGTTTGCCTGTGGCGCATGAATACAAAAGACTCTATTATTATACTATGTAATGTGAAACTTGAGTATCTTAGCCTTGGGCTAAGTGAGTTGTAAGAATCATTATATTCCTGGATATGTGATGTAATAATGACCTTTGTTTCTATGTACTTCATCTTAAATTGTGGGTGCTAGCATTTTGATTCAGGGACTAGCACTGCAATCACAGGGATCTTACCTTATTATGGTGAGATCTTACATAAAAGTATTGTGTAAGATAGAGGAACTCAATTCACTTCACACTTTTGGCGACAACTTCACGAGTCATTGGGCATTGCGTTTCATCCACAGACTGATGGGCAGACAGAAAGGACCAATCAAATATTGGAAGATATGCTAAGAGGTTGTGCGTTAGATTATGGATCTAGTTGGGATGAAAGTCTACCATATGCGGAGTTTTCTTACAACAACAGCTATCAATCAAGCATAGAAATGGCTCCGTTTGAATTCCTTTATGGTAGAAAGTGTACCACACCATTGCTGTGGAATGGAGTAGGAGAAAGAAATTTGTTCGGCCACACCTAATCAAGGAGGCTGAAGAGAAAGCCAAGATGGTAAGGGATAGGCTAAAGGTAGCCCAATCTCGGCAAAAGAGCTATGCCGATCCAAAATGTAGAGAGGTCACCTATGAGGTTGGTGATAGAGCTTATCTCAGGGTATCACCACTTCGTGGTGTAAAGATATTTGGAATCAAAGGAAAATTAGCACCACGCTATGTAGGACCCTTCAAGATTTTGAGCCGCAAAGGAGAAGTGGCATATGAGATAGAATTACCAGAATCTCTATCAGTAGTTCATAATGTATTTCATGTTAGTCAGCTGAAAAAGTGTCACCCAGAGATGGAAGAAACTTCGTTGAAAGACACTATACCGTTAGAAGAAGTTTAGCTAGAGAATGATCTCACTTATGAAGAGAAACCTATTAAGATTCTAGAGACAGCAGAAAGGATTACCTGTACCAAGACAATCAAATTCTGCAAAGTGCAGTGGAACCATCACACTAAATAAGAAGCAACATGGGAGCGAGAGGATGAACTTCGGAGAGATCACCCTCACCTATTTGCTAGCCAACCCGAATCTCGAGGGCGAGATTCATCTTAAGGGGGTTAGATTTGTAACATCCCAAAAATTTCACCTATAAACCATCATCATTGCATTCATATCATCATGGCATGTACTACTTTGCATTTAGTTTGTCCTCCAAAATTTTGGTGAAATTTAGAGCCAATTTGGAGCCCTTTTGCTAAATCCAAAACCTAGAAAAAAAATCTAAAAAGGAAAAAGAAAAGGAGGGAAAATTTTAAACAGCAGCAGCACTTCTGGCCTTTTCGGCCCAAACCGGCCCAACGAGCCCACCCAGGCCACTCCCCCCCCCCTCTTTTTCTTTTCTCACACCCCACTGCACACCCCCACCCACTTACCTCCTGGCCCCACATCCACGTCACCGCCACCTCATCTTCTTCCATGCGAACGGGCTGCACCTCCTCCCCTCATCTGCCGTTTCCAAACCCGGCCAAATTCTTGCGTTTCCGCGAGTAAATCGCCATTACGGCCACCCCTACTTAACCCCCTCTCACTGCTCGTCAGTTTCCCCCCGCCACTTCCCCTGGAGAGCCCCCAGGCTCCCTAATTACTAGCTCGAACCACCACCGTTTGAAGCTACTCCGGCGATGATTCCGGCGAGCTCCGGCCACCTTGCGCCTTATTTTCTTTGTCGTGTCCTAGCGCGTATTTTAACCCTAGCCGCGTGCCTTCTCTTGCTCCAGGTCGACGACACGGTCTACTCTGGCGAACTCCCTCTGCCGCCGCCGTCCGTCGAATTTTCCGATGAGGTTAGGGTTTCCGCCGCCCCTTTTTAGTCTCTGCTAGATCGTGCTGACCCGGGCGCACCCCACTGACCCCTCTCCTTGTTTGTTTGAGCCCCAGATCGCCATCTCTGACATGGAGCCACGAGCTCCGCCGTCGACGCAACTCCAGCGAGGGTCGAGATCGAGGCAGAGCACCCCCACGCCACCGTGACCTCCATCGAGACCGCCACGACCGCCTTGACCTCTGGTAAGTGTCCATGGACCCCCTGCCACTGTAGAACCGCCGGAACATCGCCGCCCGATGCACCGCTGCCGCTTGCGGTAGGTCAGTGCCGCCCGTTTCTGGCCAGGCCCTAGGAGCCGTTAGATCTATCGCCAGCGGCTCAGATTAGATCACTAATCGAAAGGGTGCGGGCTGATCAGATCCGTCCTTTTGTCACTTAAAATCTAATGGTTTGCAGCAGTCGATCCGACCGAACCGGTACGGACCAATAGGGTTGCGCCACGTCGCCCAGGTTACCTGTTTAAATAGAAAAATAGACAGATTATGTATTAAACTTAGAAATTCAATAACTTTTGATCCACAATTCAGAAAAATGCAAATTTGGTGTCTATGGATTCAGAAAAATAAGACCTTTATTATAGAGGCCTTGTTTCACACTTTTGCTTCTGAAAAATTGGACTTTTAGGCAGAACCTTTTTAGGAGTATTCTGCTCATAAAAAGTATTGCATAAATTGTTTTTGGGTATTTCTCATGCCTTTAGATAGAGTATTTCAACCTCTGTACTGTGGACTCTATAAGTTATAGAGTTGTGATCATATCACTGCATTTTGCATGCATTCATATTTTTGCACTATTTTATTGATTGAATTATTGTTGTTGTATTGTTCTTTGTGTAGATTGTGTGGATTGTGAAGATTGTGTAGATTGTGTGCATTGTGCCTATTCCCCTAGCTACCAACGCAAGTGATATTTCATCTTATGTCCTATTATTTTAACTATTGCACTAGTGTTATTTTGGTAGATCTTAGTATGATAGGAACTATTTATATGTTACTATACTATGATATGCTATCCTATAGATTATATCTTGGTAGTATTTCCTAGTTGAAAGAAGTCGTATGTTAGAGTGCTTAGCCATGCTATTAGAGTTCGTGGGTGCAAAATTCATATCAAGATAATATGGATGGATATTATTTTGATTAACTAAGAAAACAACTAATATCAATGAAACACCTAGGTGGAATGGGACTTGCTTGGATTATGTTGAGTGGTTACTCAGGGGCCATGTCTATGGTCGGCTGGTGTATCGCACTTGTGGACGGCCACCCAGGAACAAAGAGATTGGAGACGTTCTTGTCACGAAGCTTGCCGTGCAGCCACATGGCATATGGGCTCTGCCTTGACCAACTAAATTGCAAGAACTCAGCCAAACAGACAAAAGGTGGTAGTTATGATAGGATGGAACGCGTTCGTGGTAGTCTGAGGGATTGCTTCTGAAAAGTCTCGTCTCGATGCATGTCGAGTCTTGTGGGGAAAGTGCACCACCTCTCGAGAGGGTAAAACTAAGTACTTATCCGTGTCCCCGGTTATGGACAATTTTTGAGCCTCAAGACAGTGAAGCAGTTCAATAATCTCCTCATCCAAATTTCTCTAAGTTAAAACTTGTGGGTGAACAAGGGTAGAGGTTCAGTGATGTCTATCATTGGAACCTTAGTGTTCTGAAAGAGAAAGCTTACTCTTCAAAAACTATAAGATAAAACTTGCTTTTAGCAAAGTCAGCCAAAACCACACTTATCCATATATTCATGCAGTTGTTGGATTATATCTATGGTAACACTTGCCAATACAATTACAAATGTATTGACCCTTGTGGCTGTAACTTATTATGTTGCAGGATACTCTGATGATGAGTAGGGTTGCGGGTCTACACTCGACATGTTTGCCTGTGGCGCATGAAGACGAAAGACTCTATTATTATACTATGTAATGTGAACGTTGAGTATCTTAGCCTTGGGCTAAGTGAGTTGTAAAAACCATTATATTCCTAGATATGCGATGTAATAATGACCTTTGTTTCTATGTACTTCAAACGTGGGTGCTAGTATTTCGATCCAGGGACTAGCACTGAAATCACAGGGATCTTACCTTATTATGGTGAGATCTAACAAAACTGGGTAATTCCAATTTCTACAGAAAGGTATTCTAAATGCCTACCATTAACCCTTGGAATCAAATCAAAAGCTTCCGTACATTTAATTTTGTGAAAAAGACAAAACAGCTCCAGAACTGCCTTTGGGAATTTCTTGAGGGCATTCTGGTAATTATTTTGGACTTATTCCAACTCTCAGTGAACAAGTACGTCGAGCCCAACCTAACCACCCAAGGAAATAATTTTAGGACATCCAGAACGTTTCTGGTGAATTATTTCCTAAAACTAGTGCTTTTATCACTAGAAAATTCATAAGAATTTGAAGAAAAGTGATAAAATCATGAAACCACTTTTGTTGGTATTTTTTGTCAAGACCTACCAGATGGTATTCTGGTTGCAAATTGGTACCATACTTACCCAGGCCTTGATCCCAAACCCCTTCATTAGTGGTTTTGACCTTTTCCCTAATAAAGGAAATCCCACCACCTCAATTAGGGTTTTTGCAATGGTTCTAAACCCAGCCACTCAAAACCTACTGAATATTATAATTGTATTGTCCACTTTCTTACTGTATGAATGTCCACTTGTATGCCTTGTTTTGATTGTTGTCTTTCTTGTTTGCATGTATTGTCGATGACGATGATAGTTGCGCTTGTATTGACGCCGAGAAGAAGAGATCTCATTATTATTGGTATTGATATTCTTGGTTATCTAAAGAAGAAGTCCAAGGACATATTGCCATATTACTGATCATCAGGCAATCCACCTTCTTTCTCATAAGCCTTGTCCTACTGTTTTACTTATGCATGTTTTACTTACGGTTTCATGAAAACTGCATTGTTTTACTATATGATGTTGTATATCTGGTAGTGGCTTGGCTCCTCCAAACCATTACTCAATGGTACTACTAAGTACAACCCCCTTGATGATACCTATTTGCATGTAGTGGAATAGATGGTGTATTACACAATACCCCTTTGGAGACCCCGTTTTAGCCGAAGCAAAACTAGAGGATGGGAAGACCCCTAGAAAAGTTTTACCAAATGTTTTATGATAAAACCTTGGTGAGGTGGGACCTCCCAACAGTTGATGAGAAAGAAAAAGGTTTTTGTTTGATAAAATTCTGAAGGAAAGATGGAGGAAAAAGGTTTACAAAAACGCACCCGGTTCTTTGCAGTTTAGCTATAACAACTTAACCCTATGCACATTACTCTAGAATAGGACAGGGCTGGATTTGATGTTTGTCTATTCTGGTATAAGTTGCCTTGCAACTACTACAAGGGATGAAACTCCCTGGAGGGTGGGCCTTCTCCTGAAGGGTCCATGTGGCACATCGACCTGGAGAAGGAACGAAGGGTCTACGGGCCTGCACGCGTTACTATGAGCCCCTCATTGAAAGCGCACACTCAAGAAGTGGAAAAAGTGGTCTGATTGGTCCTCGGTACCCGACGTCCCGGTGTTGAGGGGAACAACACTCATAGGGTAGGCACTTATATTGGAGTGGGCATCCGGAGAGTCTTGATCGGTTACTCGACCCACGATCGGTGTAGATCAGGGTAGTGTACCCGGATGGTGTTGGTAAAGTGTACAACCTCTGCAGAGTGTAAATCTATTCGAATAGCCGTGTCCGCGGTTATGGACGGGTTGGACAAACTTCTGTAGAGCGGTGCTAGTTTTGTTTTCAAAAAGGATTTCGGAAAAGAAATGGTTTTGTAAATGCTTTGACCATGGGATGGCCGTAAAGGAGAAAGGTTTTGACCATGGGAAGGTCGGAAGGAGGAGAAAGGATTTTGGTCGTGGGACGACCTGCAGACAGGAACAAATGGGTGACCCAGTCCTGATGTTTTCCAAAACTTTTCAAAAAGGTTTCCAAAATGTTTACAAAGGTTTTCAACAAAGATATGTAGATGCTATATCTACAAGAGAAACTATTTGAGAAAAGAACCTCTCTTGAAGCCCACCTACTACCACATCCATATTGCAAATCCTCTTGTTATTATTATTTTCTTGAGGTGGTTTGCGAGTACATTCAAAGTACTCACTGGCATTGTCCATGGCTATTAACTTGGTCAGATATCAAGAAGAAGATGATGTTGGAGCCTATGCGAGCTAGGACGTTCTCCCAGTCAGCTGCATGTAGGTTAAGGCATGGATCGCGCTCTACGCTTGATGAAGTAACGCTGATGATTATTGATGTAGCCATAACGGCATTTATGTAAGTCTTGTAATTCGGTATGTCTCGGATGTAGTAATGATACTTGTCGGTTATGTTCCATGGCACACTGATCATGGGAATGTGGTGTATGCATGACAGGGATTTCTCGGATAATTAATCCGGGGGCCCCACATTGACTCCTTTGAGATTCGATTGGGCATTACAACATTATACATATACCGCCAACCAACTGCATCTATGACTAATAATCCACCTTCAGGTTATCATCCGAACCCCCTCCAGTATTAAGTTGCAAGCAACAGATTATTGCATTAAGAATTGCGTGTAAAGTAACAATACGATTGTTCTATGAACAAAGGATTGTTGTTTTCTCCCTAGTAGCAACAACACATCTAGTACCTTAGAGATTTCTGTCACTTCCCTATATTACCAGAGGCATGCACCCACTATCGAGCATAAATACTAACTCTTGGAGTGGCTAGCATCTACTTGGCCAAGATAGCTACTAACAACGGAAATCATGCAAGATCACAAATTACAAAGACATGATAGAATCAATAATCAATCTAAAATAGCATCTCAATATCCATCGGATCCCCGCAAACACAACATGCAGAATTACAAATAGATGATCTTGATCATGAACGGAGCTCACAAGATCTAGACATGAAGGCACAAAGGAGGAGAACCAGTCATCTAGCTACTACATGGACCCGTTGTCCAGAGATGAACTACTCACGCATCACACCGGAGGCTTGCATGATGATGAAGAAGGCCTCCAGGGTGAATTCCCCTCTCCGCCAGGGTGCCGGGAAGAGCTTCAGAACCCTCCCAATCTAGGGACAGGGACGACGGTGGCTACAGACTCTTTCGTGGATTTTTTATCTGGTACTTAGGTTTTCCGTATCAGAGGCAATATATAGGCGGAAGGAGAGGCCGAGGGGTGCCTAGGGTGGCCACACCACCCCCTGGCGTGGGCCAAGCCTGGCCGCGTGGCCAGGTGGTGTGGACGCCCTCTGGCCCTTCTCCGTCTCGTATTCTGGCTCCAAGTGTCCCCCGGTAAAATAATAACTTTGGCTTTTGGGATTTCCAACCATGGTTTGACACATGGAGTGTCGTTGCATGTGTTCTTTTCCAAGCCACCTTGATCCACATGAAAACACACACTCAAGTGGATGTG
This sequence comes from Avena eriantha, assembly GCA_910589775.1. Classification (NCBI taxonomy): domain Eukaryota; kingdom Viridiplantae; phylum Streptophyta; class Magnoliopsida; order Poales; family Poaceae; genus Avena; species Avena eriantha. The sequence continues at coordinate 234,310,959 of OU342741.1, forward strand.
GTGATGAAACCGCTGTCACACTGGTGCTCCATTACAAGTGGTATTTGCATTCCTATCTATATTTGGCTTTCTGACCATGGTTTGACACATGGAGTGTCATTGCATGTGTTCTTCTCCAAACCACCTTGATTGACATGACCACACACACTAAGGTGGATTTCGTGATCCAACCTCTATCACACTGGTGATCCAATACGTGTGGCACTTGCATTCCAATGTGTTTTTGTTCTTTCTAACCATCGTTTGGCACATGGAGTGCCCTTGCATGTGTTCTTCTGAAAACCACCTTGACCGACATGACCACACAAACTCAAGTGGATGTGGTGATGCAACTTGTGTCACACTGGTGCTCCATTACATGTGGCAGTTTCATTCCAATGTTTTTTTGGGATTTTTGACCATGGTTTGGCACATGGAGTGTCGTTGCATTTGTTCTTGTCCAGACCACCTTGATCCACATGACCACACACACTCAAGTGGATGTGGTGATGCAACCTCTGCACACGGGTGCTCCATTACATGTGGTAGTTGCCTTCCAATGTGTTTTGGGGATTTCTAACCATGGTTTGAGACATTGAGTGTCGTTGCATGTGTTATTTGCCAAACCACCTTGATACACATGACCACACACACTCAAGTGGATGTGGTGATTCAACCTCTCACACTGGTGCTCCATCACATTTGGAAGTTGCACTCCTATTTGTTTTTGGGATTTCTGACCCTGGTTTGACACATGGAGTATCATTGGATGAGTTCGTATCAAATCCATCTTGATCCACATGACCACCCAAAATCAAGTGGATGTGGTGATCCAACCTCTATCACACTACTGCTCCATTACATGTGAAAGTTGCATTCCAATGTGTTTTTGTGATTTCTCACCATGGTTTGGCACATGAAGTATTATTACACGTCTTCTTTTCCAAACAAACTTGATCCACATGACCACACACACTCAAGTGAATGTGGTGATGCAACCTCTGTCACACTGTTGCTCCATTACATGTTGCAGTTTCATTCCAATGTGTTTTTTGGCTTTCCAACTATGGTTTGACACATGGAGTGTCGTTGCATGTGTTATTTTCCAAACCACCTTGATCCACATGACCACACACACTCAAGTGGATGTGGTGATGCAACCTCTATCACACTGGTTCTCCATTACATGTCGAAGTTGCATTCCTATCTATTTTTTGCTTTCTGACCATGGTTTGACACATGGAGTATCATTGCACGTGTTCTTCTCCAAACCACCTTAATTGACATGACCACACACACACTTAGGTGGATTTCGTGATCCAACATCTGTCACACTGGTGATCCGATACATGTGGCAGTTGCATTCCAATGTGTTTGGGGCTTTCTGACCATTGTTTGTCTCATGGACTGCCATTGCATGTGTTGTTATCAAAACCACCTTGATACACATGACCACACACACTCAAGTGGATGTGGTGATGCAACCTCTGTCACACTGGTGCAACATTATATTGGCAGTTGCACTCCTATTTGTTTTTGGGCTTTCTAACCATGGTTTGACAGATGGAGTATCATTGGATGAGTTCTTATCCAAATCATCTTGATCCACATGACCACACACAATCAAGTGGATGTGGTGATCCAACCTCTGTCACACTAGTGGTCCATTACATGTGAAAGTTGCATTCCAATGTGTTTTTTGGGTTTTCTTACCATGATTTGGCACATGGAGTATCATTGCATGTGTTCTTTTCCAATCCACCTTGATCCACATGACCACATACACTCAGGTTAATGTGGCGAGACAACCTCTGCCACACTGTTTCTCCATTACATGTGGCAGTTGCATTCCAATGTGTTTTTGGGCTTTCGAACCATGGTTTGACACATGGAGTGTCGTTGGATGTGTTCTTTTCCAAGCCACCTTGATCCACATGACCACACACACTCAAGTGGATGTGGTGATGCAACCGCTGTCAGACTGGTGCTCCATTACAAGTGGTAGTTGCATTCCTATCTATATTTGGCTTTCTGACCATGGTTTGACACATGGAGTGTCATTGTATGTGTTCTTCTCCAAACCACCTTGATTGACATGACCACACACACTAAGGTGGATTTCGTGATCCAACCTCTATCACACTGGTGATCCAATACATGTGGCCCTTGCATTCCAATGTGTTTTTTGTGCTTTCTGACCATCGTTTGGCACATGGAGTGCCCTTGCATGTGTTCTTCTGAAAACCACCTTGACCGAGATGACCAAACACACTCAAGTGGATGTGGTGATGCAACCTCTGTCACACTGGTGCTCCATTACATGTGGCAGTTTCATTCCAATGTGTTTTGGGGCTTTCTGACCATGGTTTGGCACATGGAGTGTCGTTGCATCTGTTCTTCTCCAAACCACCTTGATCCACACGACCACACACACTCAAGTCGATGTGTTGATGCAACCTCTGCACACTGGTGCTCCATTAGATGTGGTAGTTGCCTTCCAATGTGTTTTGGGGCTTTCTAACCATGGTTTGAGACATTGAGTGGTGTTGCATGTGTTATTTTCCAAACCACCTTGATACACATGACCACACACACTTAAGTAGATGTGGTGATTCAACCTCTCACACTGGTGCTCCATTACATTTGAAGTTGCACTCCTATTTGTTTTTGGCATTTCTGACCATGGTTTGATACATGGAGTATCATTGGATGAGTTCTTATCAAATCCATCTTGATCCACATGACCACACAAAATCAAGTGGATGTGGTGATCCAACCTCTATCACACTAGTGCTCCATTACATGTGAAAGTTGCATTCCAATGTGTTTTTGGGCTATCTCACCATGGTTTGGGACATGGAGTATCATTGCACGTGTTCTTTTCCAAACCAACTTGATCCACATGACCAGACACACTCAAGTGAATGTGGTGATGCAACCTCTCTCACACTGTTGCTCCATTACATGTTGCAGTTTCATTCCAATGTGTTTTTGGGCTTTCCAACCATGGTTTGACACATGGAGTTTCGTTGCATGTGTTATTTTCCAAACCACCTTGATCCACATGACCATAGACACTCAAGTGGATGTGGTGATGCAACCGCTGTCACACTGGTACTCCATTACAAGTGGTATCGGCATTCCTATCTATATTTGGCTTTCTAACCCTAGTTTGACACATGGAGTGTCATTGCATGTGTTCTTCTCCAACCCACCTTGATTGACATGACCACACACACTAAGGTGGATTTTGTGATCCACCCTCTATCACACTGGTGATCCAATACATGTGGCACTTGCTTTCCAATGTTTTTTGTGCTTTCTGACCATCGTTTGGCACATGGAGTGCTCTTGCATGTGTTCTTCTGAAAACCACCTTGAACGCCATGACCACACACACTCAAGTGGATGTGGTGATGCAACCTGTGTCACACTAGTGCTCCATTACATGTGGTAGTTTCATTCAAATGTTTTTTTGGGCTTTCTGACCATGGTTTGGCACATGGAGTGTTGTTGCATCTATTCTTCTCCAAACCACCTTGATCCACATGACCATACACACTCAAGTGGATGTGGTGATGCAACATCTACACACAGGTGCTCCATTACATGTGGTAGTTGCCTTCCAATGTGTTTTGGGGCTTTCTAACCATGGTTTGAGACATTGATTGTCGTTGCATGTGTTATTATCCAAACCACCTTGATACACATGACCACACACACTCAAGTGGATGTGGTGATTCAACCTCTCACACTGGTGCTCCATTACATTTGGCAGTTACACAACTATTTGTTTTTTGGATTTCTGACCCTGGTTTGACACATGGAGTCTCATTGGATGAGTTCTTATCAAATCCATCTTGATCCACATGACCACCCAAAATCAAGTGGATGTGGTGATCCAACCTCTATCACACTAGTGCTCCATTACATGTGAAAGTTGCATTCCAATGTGTTTTTGTGCTTTCTCACCCTGGTTTGGCACATGGAGTATCATTGCACATGCTATTTTCCAAACCAACTTGATCCACATGGCCACACACACTCAAGTGAATGTCGTGATGCAACCTCTGTCACAGTGTTTCTCCATTACATTTTGCAGTTTCATTCCAATGTGCTTTTGGGCTTTCCAACCAAGGTATGACACAAGGAGTGTTGTTGCATGTGTTATTTTCGAAACCACCTTTATCCACATGACCACACACACTCAATTGGATGTGGTGATGCAACCTCTATCACACTAGTGCTCCATTACATGTCGAAGTTGCATTCCTATCTATTTTTGGCTTTCTGACCATGGTTTGATACATGGAGTATCATTGCATGTGTTCTTCTCCAAACCACCTTAATTTACATGACCACACACACTTAGGTGGATTTCGTGATCCAACATCTGTCACACTAGTGATCCAATACATGTGGCATTTGCATTCCAATGTGTTTGGGGCTTTCTGACCATTGTTTGTCTCATGGACTGCCATTGCATGTGTTTTTATCAAAACCACGGTGATACACATGACCACACACACTCAAGTGGATGTGGTGATGCAACCTCTGGCACACTAGTGCAACATTACATTTGGCAGTTGCGCTCCTATTTGTTTTTGGGATTTCTAACCATGGTTTGACAGATGGAGTATCATTAGATGAGTTCTTATCCAAACCATCTTGATCCACATGACCACACACAATCAAGTGGATGTGGTGATCCAACCTATTTCACACTAGTGCTCCATTACATGGGAAAGTTGCATTCCAATGTGTTTTTTGGGCTTTCTGACCATGATTTGGCACATGGAGTATCATTGCATGTGTTCTTCTCCAAACCACCTTGATCCACATGACCACGTACACTCAAGTGGATGTGGCGAGGCAACCTCTGTCACACTGTTGCTCCATTACATGTGGCAGTTGCATTCCAATGTGTTTTTGGGATTTCCAACCATGGTTTGACACATGGAGTGTCGTTGCATGTGTTCTTTTCCAAGCCACCTTGATCCACATGAAGACACGCACCCAAGTGGATGTGGTGATGCAACCGCTGTCAGACTGGTGCTCCATTACAAGTGGTATTTGCATTCCTATCTATATTTGGCTTTATGACCATGGTTTGACACATGGAGTGTCATTGCATGTGTTCTTCTCCAAAACACCTTGATTGACATGACGACACACACTAAGGTGGATTTCGTGATCCAACCTCTATCACAATGGTGATCCAATACATGTGGCACTTGCATTCCAATGTGTTTTTGTGCTTTCTGACCACCGTTTGGCACATGGAGTGGCCTTGCATGTGTTCTTCTAAAAACCACCTTGACCGACATGACCACACACACTCAAGTGGATGTGGTGATGCAACCTGTGTCACACTGGTGCTCTATTACATGTGGCAGTTTCATTCCAATGTTTTTTGGGCTTTCTAAACATGGTTTGGCACATGGAGTGTCGTTGCATCTATTCTTCTCCAAACCACCTTGATCCACATGACCACACACACTCAGGTGGATGTGGTGATGCAACCTCTGCACACTGTTGCTCCATTACATGTGGTAGTTGCCTTCCAATGTGTTTGGGGGCATTCTAACCATGGTTTGAGACATTGATTGTTGTTGCATGTGTTATTTTCCAAACCACCTTGATACAAATAACCACACATACTCAAGTGGATGTGGTGATTCAACCTCTCACACTGGTGCTCCATTACATTTGGCAGTTGCACTCCTATTTGTTTTTGGGATTTCTGACCCGGGTTGGACACATGGAGTATCATTGGATGAGTTCTTATCAAATCCATCTTGATCCACATGACCACCCAAAATCAAGTGGATGTGGTGATCCAACCTCTATCACACTACTGCTCCATTACATGTGAAAGTTGCATTCCAATGTGTTTTTGTGATTTCTCACCATGGTTTGGCATAGGAAGTATTATTGCACGTCTTCTTTTCCAAACAAACTTGATCCACATGACCACACACACTCAAGTGAATGTGGTGATGCAACCTCTGTCACACTGTTGCTCCATTACATGTTGCAGTTTCATTCCAATGTGTTTTTTGGCTTTCCAACTATGGTTTGACACATGGAGTGTCGTTGCATGTGTTGTTTTCCAAACCACCTTGATCCACATGACCACACACACTCAAGTGGATGTGGTGATGCAACCTCTATCACACTGGTGCTCCATTACATGTCGAAGTTGCATTCCTATCTATTTTTTGCTTTCTGACCATTGTTTGACACATGGAGTATCATTGCACGTGTTCTTCTCCAAACCACCTTAATTGACATGACCACACACACACTTAGGTGGATTTTGTGATCCAACATCTGTCATACTGGTGATCCAATACATGTGGCAGTTGCATTGCAATGTGTTTGGGGCTTTTTGACCATTGTTTGTCTCATGGACTGCCATTGCATGTGTTGTTATCAAAACCACCTTGATACACATCATCACACACACTCAAGTGGATGTGGTGATGCAACCTCTGTCACACTGGTGCAACATTACATTTCGCAGTTGCACTCCTATTTGTTTTTGGGCATTCTAACCATGGTTTGAAAGATGGAGTATGATTGGATGAGTTCTTATCCAAGCCATCTTGATCCACATGACCACACACAATCAAGTGGATGTGGTGATCCAACCTCTGTCATACTAGTGCTCCATTACATGTGAAAGTTGCATTCCAATGTGTTTTTTGGGCTTTCTCACCATGATTTGGCACATGGAGTATCATTGCATGTGTTCTTTTCCAAACCACCTTTATCCACATAACCACGTACACTCAAGTGGATGTGGTGAGGCAACCTCTGTCACACTGTTGCTCCACTACATGTGGAAGTTGCATTCCAATGTGTTTTTGGTCTTTCCAACCATGGTTTGACACATGGAGTGTCGTTGCATTCTTTTCCAAGCAACCTTGATCCACATGACCACACACAGTCAAGTGGATGTGGTGATGCAACCGCTGTCAGACTGGTGCTCCTTTACAAGTGGTAGTTGCATTCCTATCTATATTTGGCTTTATGACCATGGTTTGACACATGGAGTGTCATTGCATGTGTTCTTCTCCAAACCACCTTGATTGACATGACCACACACACTAAGGTGGATTTTGTGATCCAACCTCTATCACACTGGTGATCCAATACATGTGGCACTTGCATTCCTATGTGTTTTTCTGCTTTCTGACCATCGTTTGGCACATGGAGTGCCCTTGAATGTGTTCTTCTGAAAACCACCTTGACCAACATGACCACACACACTCAAGTGGATGTGGTGATGCAACCCTCTGTCACACTGGTGCTCCATTACATGTGGCAGTTTCATTCCAATGTTTTTTTGGGATTTCTGACCATGGTTTGGCACATGGAGTGTCGTTGCATCAGTTCTTCTCCAAACCACCTTGATCCACATGACCACACACACTCAAGTGGATGTGGTGATGCAACCTCTGCACACTGCTGCTCCATTACATGTGGTAGTTGTCTTCCAATGTATTTTGGGGCTTTCTAACAATGGTTTGCGACATTCAGTGTCGTTTCATGGGTTATTTTCCAAACCACCCATATACACATGACCACACACACTCAAGTGGATGTGGTGATTCAATATCTCACACTGGTGCTCCATTACATTTGGCAGTTGCACTACTATTTGTTTTTGGGATTTCTGACCATGGTTTGACACATGGAGTAGCATTGGATGAGTTCTTATCAAATCCATCTTGATCCACATGACCACACAAAATCAAGTGGATGTGGTGATCCAACCTCTATCACACTAGTGCTCCATTACATGTGAAAGTTGCATTCCAATGTGTTTTTGTGCTTTCTCACCATGGTTTGGCACATGGAGTATCATTGCACGTGTTCTTTTCCAAACCAACTTGATCCACATGACCACACACACTCAAGTGAATGTGGTGATGCAACCTCTGTCACACTGTTGCTCCATTACATCTTGCAGTTTCATTCCAATGTGTTTTTGGGCTTTCCAACCATGGTTTGACACATGGAGTGTCGTTGCATGTGTTATTTTCCAAACCACCTTGATCCACATGACCACACACACTCAAGTGGATGTCGTGATGCAACCTCTATCACACTGGTGCTCCATTACATGTCGAAGTTGCATTCCTATATATTTTTGGCTTTCTGACCATGGTTTGACACATGGAGTACACGTGTTCTTCTCCAAACCACCTTAATTGACATGACCGCACACACTTATGTGGATTTCATGATCCAACATCTGTTACACTGGTGATCAAATACATGTGGCAGTTGCATTCCAATGTGTTTGGGGGCTTTTTGACCATTGTTTGTCTCATGGACTGCCATTGCATGTGTTGTTATCAAAACCACCTTGATACACATGATCACACACACTCAAGTGGATGTGGTGATGCAACCTCTGTCACACTGGTGTAACATTACATTTGGCAGTTGCACTCCTATTTGTTTTGGGTTTTCTAACCTTGGTTTGAAAGATGGAGTATCATTGGATGAGTTCTTATCCAAACCATCTTGAGCCACATGACCACACACAATCAAGTGGATGTGGTGATCCAACCTCTGTCACACTAGTGCTCCATTACATGTGAAAGTTGCATTCCAATGTGTTTTTTGGGCTTTCTCACCATGATTTGGCACATGGAGTATCATTGCATGTGTTCTTTTCCAAACCACCTTTATCCACATGACCACATACACTCCAGTGGATGTGGTGAGGCAACCTCTGTCACACTGTTGCTCCACTACATGTGGCAGTTGCATTCCAATGTGTTTTTGGTCTTTCCAACCAAGGTTTGACACATGGAGTGTCGTTGCATTCTTTTCCAAGCAACCTTGATCCACATGACCACACACACTCAAGTGGATGTGCTGATGCAACCGCTGTCAGACTGGTGCTCCTTTACAAGTGGTAGTTGCATTCCTATCTCTATTTGGCTTTATGACCATGGTTTGACACATGGAGTGTCATTGCATGTGTTCTTCTCAAAACACCTAGATTGACATGCCCACACACACTAAGGTGGATTTTGTGATCCAACCTCTATCACACTAGTGATCCAATACATGTGGCACTTGCATTCCTATGTGTTTTTCTGCTTTCTGACCATCGTTAGGCACATGGAGTGCCCTTGAATGTGTTCTTCTGAAAACCACCTTGACCGACATGACCACACACACTCAAGTGGATGTGGTGATGCAACCCTCTGTCCCACTGGTGCTCCATTACATGTGGCAGTTTCATTCCAATGTTTTTTTGGGATTTCTGACCATGGTTTGGCACATGGAGTGTCGTTGCATCAGTTCTTCTCCAAACCACCTTGGTCCACATGACCACACACACTCAAGTGGATGTGGTGATGCAACCTCTACACACTGCTGCTCCATTACATGTGGTAGTTGTCTTCCAATGTATTTTGGGGCTTTTTAACCATGGTTTGCGACATTCAGTGTCGTTTCATGGGTTATTTTCCAAACCACCTTGATACACATGACCACACACACTCAAGTGGATGTGGTGATTCAACATCTCACACTAGTGCTCCATTACATTTGGCAGTTGCACTCCTATTTGTATTTGGGATTTCTGACCATGGTTTGACACATGGAGTCGCATTGGATGAGTTCTTATCAAATCCATATTGATCCACATGACCACACAAAATCAAGTGGATGTGGTGATCCAACCTCTATCACACTAGTGCTCCATTACATGTGAAAGTTGCATTCCAATGTGTTTTTGTCGTTTCTCACCATGGTTTGGCACATGGAGTATCATTGCACGTGTTCTTTTCCAAACCAACTTGATCCACATGACCACACACACTCAAGTGAATGTGGTGATGCAACCTCTGTCACACTGTTGCTCCATTACATGTTGCAGTTTCATTCCAATGTGTTTTTGGCCTTTCCAACCCTGGTTTGACACATGGAGTGTCGTTGCATGTGTTATTTTCCAAACCACCTTGATCCACATGACCACACACACTCAAGTGGATGTCGTGATGCAACCTCTATCACACTGGTGCTCCATTACATGTCGAAGTTGCATTCCTATATATTTTTGGCTTTCTGACCATGGTTTGACACATGGAGTACACCTGTTCTTCTCCAAACCACCTTAATTGACATGACTACACACACTTATGTGGATTTCATGATCCAACATCTGTCACACTGGTGATCAAATACATGTGGCAGTTGCATTCCAATGTGTTTGGGGGCTTTTTGACCATTGTTTGTCTCATGGACTGTCATTGCATGTGTTGTTATCAAAACCACCTTGATACACATGACCACACACACTCAAGTGGATGTGGTGATGCAACCTCTGTCACACTGGTGTAACATTACATTTGGCAGTTGCACTCCTATTTGTTTTGGGTTTGCTAACCTTGGTTTGACAGATGGAGTATCATTGGATGAGTTCTTATCCAAACCATCTTGAGCCACATGACCACACACAATCAAGTGGATGTGGTGATCCAACCTCTGTCACACTAGTGCTCCATTACATGTGAAAGTTGCATTCCAATGTTTTTTTGGGCTTTCTGACCATGATTTGGCACATGGAGTATCATTGCATGTGTTTTTTCCAAACCACCTTGATCCACATGATCACATACACTCAAGTGGATGTGGTGATGCAACATCTGTCACACTGTTGCTCCATTACATGTGGCAGTTGCATTCTAGTGTGTTTTTGGGCTTTCTGACCATCGTTTGGCACATGGAGTGCCCTTGCATGTGTTCTTCTGAAAACCACCTTGATCCAGACCACACACACTCAAGTGGATGTGGTGATGTAACTTTTGTCACACCGGTGCTCCATTACATGTGGCAGTTGCATTCTTATGTATTTTTGGCTTTCTAACCATGGTTTGACACATGGAGTGTCATTGCATGTGTTCTTCTCCAAACCACCTTGATTTACATGACCACACACACTCAGGTGTATTTCGTGATCCAACCTCTATCAGACTGGTGATCCAATACATGTGATAATTGCATTCCAATGTGTTTTTGGGCTTTCTGACCATCGTTTGGCATATGGAGTGGGGCCTGATCATTTGTGGTACCAAAGTTCTCGGGCGAGTGCACCGCGGTACCTAAGTTGCCTAAAATTGCCGCACTTTGAAATGTTGGGCCACCAACTATCGAGAGGGGCCATTTCGAGGCAAACTCATCTCACCCCTACCAAATCCAAACATTCCGTGAAACTGCCCCGTGAAGTAGACGGTCGGGAACCTCATGTCAGTAATATTTCCGTGACGCGAGCGCCAATGCGGCAAGCACGTAGGCAAAACAAGGGACTAAAGGAGCATGGTGCATTGACCAAATTCACAAATCCACTCCCTCCCTCCTTTCGCATGAATGCCAGCACCAGCGGTGTTGAAATCCCCTCTCCAACCAGAATGATCCCTTCGGGCATTTGACTCCCGGCGCCAAGTTGCTACGCCTACTCGCTGGTACAGAGCTCTAATGCAGAATGTCATGCCAGCCGTTGCGACAATCTAGCTTGCCTCTACCGCCAACGAGCTGAGAAGCACGAAGGATGGTAGATCCTATTGTCAAGGAAGAAGTACTTCTATCTAATTGCAGGTGAGCTACTCTTCTCTTTGCTATTCACACTATCTATAACTGCTAACTGGCTATTGACATTATAGTGGTAGATCAAACCTAGAATTGTTTGCTAGCACGACGCGGGCAAACAATTCTTATCTTTTTCCCCCAATTTTCTATCAAGTAGGATCTCTGCCGAACCCAAATACACGGTTATGGTCACCCTCTGCAGATACCAAATTAAATTAGCCGATGGGAAGAGCAAGTGGAATCAAGCTAGCTGTCTGAAGATGGAAGTAGCGCATGTGCAGTTATGCACTATACCTAGTATGGTTGTTGCTGTGTGTGAACTTGCTGAAATGGGGTCGGAGCAGATTGCACGGTTCTGCTTCATTGATGAACGAGGCTTCACGATTCCTATAGCATGTGATAGTCAGCTAATTGGGTTGATGAAATAGTTTGCTGGGCTTCGCGTGGTTATGCTGATTTGTAGCATACTAGATGTGGAAGCTCCTGCTACTCAGAGTCACCCAGCTATTATTGGACGGGGTGGTCTAACTCAAACCCCTGCTGTTGTTGAGGAAAATGTGGTTCCTCATCCGTGACATGCTTCTGTCAGGCAACCTCCTCGTAGGAGTTCCCGTATTGCCGTTGTGGAAAACTCTACTCTGGAATCTGCTGGTAATGGTCGTCCCCGTGGTTTTGCTACTCTGGCAGCTGCTGACCCAATCCATGTAGCTATTGAGCAAACAAAGGCTTTTGGAGGCTGCCCCACTGTTGTTGCCAAGACCACTGCCTTGTGTGCTCCTCCTCCTCGAAAACTGTGCTCAAGTTGTGTGAACCCGTGGTCTGGAATCTGCTAGTACTGGTGGTCCCCATGTTGTTGTTGATCTGGCCTTTGTTGACCCAATCCCTGCCGCTGTTGAGCAAACTAAGGCTTCCGGAGGCTGCCCCACTGTTCTTGCCAAGACTGGCTCCTTGTGTCCTCCTCGAACCTGTGCTCAGGTTGAGCGAGCTACTGGTCTGGAGCTAGCTCATGGTCTGGACTCTGCTAGCACTCGAAACACTGCTATTGTGGGAACTGCTCCTGATCGTCGATGTGGCATGGCAGCAGCTGATCCTATTGTGGCTTTCGTTAGCCGGGACCCTGCCTGTCCACCAAGTATTGTAGCTCCCGCTGCTAAGGGCCCTCGCCTTGCTCCTGGTCCTAGTACTTCCACAGAGGTTGCTCCAGCTAACGATGACGCTAGTGATGGCGACGGTGGCATTGTGGCTGGGTCTGATGGTGCTTCTCCACCTCTCGAACCTATCGGAGGTTTCTATTGTGCAGAACCTGATGATGGCAAAGTAATTATTCGTATCGGTGTCGAGGATTATATTGCAAAATTAGATGATGGCACAGAAAAATTCTATGACGAGTTTGATGTAATCCTTGGTAGATACGATCCTAAAGTGGTAGAGTTATCTGACCTAATGGCATTGTTACGTGTGAAGGTGCTGTGGGGGTCCTCCTAGGTAGCACGTTTGGTATATTTTAGTAACAGGAGCAAAAATGCTATAGAAGTGAAAGATACCAGGGATTTAGTCGTAATGTTTACAAGGAAACATTATAGATGTGAAGTGTACTTCCACTTGACAGTGCAAATGGTTGGAGAGGAACTGGATTTCAACAAAATAGATGATGGACTTGTAGAAGGCATGCGTGACCTGATCGATGGCATCACTGGGGCTGGTGCAACTGAAGGTAGCTTCAGACAGAGGAGTGTCTTACAGAGGAGCGTCATAAAGAGAAGCAGGAAGAGCACCCCGAAGAAGAACATCACCAAGGAGACCACGCTAGAGAAGAGGACACCCAAGAGTCGCACAAAAAAATGCACCACGCCACAGAGTACACCCCTGAGATCTAGTCAAAATGCCACACCGAACGGTAGCAGCCAAAACGCTAAGAAGGTTAGAACGATGGTGAACACTGCCAAGAGTAGTAGCAAAAAGGCGAACATGGCCAGCACGGAGTCTACCACACCCAGTGGGAGCAGAAAAAATGCTAATTTGGAGCAGAACACGCTGCTGAGGTCAGGCAATAATGCCAGCACGAAGGAGAACATGCCCAATAGTAGCAGCAAAAGGGCTAATTTGGAGCGAAACACGCTGCTGAGGTAAGGCAATAATGCCAGCACGAGGGAGAACACGCCCAATAGTAGTAGCAAAAGGGCTAATTCAAAGAAGAACACGCCGTAGAGGTCAAACAATAATGCCAGTACCCTGGAGCCAACACCCATGAGGGGAGGCAGGAAGGAGATCACCCAAGAGCGGTAGCAAAAAGGCTAGTTCGATGGGGAACAAAACGCAGATGTCAAGCCCTACTGATACCATCAGGAAAGATTACATCAGGAAGGAGGATGTACACAATAAGAGAAAGAGGGTTCTGTACAGTCAAGATGAAATTGATTCTGACTGTTGTTTGTCTACTGAAATACCTGGGATGCGTGCAAACGTAAGACCACCCCATGTGGTTGCAGCAGAACCAACCGAGTGTTTTGGAGAAAACAGAGTTGCCGGTGAGGTAGATTGGGGCAATGGTCCGGTCCATCCAGGTGGAGATGATGGTATAGTCCCATCCATGGGAGTCAATATGATGTGTGCAGTACTAGGCATTAGTGACGATGGCCAGGATGTTGAATCAGATGAAGAAGAAGGCACTGTAGAGGATCAAGAATCTGGTGATGATGAAATAGATGAGGAACTTAACGATGAGGCTTGTATTCTGTTCGATGATTTGGGTGTTGAATTAGAAGAAATGAAACATGACCACGAGTATCCTATAATTTCGGTCGGCACCGAGTTCACGACCATGCATGAGTTCAGGATGTCGTTTGCATTTTTGTGTCAAGGGGGAGTTCAACGTTTATCGACTGAAGAACACTGCCCAGAGGTATGAGGCTGTTTGCAAGTTAACGTGGATGAATGGACGGGTCGAGGTACATTCTCCATGGAGGATCATAGCAAGAGCCTTACCTATGTCGAAGACAATTAGGGTACTGGGGCAATAAATGCAGCAAACCATTAGAACTTTCTCTCTTTTAACTACAATTGATGTGCGATATCTTTCTGGCAACTGACTCCGCTTATGTTTTAAATGAATATGTGTTGCAGGTGAAGAAAATGGCCCTCAACACATGTGTCCGACAGGAAGCAAGCTGAAATCCTCAATGGCTGATACGGAGTGGGTGGCTATACAAGCTATGTCCATACTAAAGGATAACCCTAAGGAGACCACGAAGAATATTCATACTAGCCTCGGTTCTAAATACAACATTATCCTACTGTATCACACGGTTTGGAAAGGTAAAGACAAAGCTCTGGGGGTCTTTCACGGGGGTTGGACCAATAGCTTCAGGATGATGTACAACTTCAAGGCAGAGGTACAAGCTAGGTTTCCGGGGAGTGTTCTGGAGATTGATACCGAATCAGTACGTGGTAAAATATATTTCATAAGAATTTTCATGGCACTTAAACCTTGCATCCTGGGATTCAAGGACGGATGTAGGCCATATCTGAGTGTAGACAACACTGTCCTAACTGGCAAATGTAAAGGTTGCCTGCCATCTTCCACAGCACTTGATGGTCGCAACTGGATGTTCTGAGTAGCATTCGGGCTGTTTGAAACAGAAACAGAGGAAAACTGGGTCTGGTTTATGAGGAAGCTCAGGAGATCAATAGGCCACATGGATCCATTGGCTATATCCATAGATGCATGCAAACGGCTGACAAATGCAGTGAAGGAGGTGTTCCCGCGAGCTGAAGGTAGAGAATGCCATGCCTATATGATTCTCAACTTGTACTCACACTACCCAGGCAGCATATTTCGTTACATGTTTCCTACTGCTAGAGCTTACAAACCTAGTAGCAGTGAATATTTAATGAGCAAGATTTTTGTGGAAGCCCCTGAACTTCAAGAGTACTTAGCCATCCATCATTCGCAGCTATGGAAGAGGAGTCAATTCAACCCTGACTTCAAAGTTGATTACATAAACAACAAACTTGCAGAATGCCTGAATAACTGGGTGAAGGACATAAAAGTGCATCATCTTCATATCTTGATGGACATCACGCGTGGTATGATCATGAAGCTATTACATATAAGGAGAGAGATCGGTAGCAGACTTAAAGGAAATATGCTACCACCAGTTGTACAACAACTGGACAAGAGAAGTCGAGGACTTGGTCATCTTAAGCTTCTCGTCAACCAGCAAAGGCAATAGATAATTCCCAGATAATGAGGAAATTGTTTCCACTATCTGGCCTAATCTTGAGCTCGTCTGCCTCACCACCTCCCTGCTCCTGCCTCCCCTACACCTGGCGAAGCTCCCGGATCTCTCGCTCCAACGCACAAATATCCTCTTTCTTGTCCCACACAACATCACCCAGATCCTGAACAATCTCTTTGTGAAAACCAATCAGTGTCTTTTCGATCCACACAAACTTGTCACAGCAAGTTCCCCTCCCTTCATGCGAAGTATATCGAAGGAAACAAAAAAAGAATTACATTACGCTTTCGGGATCCGGTTTACCATTGAACCTACAGTAGGAACTTACCGCTCTAATACTATAGTTGCTGAACTTTGCTGCAGTATTTTTGTCGGTCCACGAAATCCATCTCGACATCTTCTCACCGCACAAACACAGCATATCGGGGTAGTAATCGTAGGGCGCCCTCCGGTACCTGATGGGGGCACCCGCCTGACGGCATTGAGCCGACCCTGATTCTGCCCGAGACGAACTGCATGAGCTGCGAGCCAAGAGTAAGGGAGCGAGGAAAGAGGAAAGAGGAGCCTTTGGATGTCAGGGTAGTGGCATCGTGAAGCGTGATTTATCCCACTTAATAACTAGGGAAGAATCCTACCATCCACATTCGGCTGATAGGTGGGGGACCTAGTGTGCGGACTTGTCAACCAAACCTCGTGCCTTCGTAGTTCCAAGGCCCTCTCATGCGCATTGGACGAAATTTTTTGGCACCTTGCCCGTGTACATATCACTGGGAGGCCTTGCTTAGGAACTAGACACGCCTGGCCCACGCTCTTACTCCCTCCTAGGAACTTGTCATGGCTCATGCCGGAAGATCCATCTGCTCCACCACTCCCGGTAGGGCTCGCCGTGACGGATCCACCCCAAGATCCTACCGTCGCAGTATTAAATGGCCATGCTTTCTTGAGCGGAGCGACGACGCTATGTCTCCGAGCTCGGTCCCTCCTACCTATAGAAGGACTGATGCGGCGTCGAGCTCGAGCAGGAGCCGCTAGGTGCGACGGGGCTTGATCTATGCCAACCTGGTCACCTCGGTCAGTCTATTCCGATGTGGAGGACGACAGGGACGAAGCTGTGCAGAATGCCATTGTTGCCTCCTTAGCGAAGGGCAAGCCACGGGCGGGAGTGGATGTCACTGGGAAGGGCACGGCGGTGTCACCAATCGAGGTGGACTCCGACAACAGCGCTATGATGTGGGTTTAGATGTTGTTTAAGATGGTTGCAATTTCGGTTGTGTTTAGTGTGAGTACAATTATTGTAATGGGTTTGTCGAGCTATATTGAGAAATATGTGCAATAACAGCGTATAAGTGCTTCCACTTTAGAAATTGTGTCTGTGCCATTTGCATGTTGCATTATCAACGTAGATTACATGTAAACAATCCAACGAAAATCAGATTACAACCATCAGACGGGAGTGGCAGGATGGAAGAGAAGTGGGGAAAGTGGCTTCGAGGGGTAGGAAGCGAAGTAAGGGGGCGTGACACTAGCAGGTGGCCCTACGGAACACGTGACACTGACCTGCGGGAGCGGGAGCACGCGGTATTGCCAGTCTGTCCAGAACAAGCGGACTTTGCAACGTGACAACACCAAGCTGAATGGACCAATAAAAATCGTCCAATTATTAAGGAGTACTAAAAAAACTACAAGTGGGGTACATTCGCACAACACGTATGCTCTACGCACCTCAAAAGCATCGCTTAAGTCTAACAGTAACGACAACATAAGTACTACATTTCCCTACAACTGTAGAAATGCATCTACCTATTCGGTCCAGCACCGAGAGGTACTGAGATGGCACACGTAGGATCGACCTTAGGTCCGCATACTCCACCTCCTGCGGCGTCGGGCAACTTGGCGCCTCGACTAGCACAAGAATGCTATCGGACGATGGCGGCTGGCCGTTCGCCCACATGTGCACCGTGTATAGGGGCAAGGTGCACGAGACCGACCTGACGTATACCGCACACACAAAGGTGGGCCGAACTCTAGTTCCTGGAACACCGACGGTGATGGGAACGACGAAAAAAGAGTCGTCCCCCCTGGAAAATTAGCCGACGGCGTGCCGAGTCAGTGAATCGCACCTCCTCTTGGAGATATTGGGCTTGTATGCACAAGATCCTAATCACTTCGATCAACTGCTCCTCTACAAGGTGGACGACAAGCTCTGCCGGCTGGCCAGTGTAGTTACAGCCTGGCTCCATGCAGGAGCACGTGCCGTGCGGGCATGCGAGCTCGTGGTAGGAGTAACGACGAAAGCATCCTGGGTGGGAGCACACGAGCGGGAATGTCGTTGCGAAGTTGCGCGCGAGGATCTCCAGATTCTTGGGCTGCAGCATCTACCACATCTGAAGTTCGTCGAGAAATCGGATAAAAGATCAGTAGTTAGATTGGCGAATAGAAGGAATATGTAAGATAAATTCAAAAGCTTGTAAAATCATTTCTTAGCACGAAGGTAGCGACCCGAGAATCAGCGGCTGTCTTTCGGGAACAGTGCACGAAAGCCGGTGGTGTCGTCCGGGCATGATGATGTGTGGTGGCTAAGGGGGGCTGTGGAGTAGATGTGCTCACTCACGAGCTCTATGATATTACTAATAGGCTATAGGGGAGTGGAAATAATAAAAATATAAGTGAAAATGTAAGCACGGCCAATCATGTCATGGAACAGCCTACTCGCGGATCGCTCTTACAAAGAACCATCTTATTCGTCCATGCGCCCTAATCGAAGGATCTGCAACAATCGGAACAGGCAACTAGTTCTTCAGGGAGAGGGCTTCTAGAAGACATGATCTTATGTGGTTTGGTGGAAAGAACACACATGCAATGACTCTAGTGGATCCATATGTGGTTTGTAA
The DNA here is from genome assembly GCA_910589775.1 of Avena eriantha. Taxonomy (NCBI): domain Eukaryota; kingdom Viridiplantae; phylum Streptophyta; class Magnoliopsida; order Poales; family Poaceae; genus Avena; species Avena eriantha. The sequence continues at coordinate 234,329,683 of OU342741.1, forward strand.
AGAGAACACAGATGCAATGACTCTAGTGGATCCATATGGTTTATGAAAAGAACAGACATGCAATGACTCTAGCTATGGTTCATGAAAAGAACACACATGCAATGACACTGGTGGACTCTAGCAGTGGTTTATGAAAACAACACACATGCAATGAGTCTGGTGGATCCATATGTGGTTTGTGAAAATAACACACATGCAATGACTCTAGTGGATCCATGTGGTATATGAAAAGAACAAACATACAGTGACTCTAGCTATGGTTTATGAAAAGAACACACATGCAAAGATTCGGGTGGATCCATGTGTCGTTTAGGAAAAGAACACACATGAAGTGAACTCTAGTGTTGGTTTAGCATAAGAACACACATGCAATGATACTTCTGGACTCTAGCTATGGTTTATTAAAAGAACACACATGAAATGACACTGGTGGATCCATGTGGTTTATGAAAACACCACACATGCAATGACTCTAGTGGCTCAATGTGGTTTATGAAAAGAACACACATGCAATGACTCTAGTAGATCCATATGTGGTTTAGGAAAATAAGACACGTGCAATGACTCTAGTGTTGGTTCAGGAAAAAAACACATGTAATGACTCTAGTGGATCCATATGTGGTTTGTGAAAACAACACACATGCAATGACTCTAGTGGCTCCATGTGGTTTATGAAAAGAACAGACATGCAATGACTCCAGCTGTGGTTCATGAAAAGAACACACATGCAATGACACTGGTGGACTCTAGCTGTGTTTTATGAAAAGAACACACATGCAATGAGTCTATGGATCCATATGTGGTTTAGGAAAAGAACAGACATGTAGTGAACTCTAGTGCTGGTTTAGGATAAGAACACACATGCAATGACTCTAATGGATCCATATGTGGTTTGTGAATAGATGATACATTGCAAATGTATCTATAATTTTTGATGTTCCATGCTTGGTTTTATCTACTTTATTATGTTTTGTCCACACTTTGGAGTACTTTTCATATGATTTCTTGGACTAACCTATTAACAAGATCCACAATGCTAGTTGCCTATTTTCTGTTGTTTTTGGTTCCAGGAAAGTCAGAAAATGAATATTCTTGGAATTGGACGGGACAAAAGCCAAAGTTATTATTTCCCGGAAGACTCACGGAGCCAGAAGGAGAGTCGGAGAGGGGCCACAGGGTGGTCACACCACCCCTAGGTGCGGGTCCCCCTTGGCCACACTAGGGCATGGTGTGGACCCCCTAGCCGGCGACCGACCTTGCGTCTTTCGCCTATATATCTCCCCCGAGGCAAAAACCCTAGATGGTCAATCAGAAATCCACGAAAAGTTCTTCTACACTGCCGCAATCGAAGGGGAGATTTGGGGGACAGAAAGTCTCTGTTCCGGCACCCTTCCGGGACGGGGAAGTGCCCCCGGAGCCATCTCCATCGATCTCCACCACCATCTCCATCACCGTTGCTAATTCCCATGATGAGGAGGGAGTAGATCTCTCTTGAGGCTAAGGGTTCTACCGGTAGCTATGTGTTCATCTCTCTCTCTATGCATGACCTTATTGAGATCATGAGCTTTGTTATCAAGTAGATCTACCTTGCTAATCAAATTCTTTAATAGATCTCTGCTCTCCCTATGTGTGTGAAAGTGAGAGCATGCACACCATGGTGGTACTTAGGCTAGAGATTACAAATACTTGTTATGAGTTATATTTGTAGTTGGATGTCTTTATGAAATTGTGGTGTTTGTTGGAACCATCTAGTGCTCAGGTGACAGTGTGGGGTTATCTAGATGGGAAAGGCTTACTTTGAGGTGTGTTGTTATAGCCCCACCATGGATTAGAGTATCCAACTAGAGAGTATTTAAGAGTAGTATCATAAAGAGAAGATATTTATACGAGAGTGTTCACTAGTGAAAGTATGATCCCGAGGCCTTGTTTCTAAGCATGGAAACACCGTTTTCTATTAGATCTATTACATGTTTGCTTGCTTCTATCTTTATTTCAGTTTACTTCAGTTTTATTCCACACCATCAAGATCTTTTCTATCCCTGTTACCACTTATAATTATCCATACCACTTGTATTTCACTATCTCTTTGCTGAACTAGTGCACCTATACACCTAACAAGTGTATTGGGTGTGTTTAGGACACAAGATACTTCTTGTATCTTGATTGCAGGGTTGCTTGAGAGGGGATACCTTTGTCCACTTCCTCCCTGAGTTTGATAAACCTTGGGTGATCCACTTAGGGGAAAACTTGCTGTTGTTGTACAAACCTCTACACTTGGAGGCCCAAACACTGTCTACAAGAATAGAAGTGCGTAAACATCAAGCTATTTTCTGGCGCTGTTTCTGGGGAGGTAAGGTAAAAGTTATTCACACCGGAGAATTAAAGAAGAAGAACGTCCCACGGCAAACGCCTATTTTCTGGCGCCGCTGCCGGGGAGGTAAGGTAAAAGGTACTCACATCCTCCGGTGTGAGTGCTCGAAGTTATTTCCTTTAGATTCTGCAATTTTGTCTTTTGGTTTCTTGTTTTCACTAGTTAGGCTTAATGGAAAACAACAACAAAATTAGAGAGCTTTATAGTATTTATCTTGAGTTAGGACATGAAGTGTTTGAGGAGAAAATTAAAAACCTATGGAACTTTGTTTGAATGCTAATAGAAATGTTGTTAGTATGAATTCTTTGGACACCATTATTTCTAATGCTATGGAAAAGTCTAAGCTTGGGGAATCTAGTTTTATGAAAATGATCTTTTTAGTTCCCCAGCTTTGGAAGATAGCTATTCTATTGCTTATGATGATACCAAACCTCCAATATATGATGATTGTAATGATGAATATGATATTTTCAGTCCACCTACTATTGAGGAGAAAATTAATTATGATTATAATATGCCTCCTATATTTGATGATTATGGTGATGAAAATGCTAATGATAGCTATTTTGTTGAATTTACTCCCACTACAATTAATAAGAATGACTATGTTTATGTGGGGAGTATTAATTATTTTATGCATGTGGCTCATGATAAGAATGTTTCATGTGATAGTTATATTGTTAATTTTATTCATGATGCTACTGAAAGTTACTATGAGAGAGGGAAACATGGTTTTATGTGTCCTAATAATATTAAGTTTCCCCTTTTTATGTTGAAAGTCTTGAATTTGCACTTATTTTGTTTTTCTATGCTTGTTGCTTTATGATTTCATGACTTGTTTCTTCACAAGATTTCTATGCATAGGAAGTGGGTTAAACATAAAAATGTTTTGAATTTTCTTCTTGATGCTCTCTTTTACTTCAAGCATATTTCTTATGTGAGCATCTTCTCAAACTATCAGGCCTAACTTCAAGGCGTTAAAGAAAAGTACTTATTGGGAGATAACCCAAAAGTGTAGATGAGTCTTGGAAGTTATTACTTCTGTAATAACCTCTCCTTATCATTTTTATTTGCTTTTTGTGCCAAGAGTAACCTCTAATGAGAGAGAAGTAATGATTGGGAAAGTTGCTGTCCTGAAACAGATTTATGTGCTTCACCGTCAAAATTCGTGTACAATCTCTGTATGTCCTTTTGTGGCGTCAATTTTTGTGCTTCTGCCCCAGATTGTTATCTAACTTTCGTGTGTTCAACACTTTTTGATTTGAGCAACAAAAGGTCTTCAAAAAATTCGTCTTTATCTGCTGGTCTGTTTTGACAGATTTCTGCCGTTTTCTGCATTTTCTTCTTGTTTGTTCCTTTTTGAGTTCTTTTGGGGAATTGAGATTTTTGAGGGAAGTGCTACAGTAGCTAGTGTTTTAATGGAAGTTTTATTGGTGTTGAAACTGAACCCAAAAACTTATTATCTTGAGTGCACTAATGTTGCTAATAAAGATTGTGTGAAATTTTGTATGAAGGAAAAATTTCAGGTGTATGGAAGGAGTGAGTAATGAGATGAAGGATGGACTAAAGCTCAAGCTTGGGTATGCCACGCGTGTCACCCCAATAAATATCCAAGAAGTACAAGCTTCAAAGCTTGGGGATGCCCAAGGCATCCCCCACTTCATCAATAAAAATCCCAGGTTTCTTCCAAACGCTTCATTTTTATTGTTTCATGCACAATTGTGTTGTTATTGGAGCGTCTTCTTTTTCGTTTTCGTTTTAGTTTTTCGTTTGCTTGGTCTGCTTAGTTTTCTGAATAAATTGGTTGGACCCCCTCTTTCATACATTGGTTTTCAAATAGTTTGGTTTGGTTTGGAAAAGAGTAGGAAACTTCATGCTTAAGTGGTAAAGAGAGCTTGGTTTTGACTGTGGCCTATGCTTTGTCATTCCATGCTCGATATTTTTTTGGCTTTATTCTTAGTATTCTTTGCTGTAGCATGACTTGTTATAAACAATTGAGATTGCTTAATGTGCCTTGGATGAATCATGCGTTGTTTTACCATATTAAAGCATAGTATAGTGGTATTCTCCTTTGATGCTTTATTTGGGTTGACTTGGCGCATGCTCACACCATGTTATGACTATCCAAAGTCACCATAGCCTTTATGATCCTTTAGTTTTCAAGTTGTAGTATCACTTTATGCTTTGATCAATGATGTTTTGTCGCTCTGCATGATTATGGCCATTATTGCTCTCTTAGTTTGTTGCTCCCAGTCTTTTGCTAGCCTCCACAACCAAGTATGAGGTCCACTCATGTATCCAAATCCTTAAACCAAGTTATGACAAAGATTCCACCATACCTACCTACTAGCATATGCTATTCCAAGTATATTCATGTTTTTGTTTACCTTCGAAATTAAACTTGTTATGTCAAAATTAGTGATTAAAGCTCTCACGAACTTGATGGCACACTTTACTTTCTTGCATTTAATAAACTTGAACCATTGGGTCCATCTTTGTTGTGTATATGCTTGCGCTTCATAAGTTGAAGTTAGCAGAACCATGTATCATGGGTAACGCTTTCAACATTGCACTTGTACTTTGTACCGGGTTGATATCATGTTCTTTTCCTTATGGATCCCAGCGGTGTGAAATAAAAGTGGAACTTGTAAGATCATGGTGTTTGCATGTGTGTTGGAGAAACTCCTGGACCGCTAGCCTAAGCCATGCCTAATCATGGTGGAAACTTGATGCATCACCATAATGAGCACTCTATGAAGCATCCTCAATAAAAACCTATGCAAATAGCAAATAAAAGATCGCTGAGATGCTCATTGTCTACTTTCCTTGTCATTTTCATTATGGGATTGCTCCTATATCATGTGCAAGGGGTACCCCATTGGCGGTTCTTAATGATACATATGTACTTACAATGACAAGAGCTTACTCGTGACAAAAGTTGAGTAGCATGAGGTTCGGTCTTCGTAAGTAAGGGGCATGAGATTTCGGCTTATAACTTGTCAGTCATATCCTCTTAGTTGTGTCACTTTAACCTTAATCATTTAAAGATGCTTATGATAGGGGCAATGAGAGCTGAAATCTAACAAGTACCATAACTTTTGGAAGATATTTATGAGACTTGAATCCCTGCTTCCTTCTATGAAGGCCTTTCTTTTACTTTTATGTTGAGTCTCCACCTTCCATCTTTATGCACCTAGTTTGAGAGCATAGTGGCCATTCTTAGTTCGATATGCATTGTTCCAAGACTTGTTGATTGATGCATAACTTTGATATTGGTTGTTTTAAACTATTTGTATCTAGTCACTCTTATTAACTTTGAAGGTGTCCTATGCATTTATGTTTGCTACACTATGAGGGACAAGATGAATGCCACTATGCTATGTTTTCTTTAAGTGAAACAAACAAACGTCTTGCAGAGCATTGTTATTCATGAATATTTTGTTTGTATCCTTTCATGTTACAACATAGTTGATATGGCTTATTGTTATAACTTTATCTTTCATGTTATGATTGAAGTACTATGATCCCCGCTATCAATGTTTCACAAATACTTTGATCAAGATTGTGATGGTGCATGTCACCTCAAAAATTATTCTTTCTTTTTATCACTTACCTACTCGAGGACGAGTAGGAGTTAAGCTTGGGGATGTTGATAGATTGCAAATGTATCTATAATTTTTGATGGTCCATGCTTGGTTTTATCTACTTTCTTATGTTTTGTCCACACTTTGGAATACTTTTCATATGAGTTCTTGGAATAACCTATTAAAAAGAGCCATAGTGCCAGTTGCTTGTTTTCTGCTGTTTTTGGTTCCAGGAAAGTCAGAAAATGAATATCCTCGGAATTGGACAGGACAAAAGCCAAAGTTATTATTTTCCCGGAAGAATCACGAAGCCAGAAGGAGAGTCTGAGAGGGGCCATAGGGTGGCCAGACCACCCCTAGGCGCGGGTCCCCCTTGGCAGCGCCAGGCCATGGTGTGGGCCCCCTGGCTGGCCATCGACCTTGCCTCTTTCGCCTATATATCTACCTCGAGGCAAAAACCCTAGATGGTCAATCAAAAACCCACGAAAAGTTCCGCTGCGCCAGCGCCACCGAAGGGGAGATTCGGGGGACAGAAAGTCTCTTTTCCGGCACCCTGCCGGGATGGGGAAGTGCCCCCGGAGCCATCTCCATCAATCTCCACCACCATCTCCATCACCGTTGCTGATTCCCATGATGTGGAGGGAGTAGAGCTCTCTCGAGGCTAAGGGTTCTACCGGTAGCTATTTGTTCATCTCTCTCTCTCTATGCATGATCTTATTGAGATCATGAGCTTTGTAATCAAGTAGATCTACCTTTCTACTCAAGTGCTTTAATAGATCTCTGCTCTCCCTATGTGTGTGAAAGTGACAGCGTGCACACCATGGTGGCACTTAGGCTAGAGATTACAAATACTTGTTATGAGTTATATTTGGAGTTGGATGTCTTTATGAAATTGTGGTGTTTGTTGGAACCATCTAGTGCTCAAGGTGACAGTGTGGGGTTAACTAGATGGCAAAGGCTTACTTTGAGGTTTGTTGTTATAGCCCTACCATGGATTAGAGTGTCCAACTGGAGAGTAGTTAAGAGTAGTAACATAAAGAGAAGATATTTATATGAGAGTGTTCACTAGTGAAAGTTTGATCCCTAGGCCTTGTTTCTAAGCATTGAAACACCGTTTGCTATTAGATCTATTACATGTTTGCTTGCTTCTATCTTTATTTCAGTTTTACTTCAGTCTTTTCCACGCCATCAAGCTCTTTTCTATCACAGTTACCACTTATAATTATCCATACCACTTGTATTTCACTATCTCTTCGCCGAACTAGTGCACCTATACACCTGACAAGTGTATTGGGTGTGTTGGGGACACAGGAGACTTCTTGTATCTTGATTTCAGGGTTGCTTGCGACGGGATACCTTTGAACACTTCCTCCCTGAGTTCGATAAACCTTGGGTGATCCACTTAAGGGAAAAATTGTTGCTGTTCTACAAACCTCTACACTTGGAGGCGCAACAACATGTCTACAAGAATAGAAGTGCGTAGACATCAGTAGAACACACATGAAATAACTCTAGTGGATCCATGTGGTTTATGAAAAGAACAATCATGAAATGACTCTAGCTGTGGTTCATGAAAAGAACACACATGCAATGACACTGGTGGACTCTAGCTGTGTTTTATGAAAAGAACGCAGATGCAATGAGTCTGGTGGATCCATATGTAGTTTGTGGAAAGAACACACATGCAATGACTATAGTTGGTCCATACGTGGTTTGTGGAAAGAACTGACATGCAATGACATTCATTGATCCATATGTGTTTTATGAAAAGCATACACATGAAATTACTCTGGTGCATCCATATGTGGTTTGTGGAAAGGACACACATGCAATGACATTGGTGGATCCATATGTGGTTCTTGAAAAGAACACACATGCAATTACATTGGTTGATCCATATGTGGTTTGTGAAAAGAACACACATGCAATGACTCTAGTGGATCCATATGTGGTTCATGAAAAGAACACACATGCAATGACTCTAGTGGATCCATATGTGGTTCATGAAAAGAACACTCATGTAATGACTCTAGTTGATCCATATGTGGTTTGTGAGAAGAACACACATGCAATGACTCTAGTGGATCCATGTGGTTTATGAAAAGAACATACATACAATGACTCTAGTTCTGGTTTATGAAAATAACACACATGCAATGACTCTGGTGGATCCATATGTGGTTTAGGAAAAGAACACACATGCAATGACTCTAGTGCTGGTTTAGGATAAAAATACACATGCAATGACTCTAGTAGATCCATATGTGGTTTGTGAAAAGAACACACATGCAATGCCTCTAGTGGATCCATGTGGTTTATGAAAAGAATAGACATGCAATGACTCTAGATGTGGTTTAGGAAAAGAACATACATGCAATGACACTGGTGGATCCATGTGGTTTATGAAAATAATAGACATGAAATGACATTGGTTGATCCATATGTGGTTTGTGGAAAGAACATACATGCAACGACATTGGTTGATCCATATGTGGTTTGTGAAAAGAACACACATGGAATGACCCTAGTGCTGGTTTTGTGGAAAGAACACACATGAAATGACTCTAGTGGATCCAAATGTGATTCATGAAAATAACACACATGCAATGACATTGGTGGATCCATATGTGGTTTGTGGAAAGAACATTCATGCAAGACTCTAGTGGATGTGGTTCATGAAAAGAACACACATGCAATGACTCTAGTGGATCCATATGTGGTTCATGAAAAGAACACACATGAAATGACTCTAGTTGATCCATATATGGTTTGTGAATAGAACACACATGGAATTACTCAAGTGGATCCATGTGGTTTATGAAAACAACAGACATACAATGACTCTAGCTGTGGTTTATGAAAAGAACACACATGCAATGACTCTGGTGGATCCATATGTGGTTTAAGAAAAGAACACACATGTAGTGAACTCTAGTGCTGGTTTAGGATAAGAACACACAAGCAATGATACTTCTGGACTCTAGCTATGGTTTATGAAAATAACACACATGCAATGACACTGGTGGATCCATGTGGTTTATGAAAAGAACACACATGCAATGACTCTGGTAGATCAATGTGGTTTATGAAAAGAACACACATGCAACGACTATAGCTGTTGTTTATGGAAAGAACACACATGCAATGACTCTGGTGGATCCATATGTGGTTTAGGAAAAGAACACACAAGAATGACTCTAGTGCTGGTTCAGGATAAAGAAACACATGCAATGCCTCTACTGGATCCATATGTGGTTTGTGAAAAGAACGCACATGCAATGACTCTAGTGGATCCATGTGGTTTATGAAAAGAACAGACATGCAATGACTCTAGATATGGTTTAGGAAAATAACACACATGCAATGACACTGGTGGATCCATTTGGTTTATGAAAAGAACAGACATGGAATGATTCTGGTGAATCCATATGTGTTTTAGGAAGGATCACACATGTAGTGCACTCTAGTGCTGGTTTAGGATAAGAACACACATGCAATGACTCTAGTGGATCCATATGTGGTTTGTGAATAGAACACACATCAAATAACTCTAGTGGATCCATGTGGTTTATGAAAAGAACAGACATGTAATGACTCTAGCTGTGGCTCATGAAAAGAATAGACATGCAATGACAGTGGTGGACTCTAGCCGTGTTTGATGAAAAGAACACACATGCAAAGAGTCTGGTGGATCCATGTGTAGTTTGTGGAAAGAACACACATGCAATGACTCTAGTGGGTTCATATGTAGTTTGTGGAAAGACCACACATGCATTGCCTCTAGTGGGTCCATACGTGGTTTGTGGAAAGAACATACATGCAATGACATTGGTTGATCCATATGTGTTTTATGAAAAGAATACACATGCAATTACTCTGGTGCATCCATATGTGGTTTGTGGAAAGGACACACATGCAATGACATTGGTGGATCCATATGTGGTTCATGAAAAGAACACACATGCAATGACATTGGTTGATCCATGTGTGGTTTGTGAAAAGAACACACATGCAATGACTCTAGTGGATCCATATGTGGTTCATGAAAAGAACACACATGCAATGACTCTAGTGGATCCATATGTGGTTCATGAAAAAACACTCATGTAATGACTCTAGTTGATCCATATGTGGTTTGTGAAAAGAACACACATGCAATGACTCTAGTGGATCCATGTGGTTTATGAAAAGAACAGACATACAATGACTCTAGTTGTGGTTTATGAAATGAACACACATGCAATGACTCTGGTGGATCCATATGTGGTTTAAGAAAAGAACACACATGTAGTGAACTCTAGTGCTGGTTTAGGATAAGAACACACAAGCAATGATACTTCTGGACTCTAGCTATGGTTTATGAAAATAACACACATGCAATGACTGGTGGATCCATGTGGTTTATGAAAAGAACACACATGCAATGACTCTGGTGGATCAATGTGGTTTATGAAAAGAACACACATGCAACGACTATAGCTGTGGTTTATGGAAAGAACACACATGCAATGACTCTGGTGGATCCATATGTGGTTTAGGAAAAGAACACACAAGAATGACTCTAGTGCTGGTTCAGGATAAAGAAACACATGCAATGCCTCTACTAGATCCATATGTGGTTTGTGAAAAGAACGCACATGCAATGACTCTAGTGG
>OU342741.1:234341292-234526498 GCA_910589775.1 Avena eriantha
TGGAAAGAACAGACATGCAATGACATTGGTTGATCCATATGTGTTTTATGAAAAGAATACACATGCAATTACTCTGGTGCATCCATATGTGGTTTGTGGAAAGGACACACATGCAATGGCATTTGTGGATCCATATTTGGTTCATGAAAAGAACACACATGTAATAACATTTGTTGATCCATACGTGGGTTGTGAAAAGAACACACATGCAATGACTAGAGTGGATTCATATGTGGTTCATGAAAAAAACACATATGCAATGACTCTATTGGATCCATATGTGGTTCATGAAAAGAACACACATGCAATGACTCTAGTTGATCCATATGTGGTTTGTGAAAAGAACACACATGCAATGACTCTAGTGGATCCATGTGGTTTATGAAAAGAACAGACATACAAAGACTCTAGTTGTGGTTAATGAAAAGAACACACATGCAATGACTCTAGTGGATCCATATGTGGTTTTGGAAAAGAACACACATGCAATGACTCTAGTGCTGGTTTAGGATAAGAACACACATGCAATGACTCTAGTGTATCCATATGTGGTTTGTGAATATAACACATATCAAATAACTCTACTGGATCCATGTTGTTTATGAAAAGAACAGACATGCAATGACTCTAGCTATGGTTCATGAAAAGAACACACATGCAATGACACTGGTGGACTCTAGCTGTGTTTTATGAAAACAACACACATGCAAAGAGTCTGGTGGATCCATGTGTAGTTTGTGGAAAGAACACAGATGCAATGAATATAGTGGGTCCATATGTAGTTTGTTGAAAGAACACACATGCAATGACTCTAGTGGGTCCATACATGGTTTGTGGAAAGAACAGACATGCAATGACATTGGTTGATCCATATGTGTTTTATGAAAAGAATACACATGCAATTACTCTGGTGCATCCATATGTGTTTTGTGGAAAGGACACACATGCAATGACATTGGTGGATCCATATTTGGTTCATGAAAATAACACACATGCAATGAGAGTGGTGGATCCATGTGGTTTATGAAAAGAACACACATGCAATGACTCTGGTGGATCAATGTGGTTTATGAAAAGAAAACACATGCAATGACTATAGCTGTGGTTTATGGAAAGAACACACATGCAATGACTCTGGTGGATCCATATGTGGTTTGTGAAACGAACACACATGCAATGACTCTAGTGGATCCATGTGGTTTATGAAAAGAACAGACATTCAATGACTCTAGATGTGGTTTAGGAAAATAACACACATGCAATGACATTGGTGGATCCATGTGGTTTACGAAAGAAACAGACATGCAATGATTCTGGTGGATCCATATGTGATTTAGGAAAAGAACACACATGTAGTGAACTCTAGTGCTGGTTTAGGATAAGAACACACATGCAATGACTCTAGTGGATCCATATGTGGTTTGTGAATATAACACACATCAAATAACTCTAGTGGATCCATGTGGTTTATGAAAAGAACAGACATGCAATGACTCTAGCTATGGTTCATGAAAAGAACACACATGCAATGACACTGGTGGACTCTAGCTGTGTTTTATGAAAACAACACACATGCAAAGAGTCTGGTGGATCCATGTGTAGTTTGTGGAAAGAACACACATGCAATAACTCTAGTGGGTCGATATGTAGTTTGTGGAAAGAACACACATGCAATGCCTCTAGTGGGTCCATACGTGGTTTGTGGAAAGAACATACATGCAATGACATTAAAAATACACATGCAATTACTCTGGTGCATCCATATGTGGTTTGTGGAAAGGACACACATGCAATGACATTGGTGGATCCATAATTGGTTCATGAAAAGAACACACATGTAATAACATTTGTTGATACATACGTGGGTTGTGAAAAGAACACACATGCAATGACTAGAGTGGATTCATATGTGGTTCATGAAAAGAACACACATGCAATGACTCTATTGGATCCATATGTGGTTCATGAAAAGAACACACATGCAATGACTCTAGTTGATCCATATGTGGTTTGTGAAAAGAACACACATGCAATGACTCTAGTGGATCCATGTGGTTTATGAAAAGAACAGACATACAATGACTCTAGTTGTGGTTAATGAAAAGAACACACATGCAATGACTCTAGTGGATCCATATGTGGTTTTGGAAAAGAACACACATGCAATGACTCTAGTGCTGGTTTAGGATAAGAACACACATGCAATGACTCTAGTGGATCCATATGTGGTTTGTGAATATAACACATATCAAATAACTCTACTGGAGCCATGTGGTTTATGAAAAGAACAGACATGCAATGACTCTAGCTATGGTTCATGAAAAGAACACACATGCATTGACACTGGTGGACTCTAGCTGTGTTTTATGAAAACAACACACATGCAAAGAGTCTGGTGGATCCATGTGTAGTTTGTGGAAAGAACACAGATGCAATGAATGTAGTGGGTCCATATGTAGTTTGTTGAAAGAACACACATGCAATGACTCTAGTGGGTCCATACATGGTTTGTGGAAAGAACAGACATGCAATGACATTGGTTGATCCATATGTGTTTTATGAAAAGAATACACATGCAATTACTCTGGTGCATCCATACGTGGTTTGTGGAAAGGACACACATGCAATGACATTGGTGGATCCATATTTGGTTCATGAAAAGAACACACATGCAATAACATTTGTTCATCCATACGTGGGTTGTGAAAAGAACACACATGCTATGACTACAGTGGATTCATATGTGGTTCATGAAAAGAACACACATGCAATGACTCTATTGGATCCATATGTGGTTCATGAAAAGAACACACATGCAATGACTCTAGTTGGTCCATATGTGGTTTGTGAAAAGAACACACATGCAATGACTCTAGTGGATCCATGTGGTTTATGAAAAGAACAAGCATACAATGACTCTAGTTGTGGTTAATGAAAAGAACACACATGCAATGACTCTGGTGGATCCATATGTGGTTTAGGAAAAGAACACACATGCAATGACTCTAGTGCTGGTTTAGGATAAAAATACACATGTAATGACTCCAGTGGATCCATATGTGGTTTGTGAAAAGAACACACATGCAATGCCTCTAGTGGATCCTTGTGGTTTATGAAAAGAACAGAAATGCAATGACTCTAGTTGTGGTTAATAAAAAGAACACACATGCAATGACTCTAGTAGATCCATATGTGGTTTTGGAAAAGAACACACATGCAATGACTCTAGTGCTGGTTTAGGATAAGAACACACATGCAATGACTCTAGTGGATCCATATGTGGTTTGTGAATATAACACATATATAATAACTCTACTGGATCCATGTGGTTTATGAAAAGAACAAACATGCAATGACTCTAGCTATGGTTCATGAAAAGAACAGACATGCAATGACACTGGTGGACTCTAGCTATGTTTTATGAAAACAACACACATGCAAAGAGTCTGGAGGATCCATGTGTAGTTTGTGGAAAGAACACATATGCAATGAATGTAGTGGGTCCATATGTAGTTTGTTGAAAGAACACACATGCAATGACTCTAGTGGGTCCATACATGGTTTGTGGAAAGAACAGACATGCAATGACATTGGTTGATCCATATGTGTTTTATGAAAAGAATACACATGCAATTACTCTGGTGCATCCATATGTGGTTTGTGGAAAGGACATGCATGCAATGACATTGGTGGATCCATATTTGGTTCATGAAAAGAACAAACATGCAATAACATTTGTTCATCCATACGTGGGTTGTGAAAAGAACACACAGGCAATGACTACAGTGGATTCATATGTGGTTCATGAAAAGAACACACATGCAATGACTCTATTGGATCCATATGTGGTTCATGAAAAGAACACACATGCAATGACTCTAGTTGGTCCATATGTGGTTTGTGAAAATAACACACATGCAATGACTCTAGTGGATCCATGTGGTTTATGAAAAGAACAAGCATACAATGACTCTAGTTGTGGTTAATGAAAAGAACACACATGCAATGACTATGGTGGATCCATATGTGGTTTAGGAAAAGAACACACATGCAATGACTCTAGTGCTTGTTTAGGATAAAAATACACATGTAATGACTCTAGTGGATCCATATGTGGTTTGTGAAAAGAACACACATGCAATGCCTCTAGTGGATCCATGTGGTTTATGAAAAGAACAGAAATGCAATGACATTGGTTGATCCATATGTGGTTTGTGGAAAGAACACACATGAAACGACATTGGTTGATCCATATGCTGTTTGTGAAAAGAAGACACATGCAATGACTCTAGTGCTAGTTTCATGAAAACACACATGCAATGACTCTAGTTGTGGTTTATGAAAATACCACACATGCAATGACTCTAGTGGATCCATATGTGGTTTGTGAATAGAACACACATGCAATGAAGCTAGTGGGTCCATGTGGTTTATGAAAAGAATAGACATACAATGACTCTAGATGTGGTTTATGAAAAGAACACACATACAATGCCTCTGGTGCATCCGTATGTGGTTTAGGAAAAGAACACACATGTAGTGAAATGTAGTGCTGTTTTAGGATAAGAACACACATGCAATGACACTTCTGGACTCTAGCTATGGTTCATGAAAAGAACACACATGCAATGACACTGGTGGACTCTAGCTGTGTTTTATGAAAACAACACACATGCAAAGAGTCTGGTGGATCCATGTGTAGTCTGTGGAAAGAACACAGATGCAATGAATCTAGTGGGTCCATATGTAGTTTGTTGAAAGAACACACATGCAATGACTCTAGTGGGTCCATACGTGGTTTGTGGAAAGAACAGACATGCAATGACATTGGTTGATCCATATGTGTTTTATGAAAAGAATACACATGCAATTACTCTGGTGCATCGATATGTGGTTTGTGGAAAGGACACACATGCAATGACATTGGTGGATCCATATTTGGTTCAGGAAAAGAACACACATGCAATAACATTTGTTCATCCATACGTGGGTTGTGAAAAGAACACACATGCAATGACTACAGTGGATTCATATGTGGTTCATGAAAAGAACACACATGCAATGACTCTATTGGATCCATATGTGGTTCATGAAAAGAACACACATGCAATGACTCTAGTTGGTCCATATGTGGTTTGTGAAAAGAACACACATGCAATGACTCTAGTAGATCCATGTGGTTTATGAAAAGAACAGGCATACAATGACTCTAGTTGTGGTTAATGAAAAGAACACACATGCAATGACTCTGGTGGATCCATATGTGGTTTAGGAAAAGAACACACATGCAATGACTCTAGTGCTGGTTTAGGATTAAAATACACATGTAATGACTCCAGTGGATCCATATGTGGTTTGTGAAAAGAACACACATGCAATGCCTGTAGTGGATCCATGTGGTTTATGAAAAGAACAGAAATGCAATGACGTTGGTTGATCCATATGTGG
Source organism: Avena eriantha (assembly GCA_910589775.1). Taxonomy (NCBI): domain Eukaryota; kingdom Viridiplantae; phylum Streptophyta; class Magnoliopsida; order Poales; family Poaceae; genus Avena; species Avena eriantha. The sequence continues at coordinate 234,346,741 of OU342741.1, forward strand.
TTTGTGGAAAGAACACACATGAAACGACATTGGTTGATCCATATGTTGTTTGTGAAAAGAACACACATGCAATGACTCTAGTGCTAGTTTCATGAAAACACACATGCAATGACTCTAGTTGTGGTTTATGAAAAGACCACACATGCAATGACTCTAGTGGATCCATATGTGGTTTGTGAATAGAACACACATGCAATGAAGCTAGTGGATCCATGTGGTTTATGAAAAGAACAGATATACAATGACTCTAGCTGTGGTTTATGAAAAGAAGACACATGCAATGCCTCTGGTGCATCCATATGTAGTTTAAGAAAAGAACACACATGCAGTGAAATCTAGTGCTGGTTTAGGATAAGAACACACATGCAATGATACTTCTGGACTCTAGGTATGGTTTATGAAAATAACACACATGCAATGCCACTGGTGGACTCTAGCTGTGTTTTATGAAAAGAACACACATGCAATGAGTCTGGTGGATCCATATGTGGTTTGTGGAAAGAACACACATGCAATGACTATAGCTGTGGTTTATGGAAAGAACACACATTGAATGACTCTGGTGGATCCATATGTGGTTTAGGAAAAGAACACACATGCAATGACTCTAGTGCTGGTTCAGGATAAAAACACACATGCAATGACTCTAGTGGATCTATATGTGGTTTGTGAAAACAACACACATGCAATGACTCTAGTCGATCCATGTGGTTTATGAAGAGAACATACATGCAATGACTCTAGATGTGGTTTAGGAAAAGAACACACATGCAATGACACTGGTGGATCCATGTGGTTTATGAAAAGAATAGACATGCAATGAGTTTGGTGGATCCATATGTGGTTTAGGAAAAGAACACACATGCAGTGAACTCTAGTGCTGGTTTAGGATAAGAACACACATGCAATGATACTTCTGGACTCTAGCTATGGTTTATGAAAACAACACACATGCAATGACACTGGTGGACTCTTGCTGTGTTTTATGAAAACAACACACATGCAATGAGTCTAGTGGATCCATATGTGGTTTGTGGAAAGAACACACATGCAATGACTAGAGCTGCGGTTTATGAAAAGAACACACATTGAATGACTCTGGTGGATACATATGTGGTTCAGGATAAAAACACACATGCAATGACTCTAGTGGATCCATATGTGGTTTGTGAAAAGAACACACATGCAATGACTCTAGTGGATCCATATGTGGTTTGTGAAAAGAACACACATGCAATGACTCTAGTGGATCCATGTGGTTTATGAAGAGAACATACATGCAATGACTCTAGATGTGGTTTAGGAAAAGAACACACATGCAATGACACTAGTGGATCCATGTGATTTATGAAAAGAACACATATGCAATGAGTTTGGTGGATCCATGTGTGGTTTAGGAAAAGAACACACATGCAGTGAACTCTAGTGCTGGTTTAGGATAAGAACACACATGCAATGACTCTAGTGGATCCATATGTGGTTTGTGAATAGAACACATATGAAATAACTCTAGTGGATCCATGTGGTTTATGAAAAGAACAGACATGCAATGACTCTATATGTGGTTCATGAAAAGGACACACATGCAATGACACTGGTGGACTCTAGCTGTGTTTTATGAAAAGAACGCACATGGGAAGAGTCTGGTGGATCCATATGTAGTTTGTGGAAAGAACACACATGCAATGACTCTAGTGGGTCCATATGTAGTTTGTGGAAAGAACACACATGCAATGACGTTGGTTGATCCATATGTGTTTTATGAAACAAACACATATGCAATTGCTCTGGTGGATCTATATGTGGTTTGTGGAAAGAACACACATGCAATGACATTGGTGGATCCATAATGGTTTATAAAAATAACACACATGCAATGACATTGGTTGATCTGTATGTGGTTTGTGAGAATAACACACATGCAATGACTCTGATGGATCCATATGTGGTTTGTGAAAAGAACACACATGCAATGCCATTGGTTGATCCATATGTGGTTTGGTGAAAAGAACATACATGCAATGACATTGCTGGATCCATGTGGTTTGTGAAAAGAACACACATGCAATGACTCTGGTGGATCCATATGTGGTTTGTCATTACAAGAACATACATGCAATGACTATAGTGGATACATATGTGGTTTGTGAAACGAACACACATGCAATAACATTGGTTGCTCCATATGTGGTTTGTGGAAAGAACACACATGCAATGACATTGGTGGATCCATGTGGTTTGTGAGAACAAGACACGTGCAGTGACTCTAGTGGATCAATATGTGGTTTGTGAAAAGAACATACATGCAATGAATCCAGTGGATCCATATGTGGTTTGTGAAAAGAACACACATGCACTGCCTTTGGTAGACCCATGTGGTTTGTGGAAAGAACAGACATGGAATGACTATAGTTGTTCCATATATGGTTTTTGAAAAGAGCACACATGCAATGACTTTGGTGGATCCATGTGTTTGATGAAAAGAACATACATGCAATGACTCTAGTGGATCCATATGTGGTTTGTGAAAAGAACAGACATGCAATGACTCTAGTGCTGGTTTTAGTATAAGAACACACATGCAATGACTCTAGTGGGTCCATATGTGGTTTGTGTAAAGAACACACATGCAATGACATTGGTTCATCCATATGTGGTTTATGAAATGAACACACATGCAATTACTCTGGTGGATCCATATGTGTTTTGTGGAAAGAACACACATGCAATGAAATTGGTGGATCCATATGTGGTTCATGAAAAGAACACACATGCAATGACATTGGTTGATGCATATGTGGTTTCTGAAACGAACATACATGCAATGACTCTGGTGGATCCATATGTGGTTTGTGAAAAGAACACACATGCAATGAAGTTGGTTGATCCATATGTGGTTTGTGAAAAGAACATCGAAAAGGCTAGAAAAAGGGCGCGTTCTTAGGATGTTGCGGCCGCATCGCTGCAGCTGCCTGCACGTGGCGGGCGTGGAGTGCCTCACTAGCTGTACCAGCCTTCTCCCGTGCTGACACGTGGTGGATGCGGAGAGGGTCACGAGTCCTTTTTCCTTTTATTTTTGTGTACTTGAACATGATAATTGCGATATCTTTCAAACGGAGAGTCCAAATCGATATCCGTTTTCACAGGCATACTAGACACGTCCAGATCTTCAAAATTTGATTCATTGTTGATATGTTTCGACGAACTTTTTTCTCGTACTGCCTTTGATGCTTAGGTTGCACTGCCTTTTGGTCTAGTACACGGTGCCTTCGGTTGCAATGCACGACACGGTGTCCATGAAGTGTACTACGCACTGTCTAGGCAGTGCAACGTCCATGCACTGCCTTGTTGTTCTGTGTTGCACTGCCTTAGTTCCCAGTGCACTGTGTGGTGTCCAGGCAGTGTACTGCGCACTGTCCAGGCAGTGCACCATCCATGCACTGCCTTGTTGTTCTGTGTTGCACTGCCTTAGTTTGCAGTGCACTGCGCGATGTCTAGGCAGTGTACTGTCTCTCTGTACTGCCTTGCACTGCCTTTGGTCGTAGTGCACTGCGCGGTGTCCAAGCAGTGCACCGTCCAAGCACTGCCTTGTTGTACTGCGTTGCACTGCCTAAGGTGGCAGTGCACTACGCGATGTTCTTGGAGTGCACGGTGTAATGCGTTGCACTGCTTTTGGTCGACAGTAAACGAGTTGCACCGCTCGTGCACTGCCTTATTGCACTGCGTGGAAATGCCTTTCGTCGCGTGCATTGCATGAGAAGCTAGCCACTTGCGGGGCTGTCATGTGGCTAGAAATACGCGCTACCATGCGGCCGGAAAAACACGCACTACCGAGTTGCCGGAAATACGACAGGTGAGCTTCCACGCGCCACGTATAGGGCTGCCGTGCGGCTGGAAACGTGCGCGCTGCGGCCCAAACGCGCGCTTCCTGAAGATCGCGCTCCCGCTAGTCGTTCTCAAAGAACATACATGGAATGCCATTGGTGGATCCATGTGGTTTGTGAAAAGAACATACATGCAATGACTCTAGTGGATCCATATGTGGTTTGTGAAAAGAACACACATGCAATGACTCTAGTGGGTCCATATGTGATTTGTGAAAAGAACACACATGCAATGAAAATTGTGGATCCATGTTTTTATGAAAAGAACAAACATGCAATGAATCTGGTGTATCCATATGTGGTTGGTGAAACGAACACACATTTCAATGACACTGGTGGATCCATATGTGTTTTGTGACAATAACACACACGCAACGACATTGGTGGATCCGTATGTGGTTTATGAAAAGAACACACATGCAATGAACACCAGTGGATCCATATGCGGTTTGTGATAATAACACACATGCAATGACTGCGGTGGATCCATATGTGGTTTATGGGAAGAACACACATCCAATGAACTCTAGTGGATCTATCTTGGCATAATTTGATGTATTTCATTGTAAAAGACACTCACTTTCCATTTTTATACTACTCAGCTTTGCCCGTGGTTTTTTTTGAGATGTTTGCCCTTGGTTTTTTTATACTACCTAGTTTCTCTCAGTTTTGCCCCTTTCTCTCTTTTGTAGAAGCCCAAACATGTGCCCACTCTGTCTGCTACGCCCTGATTGGTTGTCACACGGATGGTGCGCACCAACCGTTGTTCCTATGTGATCCAACGAGGCTCGCTGCACACGTCGTGCCCTTCATAGTACAGCTTGAGACAGCATAGATGTCTCCCTCAGCGAGACTTCTACAAGAAGGAACATGCTGTCGTCCATGGAAAAGTCGTCGAGTGGTCATGTCACGTTTAATCTAGTCTGCAAAGGCTACAAGTCTACTACACGGCAACTGGTCATCCACAGCACACGGGTTATACCATTTTTACTATGCAGCGCGCCTGCACACTCACTTCCGACAGGCCCCCACCACACGAACCTTCCACGTGGCAGCCAGAAGAGCTGCCTACCGGTGCCCTCAAGGAGGCCTAAACATCCCCGCATTAAAAACCCAGCCTATCGGGTCCTCCATTCGCATTCATCCACTCCTCTCTCTTCCCTATCTAGCAAAACCCCACAATCCTCAATGTACAGCCACGAACCTTCTCCATGAAACCAGTGCATGGGCGTGAGTGTGCGGGCATCACCGCCGGGGTGGTGCTTCATGCGGAAGATCTGGAGGAGCATCACACAACACGAGGCGAGGAGGACGTGTAGTTCAACCCCATGGGGACCATGTGCTCGCCGGTGCTGATGACTTCGGAGGCCCCAATGAGGGTGTGGAGTTCGACGAACATGCTCCACTCGTGAACCCGGAGGTACATCTATTTCTACATGTTTCATATTTTCTACTCGAGCTAATCTATCCTGGCTTCATAAAAAATCTAGTCCTAATGATTAGATGCACCGTACGAACCGGTACATGGAGAGATCTAGTATGTTCTGAATAAATCCACATTATTTATTTATTAATAAGTTATCGAGAACACAAACCACATTAATTTAGGAGCGATCTTGGGAGACAACCGTAATGAACTGCTGAACCTGTATAGATATGCTATTGTATTGAAAGTAACTCAGAATGGTGGGATGAATATATATTTATTATTTTTCTCATTTTGGTTTGCATTTCATACATTATAGGTAGATTCAAGTGAGATAGACTCTGACAAGGGGAACAAGGACAACAAGAGCCGCCATGTCATGAAGAAGCTCAAGAGCGGGATAATCCCTTTCCGCACTCGACTTGGGGAGCTCAGATGCCCTTTCTATAAGAAAGGAGTCAACCCAAGGATTGCCAGCTCGATTGCACATGCGGTTGGCATCGGTAAAAGCCCGGCTAGTACAAGACGACGACCAGGGCTAAGCGCGCTGCTTATGGCAAATTCCTGAGGGAGTATGTCAAGACCGGCCTGGTGTCCCCTTACTTAGGAATCAACAACTTCTAATCGAGCAGCCCGTCACTGTGCTGGTCTGGCCACTAATAATACTTAATTCTCTTACTGTTTCTAGACCCTTAAACTATGGGGATTTCTATTTTCGTACCCTCGGTTCGTTAGTTGTACTCAGTTTCACCAGCCACTTAGTTTTTTCTCACTTTTGCATGTCTCCATGTTGGAAACTCTCACATTGTCTGAAACTCGCCGTCCGTCAGTCTTGCCGTTACATGGTGACAAGTGGGGCCGCGTCATGATAATGTTGTGCTAATAAAATCCTGATCATTTATCATTTCCATGGAGTGGAATTTAATGCATAAACTTACTTATATGAAAATTGTACACATTCAACTCTTTGAAATCGCACTTAATACATGATAATATTGTGCTAACAAAATCTTGAGAGATTGTCATGTTCATAGAGTGGAATGTAATGCACAAATTATACACCTTCGAACACATTCCCTTCAAATTATACACCTTCAAACACGTTCCTTCAAAACTGAGTACAACTGAATTGCTAGAGTTAGACATGAGGGAAAAAACTTGACTCACGGTACGCGTGTGCCATTCACGAGGCGGTAGCGGACACGTGTGGCTGTGCACAGTGCAGTAGCGTACGTGGTGCACGGTAGATTCCCTTCTCCTTTAATATAGGCCTCCATATTCTCCCTTGTTCACTCAACCGTCTCCACTGTCCCATCACCTTCTACAAACCCCCAAGAAATCCCCAACCACGACGGCGATGGAGAAGAATAGCGCGGTGGCCATCGGTGCCTCCAAGGCTGGCGGCGAGGAGGCTCCCGTCCCTGTACAGGACCCCTTCCCCGTCCCCGCATCCGCCATAGCCGCCGGCGAGGAAGCCCCCGCCGGTGTTGGACAGATCCTGCTCGGCTGGGACCCCTACGAGGAGGTTGTCTACATAAGGCCGGAGAACCCCTATGACACCAGCATCGCCGACCCATGGTTGGAGGTAACCAGGGTTTTCTCCCCTTCCCTTTTTCTTCCCCTGTTCCCATCGTTGGATGCAAGATCGTATGTTATTAGGGCTCGACTGTTCGAATTTTTACAGTAGCTAATCCTCTTGTGGTAGATCTCGTATTTCGATGAATCCCCTATTCGTATTTGAACCCCTATTCTTATTTGGGATCAGTATTCGATTTGGTTTGATATTTGGGGAATAATTAGGAGATCTCAATCGGTTAATTTATGCAAATAATCAATCCCGATAATCGAAGTATCTCAATCATGTCCTTATTGCACCCTACTATTTTTTTCCAATAGGAGGATAGCAGCAACGTCCGCAGCGACAAGAAGTCTAAGGACACCAAGACTTGTCATGTGCTGAGGAGGCTAAAGTCTAGCCAGTACAACAAATTCTTCGCCGCCGACGTGTAAAGGTGCCCCTTCTGCCCCACTAGGAGGCTCCGCGCCATGGAATTCAACTCCCTCGTGAAGCATGCCGAGGACGTGAGGACCTGTGGCGAGTCCGTGAACATCCACGGATTCATAGCCAAGCACCCGGCACTCGGTCTTCACCTCTGCAACCTCCAGAAGGTGGCTATCGAGGAGGGTCGCATTCCCCCGATCAAACCCAAGGCGCCCAAGGTCAAGGGACTGGGTAGCAAGAAGTGCAGGAGGCACCAGAGGGAGGAGGCGGATGCCCTCCTGGAAGAGGCCACGCGGGGCCACTGATCTGCTGCTGTTGTAAAACAGCTTCTTTTGTCTTGTCTGTGTTGAACTTGTCAGCTGCTGCTGCTGAGCAACCTAATTTTCGAACCTCGTTAAGTACCTTACTATATAACCTATATTAGCTGCTTTATCTACATCTGCTCTGCGTACTAAATTGATTTATGGTGCCGGTTAGTTTTGCTGCTCTAGATTTGCTACCATATTGGGGGAAAAACAAGGGCAAAAGGAAGAATGAATTAAGAGAGAAGTTGCTCTAGGTTCGCTACGTTTTTGGGCAAAAAATACAACTATTAGCGAGAGAGAGGGGAAAAGGCGCTCTCAAAAAGGCCAAATAAAAAAAACTTCCAATTTAGACGACAGGGCGCAGGTAACCACCAAACGCGCCCAACATGGTCCCACACCACGTCCCCCATAATCAGCAAGAGATGGATGGTTTGTCCGCTGTGTATCCTAGCCCCACTTGTCTACATGTAATGCTCAATGCACGACCTGCTCGAACGTGGTCCCACCGGTCAGCATGTAACGGTCAAGACTTCGACCAGACAGCAGCCCCCTTCTGAGTGCATGTGAGGGTTTCAGAATGGAGGGAGGGAAAAAGTGAGGAAAGACTAAACGGCTGGGGAAAACTGAGTACAACTAACGAACTAGGGGCACAAAAATAGAAATACCTAAACTATGTGGTGCGTTGAAATCTTATGCTTTTCCACCGACACATGTGTAGCAAAGTTGCTTGATCGTGCATGCTTACACTAGTGGCCTACCCAGAAACTTGTAGAATCATGTGCAAACGATTTCAATTGGGCAAATTCTGGACAAAATCACCAAATTAAAGAAAGGAAATTGCAAGCTTTGCGCAATCGGCATGCCTGAGCGGCTACCCCGAGGTGCAGGGATGCTAGGTCCCTGTCTATGCTTACACTTCTTAAACTTGTTGGGAATAATAATCACAAATAGTTGTACACTTCCTTCTGTCATGTCATGTTACGTCATGTCAGCACCGTGCACCCGCTACAGTTCGGCAACGGGACGGTGGTCTCCGTGACCGGTCTCTGCCCTGCCAAAGCCACGTCGCACACCCGTCCCATCGCCTACCGGGCACGGCGGCCGAATTTAATCGCTGGGATTGGAAACCAACGGTGCTCGCCCGGTCAAACTTGCTTACGCTTGGGTATGACTGGAATATAGGTAAACACAATTTAACCATCGCCTTTCATCTCCACTGCACATCACTATGAAAAATCCCCAACTCCTTCCGCCGCCGTAGCCACCACAAGAACCATTGACGCTGCCGCAGGCACCGCCTCCGCCGAGCCATACCACCGCAACAGATCACTCCACTGCCACACCTAGTCCCAGCCACCGCTACCAACCCTAGGCCACCACCACCACATTAGCTGCTGCCATGGACACAGAGTAAGAAATGTTCAGCGACGTAAGTGACTTCACCGACTAGTACACTATCACGACCCATAGCACCACCAAGCTGATGGTTGTCCACACATTTGCGTCAGCGGACGTCGCCAAGGTCATCGCCATGTATGAGCGGTGGCTACAGGAGCCGATGGACAGGTACAAGATCGTCGGCCTTGACCTCGAGTATACTAGAGATAGAAAGAGGGAGACACTTTTGCAGCTGTCCATTGGCAACTACTGCCTCCTATACCACGTATGTATGCCCGGAGCTTCACAAGTTCCTACGCAGGAGGGAGATCTAATTCGACAGCGTCAACATCAAGAACGACACTCCAAAGCTAGAGCGGGATCTCCTCGTTCATGTCTTCAATCACGTCGATCTCCAATGTTTGTGGAGGTACCCAGATGGTAATACGAGGAAAGCCGGCATGGCTAGACTCGCTGCCAACATCATCGACCGCGAGTATGCCGGCATGAAAGTTGAGTTCCTGAAGCACCTGCACGAGCAATGGGAGTGGAGGCACATGAATTACAATGCAATCAAGTACGCAACCAAGGACGCGTATGTCTGCTACGAGATGCTCAACAGGATCTGGCGGGTGGGTAGGTGTGTTGTTTACCACTACTAGTTTCGCATTCCATTCCTAGTGTTATCTTGCCTGTATTTTATCTCGCATGTATTTTCTAAGCATTCTGTGTGTAAGGACCGAGCTCGTATGATCCTTGTGCTATTAGGTAGTTAACCTATATGAATTACATTTCCCCCTTTTGTATGCTCAACATTCATACTTACAAATTCTATCTGTGCCATTTGCATGTGGTAGAATCTAGGACTTACATGCATAAGGTGGGATACAGTCATAAGTCATAACCAAACCCAGATTATAGCAAAGGATACAGTCATAACCAAACCCAGATTATAGTTCGACAAAGGTAATACAGAGCAGTTTGTAATTGCTCACATAGTGTACTTCTGAATAACATGTTTTCATAAACATAACAAGCCCCATACAAACACAACAATCATGCACTAACAGTCTACATCCCAGACTGTTGGAGATGGCAACCGATCCCAGGATGCCTTCGGTCGCTTGCCCCGGCTTGTAGATTCATCTACACCCCGGCATCTAGGGCAAACAACTTGCCTTGGTGGTGGTTCAATGGTGCGATGCCTAGAAAAAAAAATTACAACCTGGCAGTACAGCTCATGGATAACATACCCGTCAATTACAGAGTAATTCAGATTAGGTTCATAAAGTGGCTTATCCTCCCAGTAATCGTGCCCTAAACGTCTCCACCAATATCTTGGCAATTTGCCCTTCATGTCAGCGTACCATGGGTCAATGAGTTCAGTGGCAAGATCGGCCATCCCGGTCCTGCCGCCCTTCGTCCTTGGGATCCAGTAAATTTTCTGGATGGCCACTCTACACTCCTTTGGGAATTTAATGTTGACAGTCGGGCTTTCAAGAAGTTTGTTTCATTCGTGATGTCAACACTAGTAAATGTTATCTGCTGGTTCACGAGAAAGTCATGAAACGACGACCTAATCCTTTCGCACCACCTGCATGAAAATGAATTCAGACAAATATTATAGCAATAACTTTTGCAAACAGATGGTTCAGGAACAAAAAGACAGAAAATTCTACATGTTCCAGTTAGCCCCATCTCGCAAAAGGCTGGTATACAAGGACGTGCCCCTTCATGGAGAGTTGCACCACGGTGATCCTACGGTGATCACGGCTCCTCGAGGTTAATACCTACGAACCTAGTTTCTTCAAACCGCATCCAACTCGTGTAATTATTCAAAGTGTTCCTCACCGTCCAAGGGTCGATGGTGTAGACGACATCGATCTTCTTCCCGCCATGTACTTCTATGTTGAAGTACGCCATGCCTTGTCTGCCGTCATTTCGGACATCCAACAAGTCCATGACGATAGGCAAGAGGGAAAGGATACAGAGGAAGAGGGTGATGCCGTGGCAGAGGAAATGGATGAGGTCGTGGAGGAGAACGACGATGAGGCCATGGAGGAAGAAATGAGACGAAGAAGTGAAACTGCTTACTGCAATATTGGAACCGCCCTTACTAATATCTGGAATGGTGCACGACCGTTTGTAGTAGGGTGAAGGTGGAGAAAAACGACGGTTCTCTCTTACGATTTATTTTTTCACTTCCTCTAGATGGTTCTGGTGCGCACCCTCAATAATTACGCCCCCTTCCTTGTCTTCCACGCGGACGAGAACCGCCGGCAACGGTAGTTCCTCACTGGGTGACTCCCTACTCGAACAACTGCCCCCATCCCTAATTCCATCACCTCTCGAATCCATCCGCCTCCTTGTCACAACGCCTCCATTAATCTACCGGATTCCAGACCCCATTAGCCGCTATGGGTAGAGCTTGGGGTAGCAGCAGGCTGAAGCGAAAGGTAGGCGACGATGACATGGATGGCTAGGGCGACCGCCACCGCGAGGATTGGGGATGCCCGAACCTCGGCGTCGCAAACATGCACAGGATGACCACGGGTTTGGACATCATCTCTGTTGGTCACCTCGCTCGCTACATCCCTGGTTACCGCTTCACGATGCGGGTCATGGATGAACAATCGTTCGACATGCCAGGCCTTCTTTACCCCGATACCAGCAAATGGCCAAACGACCGTGATGGCCATGTAAGTTCCAGTATCTTGCTTATTGGTTCAGCCATATCATTGATTCATATGTGCTGAACTCTCATCGGAATCCTATGTTCCTTTCGTCGAACGTCTTGTGTGCACGCGCGGTTTGAACAAATTGAACCATTTAAGACTATTCTGTACAACGGAAGCTCTACTCGTACCTGGTATTCTAGTATTTTCGTAGTGACACAGTCTTAATTTAGGTGATAGACGAGTTGTCAATTTCAAATTGCAATGGAATACCTTGTAGGTGATATTATGTTTCCTAAAATAAAAATAAATAGATTACACGATTTAAGGCTGTTATTCCCCTAGCTATTTATGATCATCGCCAGGAGTTTGTTCTGGGGGAGATCTGCTCTTACTCCATATATTGGGTATCTTCGTAGTGACACAGGCACAATTTAGGCGATATCTGAGGAGACACTCTTATTTAGGCATATTTTGGGTACTTTAATCTGAAGGTCCAGTTGTCAAATTGTATTTGCAATGGAATCCATGCTAGATGATTATACCAACTGACAACAAACTCTGCAGAATATTCATGCAAAAATGATGCTGCTGGATGATACGTCCATTTTGCATCACTATTCTATATCATAATTTACTGTTATTCATTGATATATTTCATATTAAGAGATGATACTTATGTTATTTCATCTGTTTTTGCATGGTTGATGACTTTTGGAGCATGGACTGCTGCAGTCAGGATTCTGATGGAAAAGGTGATGTTTGGAGGCGAAATTCGTGAAGATCGAAAAATCCGGGAAAATACATGGAAAATTCTATTTTTCCAGAAGACGAAGATTGCCAGAAGGGGGAGTGGAGATGGGCCACATGGGGCCCACACCACCCCCTGGCGTAGGCATCCCTAGGTCGCGCTAGCAGGTGGTGTGGCCACCCTGTTCCACTCCAGGCTCTCCCCTTTGGCATATATTATCCCCTTGAAAACCTAACACCAGGGGAGGGACCACAGAAAGATTCCGCCGCCTCTACGGGGCAGAAAACAGCGAGAGAAAGATCTCTCCGGCAGACAGAATTCTGCCAGGGGAATTCCTTTCCGGAGAGGGGAGATCGTCGCCATCAACACCACCATCAAGCCAGACTTCATCGGGATCATCATCATCACCACCATCATTTCCACCAACACCATCATCACCACTTCATACCGCTGTAACAACTGGGTTGAATCTTTCATAGTTCTTAGGGGAAACTTTCCCGGTGTTGATTACTCCTTGTAGTTGATGCTATTGAGTGAACCATTGAATTATCGTTTATGTTCAGATTGTTACATGTCATTATATAATCTCTGATCTTGATCCATATGATGTCTTTTGAGTAGTTCATTTAGTTCTTGAGGACATGGGAGAAGTCATGTTGTTAGTAGTGGAATTGTGTTGAGAAAGATTCAATGGTTTGATATTTAAGTTGTGGTGTATTTCTTCTAGTGGTGTCATGTGAACGTCGACTACATGACACTTCACCTATATGGGCCTAGGGGAATGCATTGTGTATTTGGCCACTAATCATAGGGGTTGCCAGCGTGACAGAAACCTGAACCCCCTATTAGGAAACCTTTGCACAAGGGATGTCAGGGTCTTAGAGTTTAAAGCTGTGGTTAGGTTTCTACCTTAATTACTTTCTTGTACCTGCGGATGCTGGCAAGGGGTATAATCACAAGTATGTATTAGTTCTAGGAAGGTCGGTACATTATCACAGGTTCACCCACACAATACTTAGCAAACTAAAGACGATTAATCAACTATATGAAGCGAAAGCACTTGGCGATATTCCCGTGTGTCCTCGAGAATGTTTGGTCATCTTAAGTAATACAACCGACTTATCCTTTGCTAAAGAAAGGATTGACCCGCTTGCTACATTTATTCTTATTGTCTTTTATTTACTCGCACTTTATTTACCTACATTATTAAAAAAAACCTAAAAATCCGTTTGCTAAGTATTTACACAGAATTCCTGCTCCAAGTTACTCGTCAACACCTTCTGCTCCTCGTTGGGTTCAACACTCTTACTTATCGAAAATACTGTGATACACCCCCTATACTTGTGGGTCATAACTGGATAAGTGGTCGGAATCAGTAGTGGTGAATATCAAGGAAGAAGAAGAGACGGAAATGGGAGATGACCAGAAGTAGGTGGGTGGCAACTGCGAGTGGCTGGTCCTTTTATCCCAGGATGGGAGTACTTGGACTCTAAAAATGGCTACAGATCGTTGAGATTTACATTGCCATCTTTGGAGGGTGTTGGCATTACTGCATTCAACAACAGGTGGCCACCGCCCATTTCCGAATTCGCTTACAGGTTCAACATGGCAGAACTTGAGCTCCTCCAGGTATAGCTCCCACATAGACCGCGGGAGGTGTGGAAGACCTGGGAGTATGACCTCATAGCGGTGTTCGACAAGGCAATCACATTCATTAGATGCCTAGAAGACAATGAATGGATAGTCTTGTGTGATGACTTCTGTGGCCGCAGAAGTATGTCGACGCCGTCTTCACCTCTAGCTACCATTCCAACAAACCGCAACACATTTATGCGGTCACTAAACCTAGCGGCGACATGCGTGTTTGGGAGCCGTTCATCTCGGGTGAGTCATGGTGTCATATAGCATGTAAAATCCCATTCGAAATTCTGCTTACTGACTGTAAGTAACACATAGGTACACACGTAGCACCGCGCATCATTCCAGCTCTGATGATCGAAGATGCAGTAGAAGATGCTAAACTTGGGACATGGCGCTGGTTCCTGGCACCTCTTGGAGGCGACACGAAACAGGATGGTGAACTCATGTGGATTCATATCAAGGGAGAACTAAACAGCGTTAATGATACAATAGAACTTATGGGACACAACTTTCTTCATACCCATCGCTGTGGTGTCACATTTTCTCGAGGTCCGCATGCCATCCAAAGACCCAGTAGAGCAAGTCTAGAGAAGAGTCGACAATCTGAAGGGAAAATCTGTGTTTCTTGGGATCAACTACCCTTTATTTGTCAGAGCCCCTGGAGCTGTTGAACCTGTAATTGCTCAGGCAGCCCTGGCTCCTGATGTTGCTGCTGGTGGTGGTGGTGGAGCTGACAAAGAACTAGCTACTACTCCTGGTGAAGCTGATGAAATACTTGGTGATGGTGCTACTGGTGAAGCTGACGAAATACTTGCTAATGCTGCTGTTGGTGAAGTTGACAAAATACCTGCTGAGGCTGCTACTGGTGAAGATGATGAAATACTTGCTGAGGCTGCTACCGGAGTCTAGGAAGAACATGCTGGTGTTGTTGCTGAGGTGCCAGCACTTCCAGTGTTGATAGCAGACTGTGTGTTTGCTGCATGCTCACGCGCCTATCATGTTGACACTCTAGATCCGACCTACAGCCGAATCCACGTTTGAGGCAGGGGGCCTACAATTGGCTCATCAGTGGGGTCGTACGATTTGATGGAGAATGACAGAAGGCCAAACGCAGCATTCTGGTTCGTACTGACGATACCACCAGCTCCAGGGTCCTAGTGCTCATACTGGCAGATCTGATGAACCATTTTTCTTTATCTTTATCTTTAGTTACACTTATTTTTGTAAAGACTAAGCTGTGCTTATTTGTGTAAGACTAAACTGCGTAATATTCAGTGAAGCCCAACTTTTTTTCCATGCCCACAACAGCAGAATTGCAGCATAGAACAGACAAAGGTAATGTGCATACTAGGCATTTTGGCTCAGGATAACAACCACTTCAAGTAAATGATACATGGTGTACGCATTTGAACGCATCACTAGAATGTGCCACCTATTGATGATTGATGACATGGATATAGCTTTTCTGCGCGTATTTGCATTGAATCACTCATTGATTTGTTCACATATTTTTTGGCAATGGCTGATGAACTCCACTCTCTTGGTAACATGCTTCGTCAGCGAGCACTTGGTGATGCAATGCAAAGTGCATAACATGGTCTTCATCGTTGTTCCATTTAGGTTCCTATTTTTCATCATCACTGAGCTACTAATTTCAAATGAAAATCTTGTAAACAACATATGTGTACATTGTTAGACTATGCTACTGACAAGGTTTATACATGTTTTTCTACAATCACAAGAAGAAAACTTGATGCACTTTCACCTTGTTGGCATTGTGCCAAACTGGGTGGATGTGGCTTTGGGGTTCGGAGAGTAAGGCATTCTGGCGAGTGAGGGTGCGACCACTACGACGGTGAGCACAGATTCTGGAGGAGGAAAACAGGACCGAGCATGGTCAACACGGTGATAGATCTCACTAGGAACCATTTTTTGTCCCCGCTCCATCCCATGGGTGTGGCCATGGTGAGGGCGAGCTCCGACTTGGGATAGGAAGGAGAGCGCGGTCAAGCAGGTTCGTCCACATCCGAGCTCCGCGCCATGGTGGCATGGCCGCGACCACAGATTGCCGCTCCGGGGAAGAAGACGCGCAATGGATGCAGGCGCCAACGCTGCAAGCCTACGGGGAGGAGAGCGGGGCCGAGTAGGTTCGTCCATGTCCCAGCTCCGCGCCATGTCCACGATACCACCACAGATTGCCGCTCCGGGGAAGAAGAAGACGCGTAATGGATGCAGGCACCAACACTGCAAGCCTACGTGGCATTCACGACGAGCGACATAATAGCAAGAACTGACAAGGGGGGCCCAACTTGACGGTCATTAGCCTAATATTTTGTATTGAAACGTAAAGTTGAATTCGTGCCGAAAAATACCATCTAAGTATTTGGCACGCCAACTATGGTCATCGCGACTAATTACAGGCAACTTGGGTACCGTGTTGCCTGGGCGCCTCAACTTTCGGGCCGCAAAATGATATTCTCCATGGAGTGCCCTTGCATGTGTTCTTCTAAAAACCACCTTCATCCACATGACCACACACACTCAAGTGGATGTGGTGATGCAACCTCTTTCACACTCGTGCTCCATTACATGTGGCAGTTGCATTCCAATGTGTTGATAGGCTTTCTGACCATGGATTGACACATGGAGTATCATTGCATGTGTTCTTTTCCAAACCACCTTGATCTACATGACCATACACACTCAAGTGGATGTGGCGATGCAACCTCTGTCACACTGGTGCTTAATTACATGTGGAAGAATCATTCCAATATGTTTTTTGGCTTTCTGACCATGGTTTGACACATGGAGTGTCATTGCATGTGTTGTTTTCGAAACCAATTTGATCCACATGACGACACACACTCAAGTGGATGTGGTAATGCAACATCTTTCACACTCCATGTGTTTTTGGGTTTTCTAACCATGGTTTGACACATGGAGTACATTGCATGTGTTCTTTTCCAATCCACCTTGATCCACATGACCACACACACTCACGTGGATGTGGGGATGCAACCTCTATCACAGTGGTGCTCCATTACATATGAAAGTTGCATTCCAATGTGTCTTTGGGCTTTCTGACCATGGTTTGGCAATGGTGTATCATTGCACATGTTCTTTTCCAAATCGCCTTGATCCACATGACCACAAACACTCAAGTGGATGTGGTGATGCAACCTCTGTCACACTGTTACTCCATTACATATGGGAGTTGCATTCCAATGTGTTTTTGGGATTTCTGACCATGGATTGACATATGGAGTGTCATTGCATCTGTTCTTTTACATACCACCTTGATCCACATGACCACACACACTCAAGTGGATGTAGTGATGCAACCTATGTCACACTGGTGCTCCATTACATGTCGCAGTTGCATTCCTATGTGTTTTGGGCTTTCTGCCCATGGTTTGACACATCGTGTATCATTTCATGTGTTGTTTTCCAATCCACCTTGATCCACATGACCACACACACTCAAGTGGATTTAGCGATGCAACCTCTTTCACATTGGTGCTGCATTACATGTGGCAGTTGCATTACTATCTGTTTTTTAGACTTCCTGACCATCGTTTAACACATGGAGTCTCATTTCATGTGTTCTTTTTTCGAAGCCACCTTGATCCACATGACCAAACACACTCAAGTGGATGTGGTGATGCAACCTCCGTCACATTGGTGCTCCATTACATTTCGTAGTTGCACTCCTATTTGTTTTTGGGCTTTATAACCACGGTTTGACACATGGAGTGTCATTGAATGAGTTCTTATCCAAACCAGCTTGATCCACATGACCTCACACACTCAAGTAGATGTGGTGATCCAACCTCTGTGACACCGATGCTCCATTACATGTCAAAGTTCCATTCTAATGTGTTTTTGAGCTTTCTAACCATGGTTTGGCACATGGATTATCATTGCACGTGTTCTTTTCCAAACCACCTTGATCCAGATGACCACACACACTCATGTGGATGTGGTGATGCAACCTTTGTCACATTGGTTCTCCATTACATGTGGTAGTTACATTCCTATCTTTTTTGGGCTTTCGGACCATGGTTTGACACATGGAGTGTCATTGCACGCGTTATTCCCCAACCCACCTTGATCTACATGACTAGACACACTCAAGTCGATGTGGTGATGCAACATCTGTCACACTGGTGCTCCATTACATGTGGCAGTTGCATCCCTATCTATTTTTCACTTTCTGACCGTGCTTTGACACATGGAGTTTCATTGCATGTGTACTTCTCTAAACCACCTTGATCAACATGACCACACACACTAAAGTGCATGTGGAGATCCAACCTCATCACACTGGTGATCCAATACATCTCGCAGTTGCATTCCAATGTGTTTTTGAGATTTCTGACCATGGTTTGGCAAATGGATTGTCCTTGCATGTGTTCTTCTCCAAACCACCTTGATCAACATGAGCACACATACTCAAGTGGATGTGGTGATGTAACCTCTATCACACTCATGCTCCATTACATATGGCAGATGCATTCAAATGTGTTTATGGGGTTTTTGACCATGGTTTAACACATGGAGTATCATTGCATGTGTTCTTTCCCAAACCACCTTGATCCACATGACCACACACACTCAAGTGGATGTGTTGATGCAACCTCTGTCACCCTGGTGCTTCATTACATGTGGTCGTTGCATTCCAATGTGTTTTTGGGCTTTCTGACCATGGTTTGACACATGGAGTGTCATTGCATGTGTTCTTTTCGAAACCACCTTGATCCACATGGCACACACACTCAAGTGGATGTAGTGATGCAACCTATTTCACACTGGTGCTCTATTACATGTGGCAGTTGCATTCCTATGTGTTTTTGGGTTTTTCCGACCATGGTTTGACACATGGAGTAACATTGCATGTGTTCTTTCCCAATCCACCTTGATCCACATGATCACACACACTCAAGTGCATGTAGTTATGCAACCTCTGTCACCCTGGTGCTCCATTACATGTGGCAGTTGCATTACTATCTGTTTTTCCCGCTTTGTGACCATCGTTTGACACATGGAGTATCATTTCATGTGTTCTTTTTCTGAACCACCCTTATCCACATGACCACAGAAACTCAAGTGGATGTGGTGATGCAATCTCCGTCACACTAGTGCTCCATTACATTTGGCAATTGCACTCCTATTTGTTTTGGAGCTTTCTAACCATGGTTTGACACATGGAGTGTCTTTGAATGAGTTCTTTTTTAAACCAGATCGATCCACATGACCTCACACACTCAAGTGGATGTGATGATCCAACCTCGGTCACACTGGTGCTCCATTAAATGTGAAAGTTGCATTCCAATTTGTTTTGGGACTTTCTGACCATGGTTGGAACATGGAGTATCATTGTACGTGTTCTTTTCCAAACCACCTTGATCCACATGACCACACACACTCACGTGGATGTGGGGATGCAACCTCTGTCACACTAGTGCTCCATTACATGTGGCAGTTGCATTCCAATGTGTTTTTGGGCTTTCTGGCCATGGTTTTGACACATGGAGTGTCGTTGCATGTGCTGTTTTCCAAACCACCTAGATCCACATGACCACACACACGTAAGTGGATGTGGTGATGCAACCTCTGTCACGCTGGTGCTCCATTACATGTGGCAGTTGCATTCCAATGTGTTTTTGAGCTTTGTGATCATACTTTGAGACATGGAGTTTCATTAAATGGCTTCTATTCCAATCCACCTTGATCCACATGACCACACACACTCAAGTGGATGTTGTGACGCAACCTCTCTGACA
Organism: Avena eriantha; assembly: GCA_910589775.1. Taxonomy (NCBI): domain Eukaryota; kingdom Viridiplantae; phylum Streptophyta; class Magnoliopsida; order Poales; family Poaceae; genus Avena; species Avena eriantha. The sequence goes on from OU342741.1 coordinate 234,366,585, forward strand.
CTGCTGCACCATTACATGTGGCAGTTGCATTCCAATGTGTTTTCGGGATTTCTAACCATGTTTTGGCTCATGGAGTGTCATTGAATGTGTTCTTCTCCAAACCACCTTGATCCATATGACGACACACACTCATGTGGATGTGGTGATGCAACCTTTGTCACACCGGTGCTCCATTACATGTGGAAGTAGCATTCCACTGTTTTTTGGGCTTTCTAACCATGGTTTGAGACATGGAGTGTTGTTGCATGTGTTATTTTCCAAACCTCCTTGATACACATTACCACACACACTCAAGTGGATGTGGTGATGCAACCTCTATCACACTAGTGCTCCATTACATTTTGCAATTGAACTCCTATTTGTTTTTGGGCTTTCTGACCATGGTTTGACACATGGAGTGTCATTGGATGAGTTTTTATCCAAACCATCTTGATCCACATCACCACAAACAATCAAGTGGATTTAGTAATCCAACCTTTGTCATACTAGTGCTCTATTACATGTGAAAGTTGCATTCCAATGTATTTTTGGGCTTTCTGACCATGGTTTGTCACATAGAGTATCATTGTACGTGTTCTTTTCCAAACCACCTTGATCCACATGACCACACACACTGAAGTGGATGTGGTGATGCAACCTCTATCACGCTGGTGCTCCATTACATGTGGCAGTTGCATTCCTATGTGTTTTTGGGCTTTGTGATCATATTTTGAGACATGGAGTATCATTGAATGTGTTCTATTCCGAACCACCTTGATCCACATGACCACAGACACTCAAGTGGATGTGGTGATGCAACCTCAGTTACACTGGTGGTCCATTACATGTGCTAGTTTCGTTCCAATTTGTTTTGGGGCTTCCTGACCATGGTTTGACACATGGAGTGTCATTGCATGTGTTATTTTACAAATTACATTGATCCACATGAGCACACACAGTCAAGTGGATGTGGTGATGCAACCTCTGTCACACTGCTGCACCATTACATGTGGCAGTTGCATTCCAATCTATTTTTGGGATTTCTAACCATGGTTTGGCACATGGAGTGTCATTCCATGTGTTCTTCTCCAAACCACCTTGATCCATATGATGACACACACTCAAGTGGATGTGGTGATGCAACCTTTGTCACACCGGTGCTCCATTATATATGGCTGTTGCATTCCAATTTGTTTTTGGGCTTTCTAACCATGGTTTGAGACATGGAGTGTTGTTGCATGTGTTATTTTCCAAACCTCCTTGATACACATTACCCCACACACTCAAGTGGATGTGGTGGTGCCACCTTTATCACACTAGTGCTCCATTATATTTGGAAATTGAACTCCTATATGTTTTTGGGCTTTCTGACCATGGTTTGACACATGGAGTGTCATTGGATGAGTTCTTATCCAAACCATCTTCATCCACATGACCAGAAACAATCAAGTGGATTTAGTGATCGAACAATTGTCACACTAGTGCTCTATTACATGTGAAAGTTGCATGCCAATGTGTTTTTGGGCTTTCTGACCATGGTTTGGCACATGGAGTATCATTGCACGTGTTCTTTTTTCCAAACCACCTTGATCCACATGACCACACACACTCAAGTTGATGTGGTGAGGCAACCTCTGTCACACTGTTGGTCCATTACATGTGACAGTTGCATGCCAATGTGTTATTGGGCTTTCTGACCATGGTTTGGCACATGGAGCGTTGATGCATGTGTTATTTTCCAAACCACGTTGATCCACATGACCACACACACTCAAGTGGATGTGGTGATGTAACATCTATCACACGGGTGCTCCATTACATGTGGCAGTTACATTCCTATCTGTTTTTGGCTTTCTGACCAGGGTTTGATACATGGAGTGTCATTGCATGTGTTGAACTCCAAACCACGTAGATGAAAATGACCACACACACTCAAGTGGACATGGTGATGCAACCTCTGTCATACTCATGCTCCATTACATATGGCAGTAGCATTCGAATGTGTTTATGGGCTTTCTGACCATGGTTTAACACATGGAGTATCATTGCATGTGTTGTTTTCCAAACCACCGTGATCCACATGACCACGCACACTGTAGTGGATGTGGTGATGCAACCTCTGTCACATTGGTGCTTCATGACATGTGTCAGTTCCATTCCAAAGTGTTTTTGGGTTTCTGACCATGGTTTGACACATGGAGTGTCACTGCATGTGTTATTTTCCAATCCACCTTGATCCACATGACTACACCCAATCACGTGGATGTAGTGATGCAACCTCTATCACGTTGGTCCTCCATTACATGTGGCAGTTCCATTCCTATCTGTTTTTTAGGATTTCTAACCATGGTATGACACATGGAGCCTCATTTCATTTGTTGTTTTTCCAAACCACCAAGATGCACATGACCACACACACACAAGTGGATGCGGTGATCCAATCTCTGTCACACTGGTGCTCCATTACATTTTGCAGTTGCACTCCTATTTGTATTTGGTCTTTCTAACCATTCTTTGACACGTGGACTGTCATTGAATGAGTTCTTTTCCACACCAGCTTGATCAACATGACCTCACACACTCAAGTGGATGTGGTGATCCAACCTCTATCACACTAGTGCTCTGTTATAAGTGAAAGTGGCATTCTAATGTGTTTGGGTTCTGACCATGGTTTGGCATATGGAGTATCATTGCCCGTCATCTATTCAAAACCACCTTGATCCACATGAGCACACACACTCAAGTGGATGTGATGCAACCCATGTCACACTGTTGCGCCATTACATGTGGCAATTGCATTCCAATGTGTATTGGGGTTTTCGACCATGGTTTGATAGATGGAGTGTTGTTGCATGTTTTCTTTTCCAAAAAACCTTGATCCACATGACCACACACACTAAAGTGGATTTGGTGATGCAACATCTCTCACACTTGTGCTCCATTACATATGGCAGTTGCATCCCTATATGTTTTTGGTTTTGTAACCACCGTTTGACACATGGAGTGTCATTTCATGTGTTATTTTCCATACTACCGTGATCGACATTACCACACACACTCAAGTGGATTTGGTGATCCAACCTCTATCACATTGGTGATCCAATACATGTGGGAGTTGCATTCCAATGTGTTTTGGGGCCTTCTAACCATCGTTTCGCACATGGAGTGTCCTTGCATGTGTTCTTATCCAAACAACCTTGATCCTGGTGATGCAACCTTTGTCACGCTCGTGCTCCATTACATGTGGAAGTTGCATTACAATGTGTTTATGGGCTTCTTGACCATGGTTTGACACATGGACTATCATTGCATGTGTTCTTTTCCAAACCACATTCATCCACCTAACCACACACACTCAAGTGGATGTGGTGATGTAACCTTTGTCATACTGGTGCTTCATTACATGGGCAGTTTCATTCCAATGTGTTTTTCAGCTTTCTGACCATGGTTTGACACATAGAGTGTCATTGGATGTGTTCTTTTAGAAACCACCTTGATCCACATGACCACACACACTCAAGTGGATGTGGTGATGCAACCTTTGTCACATTATTGCTCCATTACATGTGATAGTTGCATTCCAATGTATTTTTGCGCTTTCTGACCATGGTTTGGCACATGGAGCGTTGATGCATGTGTTCTTTTCTAAACCATGTTGATCCACATGACCACACACGCGCAAGTGGATGTCGTGATGCAACATCTATCACACGGGTGCTCCATTACATGTGGATGTTGCATCCCTATCTGTTTTTGGCTTTCTGACCATGGTTTTATACATGGAGTGCCATTGCATGTGTTGAACTCCAAACCACCTAGATGAAAATGACCACACACACTCAAGTGGCTGTGGTGATGCAACCTCTGTCACGCTGGTGATCCAATACATGTGGTGGTTGCATTCCAATGTGTTTTTGGGCTTTCTGACCATGGTTTGGCACATGGAGTTTTGTTTCATGTGATCTATTCCAAACCACCATGATCCACATGACCAGACACACCCAGGTGGATGTGCTGATGCAACCTTGTCACACTGGTGCTCCATTACATGTGAAAGTTGCATTCCAATGTGTTTTTGGGCTTTCTGACCATGGTTTGGCACATGGTGTTCTTTTCGAAACCACCTTATCCACATGATCACAAACACTCAAGTGGATGTGGTGATGCAACCTCTGTCACACTATTACTCCATTACATATAGGCGTTGGATGTATCGTTTTCCAAACCACCTTGATCCACATGACCACACACACTCAAGTGGATGTAGTGATGCAACCTCTGTCACATTGGTGATAAAATACATGTGGCAGTTGCATTACAATGTGTTTTTAGGCTTTCTGTCCATGGTTTGACACATGGAGTGTCATTGCATGTGTTCTTCTCCAAACCACCTTGATTTAAATGACCACACACACTCAAGTGGATGTGGTGATCCAACCTCTCTCACACTAGTGATCGAATACATGTGTTAGTTCATTTCGAATGTGTTTTTGGGCTTTCTGACCATGGTTTGGCACATGGAGTGTCCTTGCATGTGTTCTTCTCCAAACCACCTTGATCCACATGACCACACAAACTCAAGTGAACGTGGTGATGCAACCTCTATCACACTCATGCTCCATTACATATGGCAGTAGCATTCGAATGTGTTTATGGGCTTTATGACCATGGTTTAACAAATGGAGTATCATTGCATGTGTTGTTTTCCAAACCACCGTGATACACATGACCACACAAACTATAGTGCATGTGGTGATGCAACCTCAGTCACATTGGTGCTTCATGACATGTGTCAGTTCCATTCCAAAGTGTTTTTGGGGTTTTTGACCATGGTTTGACACATGGAGTGTCACTGCATGTGTTCTTTTCCAATCCACCTTGATCCACATGACCACACACAATCAACTGGATGTAGTGATGCAACCTCTATCACGCTGGTGCTCCATTACATGGGGCAGTTGCATTCCTATCTGTTTCTTAGTATTTCTAACCATGCTATGACACATGGAGCCTCATTTCTTTTGTTGTTTTTCCAAACCACCTTGATCCACATGACCACACACACACAAGTGGATGCGGTGATGCAATCTCTATCACACTGGTGCCATTACATTTCGCAGTTGCACTCCTATTTGCATTTGGTATTTCTAACCATTCTTTGACACGTGGAGTGTCATTGAATGAGTTCTTATCGAAACCAGCTTGATCCACATGACCTCACACACTCAAGTGGATGTGGTGATCCAACCTCTATCACACTAGTGCTCTGTTATATGTGAAAGTTGCATTCTAATGTGTTTGGGTTCTGACCATGGTTTGGCACATGGAGTATCATTGCCCGTGATCTATTCAAAACAACCTTGATCCACATGAGCACACACACTCAAGTGGATATGGTGATGCAACCCCTGTCACACTGTTGCTCCATTACATGTGGCAGTTGTATTCCAATGTGTATTGGGGTTTCCGACCATGGTTTGATAGATGGAGTGTCGTTGCATGTGTTCTTTTCCAAACAACCTTGATCCACATGACCACACACACTAAAGTGGATGTGGTGATGCAACATCTCTCACACTTGTGGTCCATGACATGTGGCAGTTGCATCCCTATATGTTTTTGGTTTTGTAACCACAGTTTGACACATGGAGTGTCATTTCATGTGTTATTCTCCAACCTACCGTGATCGACATTACCACACACACTCAAGTGGATGTGGTGATCCAACCTCTCTCACACTAGTCATCGAATACATCTGTTAGTTCATTTCGAATGTGTTTTTGGGCTTTCTGACCATGGTTTGGCACATGGAGTGTCCTTGCATGTGTTCTTCTCCAAACCACCTTGATCCACATGACCACACAGACTCAAGTGAACATGGTGATGCAACCTCTATCACACTCATGCTCCATTACATATGGCAGTAGCATTCGAATGTGTTTATGGGCTTTATGACCATGGTTTAACAAATGGAGTATCATTGCATGTGTTGTTTTCCAAACCACCGTGATACACATGACCACACACACTATAGTGGATGTGGTGATGCAACCTCTGTCACATTGGTGCTTCATGACATGTGTCAGTTCCATTCCAAAGTGTTTTTGGGGTTTCTGACCATGGTTTGACACATGGAGTCTCACTGCATGTGTTCTTTTCCAATCCACCTTGATCCACATGACCACACACAATCAAGTGGATGTAGTGATGCAACCGCTATCACGCTGGTGCTCCATTACATGGGGCATTTGCATTCCTATCTGTTTCTTAGTATTTCTAACCATGCTATGACACATGGAGCCTCATTTCTTTTGTTGTTTTTCCAAACCACCTTGATCCACATGACCACACACACAGAAGTGGATGCGGTGATGCAAGCTCTATCACACTGGTGCCATTACATTTCGCAGTTGCACTCCTATTTGCATTTGGTATTTCTAACCATTCTTTGACACGTGGAGTGTCATTGAATGAGTTCTTATCGAAACCAGCTTGATCCACATGACCTCACACACTCAAGTGGATGTGGTGATCCAACCTCTATCACACTAGTGCTCTGTTATATGTGAAAGTTGCATTCTAATGTGTTTGGGTTCTGACCATGGTTTGGCACATGGAGTATCATTTCCCGTGATCTATTCAAAACCACCTTGATCCACATGAGCACACACACTCAAGTGGATATGGTGATGCAACCCCTGTCACACTGTTGCTCCATTACATGTGGCAGTTGTATTCCAATGTGTATTGGGGTTTCCGACCATGGTTTGATAGATGGAGTGTCGTTGCATGTGTTCTTTTCCAAACAACCTTGATCCACATGACCGCACACACTAAAGTGGATGTGGTGATGCAACATCTCTCACACTTGTGCTCCATTACATGTGGCAGTTGCATCCCTATATGTTTTTGGTTTTGTAACCACAGTTTGACACATGGAGTGTCATTTGATGTGTTATTCTCCAAACTACCGTGATCGACATTACCACACACACTCAAGTGGATTTGGTGATCCAACCTCTATCGCATTGGTGATCCAATACATGTGGGAGATGCATTCAATGTGTTTTGGGGCCTTCTGACCATGGTTTGGCACATGGAGTGTCCTCGCATGTGTTCTTATCCAAACAACCTTGATCCACATGACGACACACACTCAAGTGGATGTGGTGATGCAACCTTTGTCACGCTCGTGCTCCGTTACACGTGGAAGTTGCATTACAATGTGTTTATGGGCTTCTTGACCATGGTTTGACACATGGAGGATCATTGCATGTGTTCTTTTCCAACCACCTAGATCCACCTGACCACACACACTCAAGTGGATGTGGTGATGTAACCTTTGTCATACTGGTGCTTCATTACATGGGCAGTTTCATTCCAATGTGTTTTTCAGCTTTCTGACCATGGTTTGACACATGGAGTGTCATTGGATGTGTTCTTTTAGAAACCACCTTGATCCACATGACCACACACACTCAAGTGGATGTGGTGATGCAACCTCTCTCACACTATTGCTCCATTACATGTGATAGTTGCATTCCAATGTGTTTTTGGGCTTTCTGACCATGGTTTGGCACATGGAGCGTTGATGCATGTGTTCTTTTCCAAACCATGTTGATCCACATGACCACACACGCTCAAGTGGATGTCGTGTTGCAACATCTATCACACGGGTGCTATATTACATGTGGATGTTGCATCCCTATCTGTTTTTCGCCTTCTGACCATGGTTTGATACATGGAGTGTCATTGCATGTGTTCAACTCCAAACCACCCAGATGAAAATGACCACACACACTCAAGTGGCTGTGGTGATGCAACCTCTGTCACGCTGGTGATCCAATACTTGTGGTGGTTGCATTCCAATGTGTTTTTTGGCTTTCTGGCCATGGTTTGGCACATGGAGTGTTGTTTCATGTGTTCTATTCCAAACCACCATGATCTACATGACCAGACATACGCAGGTGGATGTGCTGATGCAACCTTGTCACACTGGTGCTCCATTACATGTGAAAGTTGCATTCCAATGTGTTTTTGGGCTTTCTGACCATGGTTTGGCACATGGTGTTCTTTCCCAAACCACCTTATCCACATGACCACAAACACTCAAGTGGATGTGGTGATGCAACCTCTGTCACACTATTACTCCATTACATATAGGCGTTGGATGTATCGTTTTCCAAACCACCTTGATCCACATGACCACACACACTCAAGTGGATGTAGTGATGCAACCTCTGTCACATTGGTGATAAAATACATGAGGCAGTTGCATTACAATGTGTTTTTAGGCTTTCTGTCCATGGTTTGACACATGGAGTGTCATTGCATGTGTTCTTCTCCAAACCACCTTGATTGACATGACCACACACACTCAAGTGGATGTGGTGATCCAACCTCTCTCACACTGGTGATCGAATACATGTGCCAGTTCAATTCCAATGTGTTTTTGGGCTTTCTTACCATGGTTTGGCACATGGAGTGTGCTTGCATGTGTTCTTCTCCAAACCACCTTGATCCACATGACCACAAAGACTCAAGTGAACGTGCTGATGCAACCTCTATCACACTCATGCTCCATTACATATGGCAGTAGCATTCGAATGTGTTTATGGGCTTTCTGACCATGGTTTAACACATGGAGTATCATTGCATGTGTTATTTTCCAAACCACCGTGATGCACATGACCACACATACTATAGTGGATGTGGTGATGCAACCTCTGTCACATTGGTGCTTCATGACATGTGTCAGTTCCATTCCAAAGTGTTTTTGGGCTTTCTGACCATGGTTTGACACATGGAGTGTGACTGCATGTGTTCTTTTCCAGTCCACCTTGATCCACATGACCACACACAATCAAGTGGATGTAGTGATGCAACCTCTATCACGCTGGTGCTCCATTACATGTGGCAGTTGGATTCCTATCTGTTTTTTAGGATTTCTAACCAAGCTATGCCACATGGAGCCTCATTTCTTTTGTTGTTTTTCCAAACCACCTTGATCCACATGACCACACACACACAAGTGGATGCGGTGATGCAAGCTCTATCACACTGGTGCCATTACATTTCGCAGTTGCACTCCTATTTGTATTTGGTATTTCTAACCATTATTTGACACGTGGAGTGTCATTGAATGAGTTCTTATCGAAACCAACTTGATCCACATGACCTCACACACTCAAGTGCATGTGGTGATCCAACCTCTATCACACTAGTGCTCTGTTATATGTGAAAGTTGCATTCTAATGTGTTTGGGTTCTGACCATGGTTTGGCACATGGAGTATCATTGCCCGTGATCTATTCAAAACCACCTTAATCCACATGAGCACACACACTCAAGTGGATATGGTGATCCAACCCCTGTCACACTGTTGCTCCATTACATGTGGCAGTTGTATTCCAATGTGTATTGGGTTTTCCGACCATGGTTTGATAGATGGAGTGTCCTTGCATGTGTTCTTTTCCAAACAAACTTGATCCACATGACCACACACACTAAAGTGGATGTGGTGATGCAACATCTCTCACACTTGTGCTCCATTACATGTGGCAGTTGCATCCCTATATGTCTTTGGTTTTGTAACCACAGGCTGACACAAGGAGTGTCATTTCATGTGTTATTCTCCAAACTACCGTGATCGACATTACCACACACACTCAAGTGGATTTGGTGATCCAACCTCTATCACATTGGTGATCCAATACATGTGGGAGTTGCATTCCAATGTGTTTTGGGGCCTTCTGACCATGGTTTGGCACATGGAGTGTCCTTGCATGTGTTCTTATCCAAACAACCTTGATCCACATGACGACACACACTCAAGTGGATGTGGTGATGCAACCTTTGTCACGCTCGTGCTCAATTACATGTGGAAGTTGCATTAGAATGTGTTTATGGGCTTCTTAACCATGGTTTGACACATGGAGTATCATTGCATGTGTTCTTTTCCAAACCACCTTGATCCACCTGACCACACACACTCAAGTGGATGTGGTGATGTAACCTTTGTCATACTGGGGCTTCATTACATGGGCAGTTTCATTCCAATGTGTTTTTCAGCTTTCTGACCATGGTTTGACACATGGAGTGTCATTGGATGTGTTCTTTTAGAAACCACCTTCATCCACATGACCACGCACACTGAAGTGGATGTGGTGATGCAACCTCTCTCACACTATTGCTCCATTACATGTGATAGTTGCATTCCAATGTGTTTTTGTGCTTTCTGACCATGGTTTGGCACATGGAGCGTTGATGCATGTGTTCTTTTCAAAACCATGTTGATCCACATGACCACACACGCTCAAGTGGATGTCGTGTTGCAACATTTATCACACGGGTGCTATATTACATGTGGATGTTGCATCCCTATCTGTTTTTCGCCTTCTGACCATGGTTTGATACATGGAGTGTCATTGCATGTGTTCAACTCCAAACCACCCAGATGAAAATGACCACACACACTCATGTGGCTGTGGTGATGCAACCTCTGTCACGCTGGTGATCCAATACTTATGGTGGTTGCATTCCAATGTGTTTTTTGGCTTTCTGGCCATGGTTTGGCACATGGAGTGTTGTTTCATGTTTTCTATTCCAAACCACCATGATCCACATGACCAGACATACGCAGGTGGATGTGCTGATGCAACCTTGTCACACTGGTGCTCCATTACATGTGAAAGTTGCATTCCAATGTGTTTTTGGGCTTTCTGACCATGGTTTGGCACATGGTGTTCTTTTCCAAACCACCTTATCCACATGACCACAAACACTCAAGTGGATGTGGTGATGCAACCTCTGTCACACTATTACTCCATTACATATAGGCGTTGGATGTATCGTTTTCCAAACCACCTTGATCCACATGACCACACACACTCAAGTGGATGTAGTGATGCAACCTCTGTCACATTGGTGATAAAATACATGAGGCAGTTGCATTACAATGTGTTTTTAGGCTTTCTGTCCATGGTTTGACACATGGAGTGTCATTACATGTGTTCTTCTCCAAACCACCTTGATGGACATGACCACACACACTCAAGTGGATGTGGTGATCCAACCTCTCTCACACTGGTGATCGAATACATGTGCTAGTTCAATTCCAATGTGTTTTTGGGCTTTCTTACCATGGTTTGGCACATGGAGTGTGCTTTCATGTGTTCTTCTCCAAACCACCTTGATCCACATGACCACAAAGACTCAAGTGAACGTGCTGATGCAACCTCCGTCACACTCATGCTCCATTACATATGGCAGTAGCATTCGAATGTGTTTATGGGATTTCTGACCATGGTTTAACACATGGAGTATCATTGCATGTGTTGTTTTCCAAACCACCGTGATGCACATGACCACACATACTATAGTGGATGTGGTGATGCAACCTCTGTCACATTGGTGCTTCATGACATGTGTCAGTTCCATTCCAAAGTGTTTTTGGGGTTTCTGACCATGGTTTGACACATGGAGTGTGACTGCATGTGTTCTTTTCCAATCCACCTTGATCCACATGACCACACACAATCAAGTGGATGTAGTGATGCAACCTCTATCACGTTGGTGCTCCATTACATGTGGCAGTTGCATTCCTATCTGTTTTTTAGCATTTCTAACCAAGCTATGCCACATGGAGCCTCATTTCTTTTGTTGTTTTTCCAAACCACCTTGATCCACATGACCACACACACACAAGTGGATGCGGTGATGCAATCTCTATCACACTGGTGCCATTACATTTCGCAGTTGCACTCCTATTTGCATTTGGTATTTCTAACCATTCTTTGACACGTGGAGTGTCATTGAATGAGTTCTTATCGAAACCAGCTTGATCCACATGACCTCACACACTCAAGTGGATGTGGTGATCCAACCTCTATCACACTAGTGCTCTGTTATATGTGAAAGGTGCATTCTAATGTGTTTGGTTTCGGACCATGGTTTGGCACATGGAGTATCATTGCCCGTGATCTATTCAAAACCACCTTGATCCACATGAGCACACACACTCAAGTGGATATGGTGATGCAACCCCTGTCACACTGTTGCTCCATTACATGTGGCAGTTGTATTCCAATGTGTATTGGTGTTTCCGACCATGGTTTGATAGATGGAGTGTCGTTGCATGTGTTCTTTTCCAAACAACCTTGATCCACATGACCACACACACTAAAGTGGATCTGGTGATGCAACATCTCTCACACTTGTGCTCCATGACATGTGGCAGTTGCATCCCTATATGTTTTTTGTTTTGTAACCACAGTTTGACACATGGAGTGTCATTTCATGTGTTATTCTCCAAACTACCGTGATCGACATTACCACACACACTTAAGTGGATGTGGTGATCCAACCTCTATCGCATTGGTGATCCAATACATGTGGGAGTTGCATTCCAATGTGTTTTGGGGCCTTCTGACCATGGTTTGGCACATGGAGTATCCTCGCATGTGTTCTTATCCAAACAACCTTGATCCACATGACGACACACACTCAAGTGGATGTGGTGATGCAACCTTTGTCACGCTCGTGCTCCATTACACGTGGAAGTTGCATTACAATGTGTTTATGGGCTTCTTGACCATGGTTTGACACATGGAGGATCATTGCATGTGTTCTTTTCCAACCACCTTGATCCACCTGACCACACACACTCAAGTGGATGTGGTGATGTAACCTTTGTCATACTGGTGCTTCATTACATGGGCAATTTCATTCCAATGTGTTTTTCAGCTTTCTGACAATGGTTTGACACATGGAGTGTCATTGGATGTGTTCTTTTAGAAACCACCTCGATCCACATGACCACACACACTCAAGTGGATGTGGTGATGCAACCTCTCTCACACTATTGCTCCATTACATGTGATAGTTGCATTCCAATGTGTTTTTGGGCTTTCTGACCATGGTTTGGCACATGGAGCGTTGATGCATGTGTTCTTTTCCAAACCATGTTGATCCACATGACCACACACGCTCAAGTGGATGTCGTGATGCAACATCTATCACACGGGTGCTCCATTACATGTGGCAGTTACATCCCTATCTGTTATTGGCTTTCTGACCATGGTTTTATACATCGAGTGTCATCGCATGTGTTGAACTCCAAACCACCCAGATGAAAATGACCACACACACTCAAGTGGATGTGGTGATGCAACCTCTGTCACGCTTGTGATCCAATACATGTGGCGGTTGCATTCCAATGTTTTTTTGGGCTTTCTGACCATGGTTTGGCACATGGAGTGTTGTTTCATGTGTTCTATTCCAAACCACCATGATCCACATGACCAGACACACTCAGGTGGATGTGCTGATGCAACCTGGTCACACTAGTGCTCCATTACATGTGAAAGTTGCATTCTAATGTGTTTTTGGGCTTTCTGACCATGGTTTGGCACATGGTGTTCTTTTCCAAACCACCTTATCCACATGACCACAAACACTCAAGTGGATGTGGTGATGCAACCTCTGTCACACTATTACTCCATTACATATAGGCGTTGGATGTATCGTTTTCCAAACCACCTTGATCCACATGACCACACACACTCAAGTGGATGTAGTGATGCAACCTCTGTCACATTGGTGATAAAATACATGAGGCAGTTGCATTACAATGTGTTTTTAGGCTTTCTGTCCATGGTTTGACACATGGAGTGTCATTGCATGTGTTCTTCTCCAAACCACCTTGATGGACATGACCACACACACTCAAGTGGATGTGGTGATCCAACCTCTCTCACACTGGTTATCGAATACATGTGCCAGTTCAATTCCAATGTGTTTTTGGGCTTTCTTACCATGGTTTGGCACATGGAGTGTGCTTGCATGTGTTCTTCTCCAAACCACCTTGATCCACATGACCACACACGCTCAAGTGGATGTGGTGATCCAACCTCTCTCACACTGGTGATCGAATACATGTGGCAGTTCAATTCCAATGTGTTTTTGGGCTTTCTGACCATGGTTTGGCACATGGAGTGTCCTTGCATGTGTTCTTCTCCAAACCACCTTGATCCACATGACCACACAGACTCAAGTGAATGTGCTGATGCAACCTCTGTCACACTCATGCTCCATTACATATGGCAGTAGCATTCGAATGTGTTTATGGGCTTTCTGACCATGGTTTAAGACATGGAGTATCATTGCATGTGTTGTTTTCCAAACCACCGTGATGCACATGACCACACATACTATAGTGGTTGTGGTGATGCAACGTCTATCACATTGGTGCTTCATGACATGTGTCAGTTCCATTCCAAAGTGTTTGTGGGCTTTCTGACCATGGTTTGACACATGGAGTGTCACTGCATGTGTTCTTTTCCAATCCAACTTGATCCACATGACCACACACAATCAAGTGGATGTAGTGATGCAACCTCTATCACGCTGATGCTCCATTACATGTGGCAGTTGCATTCCTATCTGTTTTTTAGGATTTTTAACCATGCTATGACACATGGAGCCTCATTTCTTTTGTTGTTTTTCCAAACCACGTTGATCCACATGACCACACACACAAGTGGATGCGGTGAGGCAACTTCTGTCACACTGGTGCCATTACATTTGGCAGTTGCACTGCTATTTGTATTTGGTATTTCTAACCATTCGTTGACACGTGGAGTGTCATTGAATGAGTTCTTATCCAAACCAGCTTGATCCACATGACCTCACAAACTCAAGTGGATGTGGTGATCCAACCTCTATCACACTAGTGCTCTGTTATATGTGGACCTTGCATTCTAATGTGTTTGGGTTCTGACCATGGTTTGGCACATGGAGTATCATTGCCCGTGACCTATTCAAAACCACCTTGATCCACATGAGCACACACACTCAAGTGGATATGGTGATGCAACCCCTGTCACACTCTTGCTCCATTACATGTGGCAGTTGTATTCCAATGTGTATTGGGGTTTCTGACCATGGTTTGATAGATGGAGTGTCGTTGCATGTGTTATTTTCCAAACAACCTTCATCCACATGACCACACACACTAAAGTGGATGTGGTGATGCAACATCTCTCACACTTGTGCTCCATTACATGTGGCAGTTGCATCCCTATATGTTTTTGGTTTTGTAACCACAGTTTGACACATGGAGTGTCATTTCATGTGTTATCCTCCAAACTACCGTGATCGACATTACCTCACACACTCAAGTGGATTTGGTGATCCAACCTCTATCACATTAGTGATCCAATACATGTGGGAGTTGCATTCCAATGTGTTTTGGGGCCTTCTGACCATGGTTTGTCACATGGAGTGTCCTTGCATGTGTTCTTATCCAAACAACCTTGATCCACATGACGACACACACTCAAGTGGATGTGGTGATTCAACCTTGGTCACGCTCGTGCTCCATTACATGTGGAAGTTGCATTACAATGTGTTTATGGGCTTCTTGACCATGGTTCACATGGAGTATCATTGCATGTGTTCTTTTACAAACCACCTTGATCCACCTGACCACACACATTCAAGTGGATGTGGTGATGTAACCTTTGTCATACTGGTGATTCATTACATGGGCAGTTTCATTCCAATGTGTTTTCAACTTTCTGACCATGGTTTGACACATGCAGTGTCATTGGATGTTTGCTTTTAGAAACCACCTTGATCGACATGACCACACACACTCAAAGTGGATGTGGTGATGCAACCTCTGTCACACTATTGCTCCATTACATGTGATATTTGCATTCCAATGTGTTTTGGGGCTTTATGACCATGGTTTGGCACATGGAGCGTTGATGCATGTGTTCTTTTCCAAACTATGTTGATCCACATGACCACACACGCTCAAGTGGATGTCGTGATGCAACATCTATCACACGGGTGCTCCATTACATGTGGTAGTTACATCCCTATGTGTTTTTGGCTTTCTGACCATGGTTTGATAAATGGAGTGTCATTGCATGTGTTGAACTCCAAACCACCCAGATGAAAATGACCACACACACTCAATTGGATGTGGTGATGCAACCTCTGTCACGCTGGTGATCCAATACATGTGGCGGTTGCATTCCAATGTGTTTTTGGGCTTTCTGACCATGGTTTGGCACATGGAGTGTTGTTTCATGTGTTCTATTCCAAACCACCATGATCCACATGACCACACACACTCAAGTGGATGTAGTGATGCAACCTCTGTCACATTGGTGATAAAATACATGAGGCAGTTGCATTACAATGTGTTTTTAGGCTTTCTGTCCATGGTTTGACACATGGAGTGTCATTGCATGTATTCTTCTCCAAACCACCTTGATTGACATGACCACACACACTCAAGTGGATGTGGTTATCCAACCTCTCTCACACTGGTGATCGAATACATGTGCCAGTTCAATTCCAATGTGTTTTTGGGCTTTCTTACCATGGTTTGGCACATGGAGTGTGCTTGCATGTGTTCTTCTCCAAACCACCTTGATCCACATGACCACAAAGACTCAAGTGAACGTGCTGATGCAACCTCCGTCACACTCATGCTCCATTACATATGGCAGTAGCATTCGAATGTGTTTATGGGATTTCTGACCATGGTTTAACAGATGGAGTATCATTGCATGTGTTGTTTTCCAAACCACCGTGATGCACATGACCACACATACTATAGTGGATGTGGTGATGCAACCTCTGTCACATTGGTGCTTCATGACATGTGTCAGTTCCATTCCAAAGTGTTTTTGGGGTTTCTGACCATGGTTTGACACATGGAGTGTGACTGCATGTGTTCTTTTCCAATCCACCTTGATCCACATGACCACACACAATCAAGTGGATGTAGTGATGCAACCTCTATCACGTTGGTGCTCCATTACATGTGGCAGTTGCATTCCTATCTGTTTTTTAGCATTTCTAACCAAGCTATGCCACATGGAGCCTCATTTCTTTTGTTGTTTTTCCAAACCACCTTGATCCACATGACCACACACACACAAGTGGATGCGGTGATGCAATCTCTATCACACTGGTGCCATTACATTTCGCAGTTGCACTCCTATTTGCATTTGGTATTTCTAACCATTCTTTGACACGTGGAGTGTCATTGAATGAGTTCTTATCGAAACCAGCTTGATCCACATGACCTCACACACTCAAGTGGATGTGGTGATCCAACCTCTATCACACTAGTGCTCTGTTATATGTGAAAGTTGCATTCTAATGTGTTTGGTTTCTGACCATGGTTTGACACATGGAGTATCATTGCCCGTGATCTATTCAAAACCACCTTGATCCACATGAGCACACACACTCAAGTGGATATGGTGATGCAACCCCTGTCACACTGTTGCTCCATTACATGTGGCAGTTGTATTCCAATGTGTATTGGTGTTTCCGACCATGGTTTGATAGATGGAGTGTCGTTGCATGTGTTCTTTTCCAAACAACCTTGATCCACATGACCACACACACTAAAGTGGATGTGGTGATGCAACATCTCTCACACTTGTGCTCCATGACATGTGGCAGTTGCATCCCTATATGTTTTTTGTTTTGTAACCACAGTTTGACACATGGAGTGTCATTTCATGTGTTATTCTCCAAACTACCGTGATCGACATTACCACACACACTTAAGTGGATGTGGTGATCCAACCTCTATCGCATTGGTGATCCAATACATGTGGGAGTTGCATTCCAATGTGTTTTGGGGCCTTCTGACCATGGTTTGGCACATGGAGTATCCTCGCATGTGTTCTTATCCAAACAACCTTGATCCACATGACGACACACACTCAAGTGGATGTGGTGATGCAACCTTTGTCACGCTCGTGCTCCATTACACGTGGAAGTTGCATTACAATGTGTTTATGGGCTTCTTGACCATGGTTTGACACATGGAGGATCATTGCATGTGTTCTTTTCCAACCACCTTGATCCACCTGACCACACACACTCAAGTGGATGTGGTGATGTAACCTTTGTCATACTGGTGCTTCATTACATGGGCAATTTCATTCCAATGTGTTTTTCAGCTTTCTGACAATGGTTTGACACATGGAGTGTCATTGGATGTGTTCTTTTAGAAACCACCTCGATCCACATGACCACACACACTCAAGTGGATGTGGTGATGCAACCTCTCTCACACTATTGCTCCATTACATGTGATAGTTGCATTCCAATGTGTTTTTGGGCTTTCTGACCATGGTTTGGCACATGGAGCGTTGATGCATGTGTTCTTTTCCAAACCATGTTGATCCACATGACCACACACGCTCAAGTGGATGTCGTGATGCAACATCTATCACACGGGTGCTCCATTACATGTGGCAGTTACATCCCTATCTGTTATTGGCTTTCTGACCATGGTTTTATACATCGAGTGTCATTGCATGTGTTGAACTCCAAACCACCCAGATGAAAATGACCACACACACTCAAGTGGATGTGGTGATGCAACCTCTGTCACGCTTGTGATCCAATACATGTGGCGGTTGCATTCCAATGTTTTTTTGGGCTTTCTGACCATGGTTTGGCACATGGAGTGTTGTTTCATGTGTTCTATTCCAAACCACCATGATCCACATGACCAGACACACTCAGGTGGATGTGCTGATGCAACCTTGTCACACTAGTGCTCCATTACATGTGAAAGTTGCATTCTAATGTGTTTTTGGGCTTTCTGACCATGGTTTGGCACATGGTGTTCTTTTCCAAACCACCTTATCCACATGACCACAAACACTCAAGTGGATGTGGTGATGCAACCTCTGTCACACTATTACTCCATTACATATAGGCGTTGGATGTATCGTTTTCCAAACCACCTTGATCCACATGACCACACACACTCAAGTGGATGTAGTGATGCAACCTCTGTCACATTGGTGATAAAATACATGAGGCAGTTGCATTACAATGTGTTTTTAGGCTTTATGTCCATGGTTTGACACATCGAGTGTCATTGCATGTGTTCTTCTCCAAACCACCTTGATGGACATGACCACACACACTCAAGTGGATGTGGTGATCCAACTTCTCTCACACTCGTTATCGAATACATGTGCCAGTTCAATTCCAATGTGTTTTTGGGCTTTCTTACCATGGTTTGGCACATGGAGTGTGCTTGCATGTGTTCTTCTCCAAACCACCTTGATCCACATGACCACACACGCTCAAGTGGATGTGGTGATCCAACCTCTCTCACACTGGTGATCGAATACATGTGGCAGTTCAATTCCAATGTGTTTTTGGGCTTTCTGACCATGGTTTGGCACATGGAGTGTCCTTGCATGTGTTCTTCTCCAAACCACCTTGATCCACATGACCACACAGACTCAAGTGAATGTGCTGATGCAACCTCTGTCACACTCATGCTCCATTACATATGGCAGTAGCATTCGAATGTGTTTATGGGCTTTCTGACCATGGTTTAAGACATGGAGTATCATTGCATGTGTTGTTTTCCAAACCACCGTGATGCACATGACCACACATACTATAGTGGTTGTGGTGATGCAACGTCTGTCACATTGGTGCTTCATGACATGTGTCAGTTCCATTCCAAAGTGTTTGGGGGCTTTCTGACCATGGTTTGACACATGGAGTGTCACTGCATGTGTTCTTTTCCAATCCAACTTGATCCACATGACCACACACAATCAAGTGGATGTAGTGATGCAACATCTATCACGCTGGTGCTCCATTACATGTGGCAGTTGCATTCCTATCTATTTTTAGGATTTCTAACCATGGTATGACACATGGAGCCTCATTTAGTTTGTTGTTTTTCCAAACCACCTTGATCCACATGACCACAAACACACAAGTGGATGCGGTGATGCAACCTCTGTCACGCTGGTGCTCCATTACATGTGGCAGTTGCATTCCTATCTGTTTTTTAGGATTTTTAACCATGCTATGACACATGGAGCTTCATTTCTTTTGTTGTTTTTCCAAACCACGTTGATCCACATGACCACACACACAAGTGGATGCGGTGAGGCAACTTCTGTCACACTGGTGCCAATACATTTGGCAGTTGCACTCCTATTTGTATTTGGTATTTCTAACCATTCGTTGACACGTGGAGTGTCATTGAATGAGTTCTTATCCAAACTAGCTTGATCCACATGACCTCACAAACTCAAGTGGATGTGGTGATCCAACCTCTATCACACTAGTGCTCTGTTATATGTGGACCTTGCATTCTAATGTGTTTGGGTTCTGACCATGGTTTGGCACATGGAGTATCATTGCCCGTGACCTATTCAAAACCACCTTGATCCACATGAGCACACACACTCAAGTGGATATGGTGATGCAACCCCTGTCACACTGTTGCTCCATTACATGTGGCAGTTGTATTCCAATGTGTATTGGGGTTTCTGACCATGGTTTGATAGATGGAGTGTCGTTGCATGTGTTCTTTTCCAAACAACCTTCATCCACATGACCACACACACTAAAGTGGATGTGGTGATGCAACATCTCTCACACTTGTGCTCCATTACATGTGGCAGTTGCATCCCTATATGTTTTTGGTTTTGTAACCACAGTTTGACACATGGAGTGTCATTTCATGTGTTATCCTCCAAACTACCGTGATCGACATTAGCTCACACACTCAAGTGGATTTGGTGATCCAACCTCTATCACATTGGTGATCCAATACATGTGGGAGTTGCATTCCAATGTGTTTTGGGGCCTTCTGACCATGGTTTGGCACATGGAGTGTCCTTGCATGTGTTCTTATCCAAACAACCTTGATCCACATGACGACACACACTCAAGTGGATGTGGTGATGCAACCTTGGTCACGCTCGTGCTCCATTACATGTGGAAGTTGCATTACAATGTGTTTATGGGCTTCTTGACCATGGTTCACATGGAGTATCATTGCATGTGTTCTTTTACAAACCACCTTGATCCACCTGACCACACACATTCAAGTGGATGTGGTGATGTAACCTTTGTCATACTGGTGATTCATTACATGGGCAGTTTCATTCCAATGTGTTTTCAACTTTCTGACCATGGTTTGACACATGCAGTGTCATTGGATGTTTGCTTTTAGAAACCACCTTGATCGACATGACCACACACACTCAAAGTGGATGTGGTGATGCAACCTCTGTCACACTATTGCTCCATTACATGTGATATTTGCATTCCAATGTGTTTTGGGGCTTTATGACCATGGTTTGGCACATGGAGCGTTGATGCATGTGTTCTTTTCCAAACTATGTTGATCCACATGACCACACACGCTCAAGTGGATGTCGTGATGCAACATCTATCACACGGGTGCTCCATTACATGTGGTAGTTACATCCCTATGTGTTTTTGGCTTTCTGACCATGGTTTGATAAATGGAGTGTCATTACATGTGTTGAACTCCAAACCACCCAGATGAAAATGACCACACACACTCAATTGGATGTGGTGATGCAACCTCTGTCACGCTGGTGATCCAATACATGTGGCGGTTGCATTCCAATGTGTTTTTGGGCTTTCTGACCATGGTTTGGCACATGGAGTGTTGTTTCATGTGTTCTATTCCAAACCACCATGATCCACATGACCAGACACACTCAATTGGATGTGGTGATGCAACCTTGTCACACTGGTGCTCCATTACATGTGAAAGTTGCATTCCAAAGGTTTTTTGGGCTTTCTGACCATGGTTTGGCACATGGTGTTATTTTCCAAACCACCTTATCCACATGACCACAAACACTCAACTGGATGTGGTGATGCAACCTCTGTCACACTATTACTCCATTACATATAGGCGTTGGATGTATCCTTTTCCAAACCACCTTGATCCACATGACCACACACAATCAGGTGGATGTGGTGATGCAACCTCTGTCACATTGGTGATCAAATACATGTGGCAGTTGCATTACAATGTGTTTTTAGGCTTTCTGTCCATGGTTTGACACATGGAGTGTCATTGCATGTGTTCTTCTCCAAAACACCTTGATTGACATGACCACACACACTCAAGTGGATATGGTGATCCAACCTCTCTCACACTGGTGATCGAATACATGTGGCAATTCAATTCCAATGTGTTTTTTGGCTTTCTAACCATGGTTTGGCACATGGAGTGTCCTTGCATGTGTTCTTCTCCAAACCACCTTGATCCACATGACCACACAGACTCAAGTGAACGTGGTGATGCAAGCTCTGTCACACTCATGCTCCATTACATATGGCAGTAGCATTCGAATGTGTTTATGGGCTTTCTGACCATGGTTTAACACATGGAGTATCATTGCATGTGTTGTTTTCCAAACCACCGTGATGCACATGACCACACACACTATAGTGGATGTGGTGATGCAACCTCTGTCACATTGGTGCTTCATGACATGTGTCAGTTCCATTCCAAAGTGTTTTTGGGCTTTCTGACCATGGTTTGACACATGGAGTGTCACTCCATGTGTTCTTTTCCAATCCACCTTGATCCACATGACCACACACAATCAAGTGGATGTAGTGATGCAACATCTATCACGCTGGTGCTCCATTACATGTGGCAGTTGCATTCCCATCGGTTTTTTAGGATTTCTAACCATGGTATGACACATGGAGCCTCATTTCATTTGTTGTTTTTCCAAACCACCTTGATCCACATGACCACACACACACAAGTGGATGCGGTGATGCAACCTCTGTCACACTGGTGCCATTACATTTCTCAGTTGCACTCCTATTTGTATTTGGTATTTCTAACCATTCTTTGACACGTGGAGTGTCATTGAATGAGTTCTTATCCAAACCAGCTTGATCCACATGACCTCACACACTCAAGTGGATCTGGTGATCCAACCTCTATCACACTAGTGCTCCGTTATATGTGAAAGTTGCATTCCAATGTGTTTGGGTTCTGACCATGGTTTATCACATGGAGTATCATTGCCCGTGATCTATTCAAAACCACCTTGATCCACATGAGCACACACACTCAAGTGGATATGGTGATGCAAAACCTGTCACACTGTTGCTCCATTACATGTGGCAGTTGTATTCCAATGTGTTTTTGGGGTTTCCGACCATGGTTTGATAGATGGAGTGTCGTTGCATGTGTTCTTTTCCAAAGTGGATGTGGTGATGCACCATCTCTCATACTTGTGCTCCATTACATGTGGCAGTTGCATCCCTATATGTTTTTGGGTTTGTAACCACATTTTGACACATGGAGTGTTATTTCATGTGTTTTTCTCCAAACTACCGTGATCGACATTACCACACACACTCAAGTGGATTTGGTGATCCAACCTCTATCACATTGGTGATCCAATACATGTGGGAGTTGCATCCCAATGTGTTTTGGGGCCTTCTGACCATGGTTTGGCACATGGAGTGTCCTTGCATGTGTTCTTATCCAAAACACCTTGATCCACATGACGACACACACTCAAGTGGATGCGGTGATGCAACCTTTGTCACGCTTCTGCTCCATTACATGTGCAAGTTGCATTACAATGTGTTTATGGGCTTCTTGACCATGGTTTGACACATGGAGTATCATTGCACGTGTTCTTTTCCAAACCACCTTGATCCACCTGACCACACACACTCAAGTGGATGTGGTGATGTAACCTTTGTCATACTGGTGCTTCATTACATGGGAAGTTTCATTCCAATGTGTTTTTCAGCTTTCTAACCATGGTTTGACACATGGAGTGTCATTGGAAGTGTTCTTTTAGAAACCACCTTGATCCACATGACCACACATACTCAAGTGGATGTAGTGATGCAACCTCTGTCACATTGGTGATCAAATACATGTGGCAGTTGCATTACAATGTGTTTTTAGGCTTTCTGTCCATGATTTTACACATGGAGTGTCATTGCATGTGTTCTTCTCCGAACCACCTTGATTGACATGACCACACACAATCAAGTGGATGTGGTGATCCAACCTCTCTCACAATGGTGATCGAATACATGTGGCAGTTCAATTCCAATGTGTTTTTGGGCTTTCTGACCATGGTTTGGCACATGGAGTGTCCTTGCATGTGTTCTTCTCCAAACCACCTTGATCCACATGACCACACAGACTCAAGTGAACGTGGTGATGCAACCACTGTCACACTCATGCTCCATTACATATGGCAGTAGCATTCGAATGTGTTTATGGGCTTTCTGACAATGGTTTAACACATGGAGTATCATTGCATGTGTTGTTTTCCAAACCACCGTGATGCACATGACCACACACACTATAGTGGATGTGGTGATGCAACCTCTGTCACATTGGTGCTTCATGACATGTGTCAGTTCCATTCCAAAGTGTTTTTGGGCTTTCTGACCATGGTTTGACACATGGAGTGTCACTCCATGTGTTCTTTTCCAATCCACCTTGATCCACATGACCACACACAATCAAGTGGATGTAGTGATGCAACATCTATCACGCTGGTGCTCCATTACATGTGGCAGTTGCATTCCCATCGGTTTTTTAGGATTTCTAACCATGGTATGACACATGGAGCCTCATTTCATTTGTTGTTTTTCCAAACCACCTTGATCCACATGACCACACACACACAAGTGGATGCGGTGATGCAACCTCTGTCACACTGGTGCCATTACATTTCTCAGTTGCACTCCTATTTGTATTTGGTATTTCTAACCATTCTTTGACACGTGGAGTGTCATTGAATGAGTTCTTATCCAAACCAGCTTGATCCACATGACCTCACACACTCAAGTGGATCTGGTGATCCAACCTCTATCACACTAGTGCTCCGTTATATGTGAAAGTTGCATTCCAATGTGTTTGGGTTCTGACCATGGTTTATCACATGGAGTATCATTGCCCGTGATCTATTCAAAACCACCTTGATCCACATGAGCACACACACTCAAGTGGATATGGTGATGCAAAACCTGTCACACTGTTGCTCCATTACATGTGGCAGTTGTATTCCAATGTGTTTTTGGGGTTTCCGACCATGGTTTGATAGATGGAGTGTCGTTGCATGTGTTCTTTTCCAAAGTGGATGTGGTGATGCACCATCTCTCATACTTGTGCTCCATTACATGTGGCAGTTGCATCCCTATATGTTTTTGGGTTTGTAACCACATTTTGACACATGGAGTGTTATTTCATGTGTTTTTCTCCAAACTACCGTGATCGACATTACCACACACACTCAAGTGGATTTGGTGATCCAACCTCTATCACATTGGTGATCCAATACATGTGGGAGTTGCATCCCAATGTGTTTTGGGGCCTTCTGACCATGGTTTGGCACATGGAGTGTCCTTGCATGTGTTCTTATCCAAAACACCTTGATCCACATGACGACACACACTCAAGTGGATGTGGTGATGCAACCTTTGTCACGCTTCTGCTCCATTACATGTGCAAGTTGCATTACAATGTGTTTATGGGCTTCTTGACCATGGTTTGACACATGGAGTATCATTGCACGTGTTCTTTTCCAAACCACCTTGATCCACCTGACCACACACACTCAAGTGGATGTGGTGATGTAACCTTTGTCATACTGGTGCTTCATTACATGGGAAGTTTCATTCCAATGTGTTTTTCAGCTTTCTAACCATGGTTTGACACATGGAGTGTCATTGGAAGTGTTCTTTTAGAAACCACCTTGATCCACATGACCACACATACTCAAGTGGATGTAGTGATGCAACCTCTGTCACATTGGTGATCAAATACATGTGGCAGTTGCATTACAATGTGTTTTTAGGCTTTCTGTCCATGATTTTACACATGGAGTGTCATTGCATGTGTTCTTCTCCGAACCACCTTGATTGACATGACCACACACAATCAAGTGGATGTGGTGATCCAACCTCTCTCACAATGGTGATCGAATACATGTGGCAGTTCAATTCCAATGTGTTTTTGGGCTTTCTGACCATGGTTTGGCACATGGAGTGTCCTTGAATGTGTTCTTCTCCAAACCACCTTGATCCACATGACCACACAGACTCAAGTGAACGTGGTGATGCAACCACTGTCACACTCATGCTCCATTACATATGGCAGTAGCATTCGAATGTGTTTATGGGCTTTCTGACCATGGTTTAACACATGGAGTATCATTGCATGTGTTGTTTTCCAAACCACCGTGATGCACATGACCACACACACTATAGTGGATGTGGTGATGCAACCTCTGTCACATTGGTGCTTCATGACATGTGTCAGTTCCATTCCAAAGTGTTTTTGGGCTTTCTGACCATGGTTTGACACATGGAGTGTCACTCCATGTGTTCTTTTCCAATCCACCTTGATCCACATGACCACACACAATCAAGTGGATGTAGTGATGCAACATCTATCACGCTGGTGCTCCATTACATGTGGCAGTTGCATTCCCATCGGTTTTTTAGGATTTCTAACCATGGTATGACACATGGAGCCTCATTTCATTTGTTGTTTTTCCAAACCACCTTGATCCACATGACCACACACACACAAGTGGATGCGGTGATGCAACCTCTGTCACACTGGTGCCATTACATTTCTCAGTTGCACTCCTATTTGTATTTGGTATTTCTAACCATTCTTTGACACGTGGAGTGTCATTGAATGAGTTCTTATCCAAACCAGCTTGATCCACATGACCTCACACACTCAAGTGGATCTGGTGATCCAACCTCTATCACACTAGTGCTCCGTTATATGTGAAAGTTGCATTCCAATGTGTTTGGGTTCTGACCATGGTTTATCACATGGAGTATCATTGCCCGTGATCTATTCAAAACCACCTTGATCCACATGAGCACACACACTCAAGTGGATATGGTGATGCAAAACCTGTCACACTGTTGCTCCATTACATGTGGCAGTTGTATTCCAATGTGTTTTTGGGGTTTCCGACCATGGTTTGATAGATGGAGTGTCGTTGCATGTGTTCTTTTCCAAAGTGGATGTGGTGATGCACCATCTCTCATACTTGTGCTCCATTACATGTGGCAGTTGCATCCCTATATGTTTTTGGGTTTGTAACCACATTTTGACACATGGAGTGTTATTTCATGTGTTTTTCTCCAAACTACCGTGATCGACATTCCCACACACACTCAAGTGGATTTGGTGATCCAACCTCTATCACATTGGTGATCCAATACATGTGGGAGTTGCATCCCAATGTGTTTTGGGGCCTTCTGACCATGGTTTGGCACATGGAGTGTCCTTGCATGTGTTCTTATCCAAAACACCTTGATCCACATGACGACACACACTCAAGTGGATGTGGTGATGCAACCTTTGTCACGCTTCTGCTCCATTACATGTGCAAGTTGGATTACAATGTGTTTATGGGCTTCTTGACCATGGTTTGACACATGGAGTATCATTGCACGTGTTCTTTTCCAAACCACCTTGATCCACCTGACCACACACACTCAAGTGGATGTGGTGATGTAACCTTTGTCATACTGGTGCTTCATTACATGGGAAGTTTCATTCCAATGTGTTTTTCAGCTTTCTAACCATGGTTTGACACATGGAGTGTCATTGGAAGTGTTCTTTTAGAAACCACCTTGATCCACATGACCACACATACTCAAGTGGATGTAGTGATGCAACCTCTGTCACATTGGTGATCAAATACATGTGGCAGTTGCATTACAATGTGTTTTTAGGCTTTCTGTCCATGATTTTACACATGGAGTGTCATTGCATGTGTTCTTCTCCGAACCACCTTGATTGACATGACCACACACAATCAAGTGGATGTGGTGATCCAACCTCTCTCACAATGGTGATCGAATACATGTGGCAGTTCAATTCCAATGTGTTTTTGGGCTTTCTGACCATGGTTTGGCACATGGAGTGTCCTTGAATGTGTTCTTCTCCAAACCACCTTGATCCACATGACCACACAGACTCAAGTGAACGTGGTGATGCAACCACTGTCACACTCATGCTCCATTACATATGGCAGTAGCATTCGAATGTGTTTATGGGCTTTCTGACCATGGTTTAACACATGGAGTATCATTGCATGTGTTGTTTTCCAAACCACCGTGATGCACATGACCACACACACTATAGTGGATGTGGTGATGCAACCTCTGTCACATTGGTGCTTCATGACATGTGTCAGTTCCATTCCAAAGTGTTTTTGGGCTTTCTGACCATGGTTTGACACATGGAGTGTCACTCCATGTGTTCTTTTCCAATCCACCTTGATCCACATGACCACACACAATCAAGTGGATGTAGTGATGCAACATCTATCACGCTGGTGCTCCATTACATGTGGCAGTTGCATTCCCATCGGTTTTTTAGGATTTCTAACCATGGTATGACACATGGAGCCTCATTTCATTTGTTGTTTTTCCAAACCACCTTGATCCACATGACCACACACACACAAGTGGATGCGGTGATGCAACCTCTGTCACACTGGTGCCATTACATTTCTCAGTTGCACTCCTATTTGTATTTGGTATTTCTAACCATTCTTTGACACGTGGAGTGTCATTGAATGAGTTCTTATCCAAACCAGCTTGATCCACATGACCTCACACACTCAAGTGGATCTGGTGATCCAACCTCTATCACACTAGTGCTCCGTTATATGTGAAAGTTGCATTCCAATGTGTTTGGGTTCTGACCATGGTTTATCACATGGAGTATCATTGCCCGTGATCTATTCAAAACCACCTTGATCCACATGAGCACACACACTCAAGTGGATATGGTGATGCAAAACCTGTCACACTGTTGCTCCATTACATGTGGCAGTTGTATTCCAATGTGTTTTTGGGGTTTCCGACCATGGTTTGATAGATGGAGTGTCGTTGCATGTGTTCTTTTCCAAAGTGGATGTGGTGATGCACCATCTCTCATACTTGTGCTCCATTACATGTGGCAGTTGCATCCCTATATGTTTTTGGGTTTGTAACCACATTTTGACACATGGAGTGTTATTTCATGTGTTTTTCTCCAAACTACCGTGATCGACATTCCCACACACACTCAAGTGGATTTGGTGATCCAACCTCTATCACATTGGTGATCCAATACATGTGGGAGTTGCATCCCAATGTGTTTTGGGGCCTTCTGACCATGGTTTGGCACATGGAGTGTCCTTGCATGTGTTCTTATCCAAAACACCTTGATCCACATGACGACACACACTCAAGTGGATGTGGTGATGCAACCTTTGTCACGCTTCTGCTCCATTACATGTGCAAGTTGCATTACAATGTGTTTATGGGCTTCTTGACCATGGTTTGACACATGGAGTATCATTGCACGTGTTCTTTTCCAAACCACCTTGATCCACCTGACCACACACACTCAAGTGGATGTGGTGATGTAACCTTTGTCATACTGGTGCTTCATTACATGGGAAGTTTCATTCCAATGTGTTTTTCAGCTTTCTAACCATGGTTTGACACATGGAGTGTCATTGGAAGTGTTCTTTTAGAAACCACCTTGATCCACATGACCACACATACTCAAGTGGATGTAGTGATGCAACCTCTGTCACATTGGTGATCAAATACATGTGGCAGTTGCATTACAATGTGTTTTTAGGCTTTCTGTCCATGATTTTACACATGGAGTGTCATTGCATGTGTTCTTCTCCGAACCACCTTGATTGACATGACCACACACAATCAAGTGGATGTGGTGATCCAACCTCTCTCACAATGGTGATCGAATACATGTGGCAGTTCAATTCCAATGTGTTTTTGGGCTTTCTGACCATGGTTTGGCACATGGAGTGTCCTTGAATGTGTTCTTCTCCAAACCACCTTGATCCACATGACCACACAGACTCAAGTGAACGTGGTGATGCAACCACTGTCACACTCATGCTCCATTACATATGGCAGTAGCATTCGAATGTGTTTATGGGCTTTCTGACCATGGTTTAACACATGGAGTATCATTGCATGTGTTGTTTTCCAAACCACCGTGATGCACATGACCACACACACTATAGTGGATGTGGTGATGCAACCTCTGTCACATTGGTGCTTCATGACATGTGTCAGTTCCATTCCAAAGTGTTTTTGGGCTTTCTGACCATGGTTTGACACATGGAGTGTCACTCCATGTGTTCTTTTCCAATCCACCTTGATCCACATGACCACACACAATCAAGTGGATGTAGTGATGCAACATCTATCACGCTGGTGCTCCATTACATGTGGCAGTTGCATTCCCATCGGTTTTTTAGGATTTCTAACCATGGTATGACACATGGAGCCTCATTTCATTTGTTGTTTTTCCAAACCACCTTGATCCACATGACCACACACACACAAGTGGATGCGGTGATGCAACCTCTGTCACACTGGTGCCATTACATTTCTCAGTTGCACTCCTATTTGTATTTGGTATTTCTAACCATTCTTTGACACGTGGAGTGTCATTGAATGAGTTCTTATCCAAACCAGCTTGATCCACATGACCTCACACACTCAAGTGGATCTGGTGATCCAACCTCTATCACACTAGTGCTCCGTTATATGTGAAAGTTGCATTCCAATGTGTTTGGGTTCTGACCATGGTTTATCACATGGAGTATCATTGCCCGTGATCTATTCAAAACCACCTTGATCCACATGAGCACACACACTCAAGTGGATATGGTGATGCAAAACCTGTCACACTGTTGCTCCATTACATGTGGCAGTTGTATTCCAATGTGTTTTTGGGGTTTCCGACCATGGTTTGATAGATGGAGTGTCGTTGCATGTGTTCTTTTCCAAAGTGGATGTGGTGATGCACCATCTCTCATACTTGTGCTCCATTACATGTGGCAGTTGCATCCCTATATGTTTTTGGGTTTGTAACCACATTTTGACACATGGAGTGTTATTTCATGTGTTTTTCTCCAAACTACCGTGATCGACATTCCCACACACACTCAAGTGGATTTGGTGATCCAACCTCTATCACATTGGTGATCCAATACATGTGGGAGTTGCATCCCAATGTGTTTTGGGGCCTTCTGACCATGGTTTGGCACATGGAGTGTCCTTGCATGTGTTCTTATCCAAAACACCTTGATCCACATGACGACACACACTCAAGTGGATGTGGTGATGCAACCTTTGTCACGCTTCTGCTCCATTACATGTGCAAGTTGCATTACAATGTGTTTATGGGCTTCTTGACCATGGTTTGACACATGGAGTATCATTGCACGTGTTCTTTTCCAAACCACCTTGATCCACCTGACCACACACACTCAAGTGGATGTGGTGATGTAACCTTTGTCATACTGGTGCTTCATTACATGGGAAGTTTCATTCCAATGTGTTTTTCAGCTTTCTAACCATGGTTTGACACATGGAGTGTCATTGGAAGTGTTCTTTTAGAAACCACCTTGATCCACATGACCACACATACTCAAGTGGATGTAGTGATGCAACCTCTGTCACATTGGTGATCAAATACATGTGGCAGTTGCATTACAATGTGTTTTTAGGCTTTCTGTCCATGATTTTACACATGGAGTGTCATTGCATGTGTTCTTCTCCGAACCACCTTGATTGACATGACCACACACAATCAAGTGGATGTGGTGATCCAACCTCTCTCACAATGGTGATCGAATACATGTGGCAGTTCAATTCCAATGTGTTTTTGGGCTTTCTGACCATGGTTTGGCACATGGAGTGTCCTTGAATGTGTTCTTCTCCAAACCACCTTGATCCACATGACCACACAGACTCAAGTGAACGTGGTGATGCAACCACTGTCACACTCATGCTCCATTACATATGGCAGTAGCATTCGAATGTGTTTATGGGCTTTCTGACCATGGTTTAACACATGGAGTATCATTGCATGTGTTCTTTTCCAAACCACCGTGATGCACATGACCACACACACTATAGTGGATGTGGTGATGCAACCTCTGTCACATTGGTGCTTCATGACATGTGTCAGTTCCATTCCAAAGTGTTTTTGGGCTTTCTGACCATGGTTTGACACATGGAGTGTCACTCCATGTGTTCTTTTCCAATCCACCTTGATCCACATGACCACACACAATCAAGTGGATGTAGTGATGCAACATCTATCACGCTGGTGCTCCATTACATGTGGCAGTTGCATTCCCATCGGTTTTTTAGGATTTCTAACCATGGTATGACACATGGAGCCTCATTTCATTTGTTTTTTTTCCAAACCACCTTGATCCACATGACCACACACACACAAGTGGATGCGGTGATGCAACCTCTGTCACACTGGTGCCATTACATTTCTCAGTTGCACTCCTATTTGTATTTGGTATTTCTAACCATTCTTTGACACGTGGAGTGTCATTGAATGAGTTCTTATCCAAACCAGCTTGATCCACATGACCTCACACACTCAAGTGGATCTGGTGATCCAACCTCTATCACACTAGTGCTCCGTTATATGTGAAAGTTGCATTCCAATGTGTTTGGGTTCTGACCATGGTTTATCACATGGAGTATCATTGCCCGTGATCTATTCAAAACCACCTTGATCCACATGAGCACACACACTCAAGTGGATATGGTGATGCAAAACCTGTCACACTGTTGCTCCATTACATGTGGCAGTTGTATTCCAATGTGTTTTTGGGGTTTCCGACCATGGTTTGATAGATGGAGTGTCGTTGCATGTGTTCTTTTCCAAAGTGGATGTGGTGATGCACCATCTCTCATACTTGTGCTCCATTACATGTGGCAGTTGCATCCCTATATGTTTTTGGGTTTGTAACCACATTTTGACACATGGAGTGTTATTTCATGTGTTTTTCTCCAAACTACCGTGATCGACATTCCCACACACACTCAAGTGGATTTGGTGATCCAACCTCTATCACATTGGTGATCCAATACATGTGGGAGTTGCATCCCAATGTGTTTTGGGGCCTTCTGACCATGGTTTGGCACATGGAGTGTCCTTGCATGTGTTCTTATCCAAAACACCTTGATCCACATGACGACACACACTCAAGTGGATGTGGTGATGCAACCTTTGTCACGCTTCTGCTCCATTACATGTGCAAGTTGCATTACAATGTGTTTATGGGCTTCTTGACCATGGTTTGACACATGGAGTATCATTGCACGTGTTCTTTTCCAAACCACCTTGATCCACCTGACCACACACACTCAAGTGGATGTGGTGATGTAACCTTTGTCATACTGGTGCTTCATTACATGGGAAGTTTCATTCCAATGTGTTTTTCAGCTTTCTAACCATGGTTTGACACATGGAGTGTCATTGGAAGTGTTCTTTTAGAAACCACCTTGATCCACATGACCACACATACTCAAGTGGATGTAGTGATGCAACCTCTGTCACATTGGTGATCAAATACATGTGGCAGTTGCATTACAATGTGTTTTTAGGCTTTCTGTCCATGATTTTACACATGGAGTGTCATTGCATGTGTTCTTCTCCGAACCACCTTGATTGACATGACCACACACAATCAAGTGGATGTGGTGATCCAACCTCTCTCACAATGGTGATCGAATACATGTGGCAGTTCAATTCCAATGTGTTTTTGGGCTTTCTGACCATGGTTTGGCACATGGAGTGTCCTTGAATGTGTTCTTCTCCAAACCACCTTGATCCACATGACCACACAGACTCAAGTGAACGTGGTGATGCAACCACTGTCACACTCATGCTCCATTACATATGGCAGTAGCATTCGAATGTGTTTATGGGCTTTCTGACCATGGTTTAACACATGGAGTATCATTGCATGTGTTCTTTTCCAAACCACCGTGATGCACATGACCACACACACTATAGTGAATGTGGTGATGCAACCTCTGTCACATTGGTGCTTCATGACATGTGTCCGTTCCATTCCAAAGTGTTTTTGGTCTTTCTGACCATGGTTTGACACATGGAGTGTCATTGCATGTGTTCTTTTCCAATCCACCTTGATCCACATGACCACACACAATCAAGTGGATGTAGTGATGCAACATCTACCATGCTGGTGCTCCATTACATGTGGCAGTTGCAATCCTATCTGTTTTTTAGGATTTCTAAGCATGGTATAACACATGGAGCCTCATTTCATTTGTTGGTTTTCCGAACCACCTTGATCCACATGATCACACACACAAGTGGATGCGGTGATGCAACCTCTGTCACACTGGTGCCATTACATTTTGCAGTTGCACTCCTATTTGTATTTGGTATTTCTAACCATTCTTTGACACGTGGAGTGTCATTGAAGGAGTTCTTATCCAAACCAGCTTGATCCACATGACCTCACACACTCAAGTGGATGTGGTGATCCAACCTCTATCACACTAGTGCTCCGTTATATGTGAAAGTTGCATTCCAATGTGTTTGGGTTCTGACCACGGTTTATCACATGGAGTATCATTGCCCGTGATCAAAGTTGTCAGAATCGTGATTCTGAATCGGATCGGAAACTCTATGGTAGGATCCTAGATCGTAGGATCATAACTTTTAGAATCGTGAAATATTAGATTCTACTAACTAGAATCGTAGAATCGATCCACTCAATTTGGGTCGTAAAGTCGTAGAATCGTATGATAGAATGACGATTCTGAGAACTTTGCCCGTGATCTATTCAAAACCACCTTGATCCACATGAGCACACACACTCAAGTGGATATGGTGATGCAACCCCTGTCACACTGTTGCTCCATTACATGTGGCAGTTGTATTCCAATGTGTTTTGGGGGTTTCCGACCATCGTTTGATACATGGAGTGTCGTTGCATGTGTTCTTTTCCAAACAACCTTGATCCACATGACCACACACACTAAAGTGGATGTGGTGATGCAACATCTCTCACACTTGTGCTCCATTACATGTGGCAGTTGCATCCCTATATGTTTTTTGTTTTGTAACCATAGTTTGACACATGGAGTGTCATTTCATGTGTTTTTCTCCAAACTACCGTGATCGACCTTACCACACACATTCAAGTGGATTTGGTGATCCAACCTCTATCGTATTGGTGATCCAATACATGTGGGAGTTGCATCCCAATGTGTTTTGGGGCCTTCTGACCATGGTTTGGCACATGGAGTGTCCTTGCATGTGTTCTTATCCAAACAACCTTGATCCACATGACGACGCACACTCAAGTGGATGTGGTGATGCAACCTTTGTCACGCTCGTGCTCCATTACATGTGGAAGTTGCATTAGAATGTGTTTATGGGCTTCTTGACCATGGTTTGACACATGGAGTATCATTGCATGTGTTCTTTTCCAAACCACCTTGATCCACCTGACCACACACACTCAAGTGGATGTGGTGATGTAACCTTTGTCATACTGGTGCTTCATTACATGGGCAGTTTCATTAAATGTGTTTTTCAGCTTTTTGACCATGGTTTGACACATGGAGTGTCATTGGATGTGTTCTTTTAGAAACCACCTTGATCCACATGACCACACACACTCAAGTGGATGTGGTGATGCAACCTCTGTCACACTATTGCTCCATTACATGTGATAGTTGCATTCCAATGTGTTTTTGGGCTTTCTGACCATGGTTTGGCACATGGAGCCTTGATGCATCTGTTCTTTTCCAAACCATGTTGATCCACATGACCACACACACTCAAGTGGATGTTGTGATGCAACATCTATCACATGGGTGCTCCATTACATGTGGCAGTTACATCCTGACATGTTTTTGGCATTATGACCATGGTTTGATACATGGAGTATCATTGCATGTGTTGAACTCCAAACCACCCAGATGAAAATGACCACACACACTCAAGTGGATGTGGTGATGCAACCTCTGTCACGCTGATGATCCAATACATGTGGCGGTTGCATTCCAATGTGTTTTTGGGCTTTCTGACCATGGTGGTGCACATGCAGTGTTGTTTCCTTTGTTCTATTCCAAACCACCATGATCCACATGACCAGACACGCTAAGGTGGATGTGCTGATGCAACCTTGTCACACTGGTGGTCCATTACATGCGAAAGTTGCATTCCAATGTGTTTTTGTGCTTTCTGACCATGGTTTGGCACATGGTGTTGTTTTCCAAACCACCTTATCCACATGACCACAAACACTCAAGTGGATGTGGTGATGCAACCTCTGTCACACTATTACTCAATTACATATAGGCGTTGGATGTATCCTTTTCCAAACCACCTTGATCCACATGACCACACACACTCAAGTGTATGTAGTGATGCAACCTCTGTCACATTGGTGATCAAATACATGTGGCAGTTGCATTACAATGTGTTTTTAGGCTTTCTGTCCATGGTTTGACACATGGAGTGTCATTGCATGTGTTCTTCTCCAAACCACCTTGATTGACATGACCACACACACTCAAGTGGATGTGGTGATCCAACCTCTCTCACAATGGTGATCGAATACATGTGGCAGTTCAATTCCAATGTGTTTTTGGGCTTTCTGTCCATGGTTTGGCACATGGAGTGTCCTTGCATGTGTTCTTCTCCAAACCACCTTGATCTACATGACCACACAGACCAAGTGAACGTGGTGATGCAACCACTGTCACACTCATGCTCCATTAGATATGGCAGTAGCATTCGAATGTGTTTATGGGCTTTCTTACCATGGTTTAACACGTGGAGTATCATTGCATGTGTTGTTTTCCAAACCACCGTGATGCACATGACCACACACACTATAGTGAATGTGGTGATGCAACCTCTGTCACATTGGTGCTTCATGACATGTGTCCGTTCCATTCCAAAGTGTTTTTGGTCTTTCTGACCATGGTTTGACACATGGAGTGTCATTGCATGTGTTCTTTTCCAATCCACCTTGATCCACATGACCACACACAATCAAGTGGATGTAGTGATGCAACATCTATCACGCTGGTGCTCCATTACATGTGGCAGTTGCAATCCTATCTGTTTTTTAGGATTTCTAAGCATGGTATAACACATGGAGGCTCATTTCATTTGTTGGTTTTCCGAACCACCTTGATCCACATGATCACACACACAAGTGGATGCGGTGATGCAACCTCTGTCACACTGGTGCCATTACATTTTGCAGTTGCACTCCTATTTGTATTTGGTATTTCTAACCATTCTTTGACACGTGGAGTGTCATTGAATGAGTTCTTATCCAAACCAGCTTGATCCACATGACCTCACACACTCAAGTGGATGTGGTGATCCAACCTCTATCACACTAGTGCTCCGTTATATGTGAAAGTTGCATTCCAATGTGTTTGGGTTCTGACCACGGTTTATCACATGGAGTATCATTGCCCGTGATCTATTCAAAACCACCTTGATCCACATGAGCACACACACTCAAGTGGATATGGTGATGCAACCCCTGTCACACTGTTGCTCCATTACATGTGGCAGTTGTATTCCAATGTGTTTTTGGGTTTCCGACCATCGTTTGATACATGGAGTGTCGTTGCATGTGTTCTTTTCCAAACAACCTTGATCCACATGACCACACACACTAAAGTGGATGTGGTGATGCAACATCTCTCACACTTGTGCTCCATTACATGTGGCAGTTGCATCCCTATATGTTTTTTGTTTTGTAACCATAGTTTGACACATGGAGTGTCATTTCATGTGTTTTTCTCCAAACTACCGTGATCGACATTACCACACACACTCAAGTGGATTTGGTGATCCAACCTCTATCATATTGGTGATCCAATACATGTGGGAGTTGCATCCCAATGTGTTTTGGGGCCTTCTTGGCACATGGAGTGTCCTTGCATGTGTTCTTATCCAAACAACCTTGATCCACATGACGACGCACACTGAAGTGGATGTGGTGATGCAACCTTTGTCACGCTCGTGCTCCATTATATGTGGAAGTTGCATTAGAATGTGTTTATGGGCTTCTTGACCATGGTTTGACACATGGAGTATCATTGCATGTGTTCTTTTCCAAACCACCTTGATCCACCTGACCACACACACTCAAGTGGATGTGGTGATGTAACCTTTGTCATACTGGTGCTTCATTACATGGGCAGTTTCATTAAATGTGTTTTTCAGCTTTTTGACCATGGTTTGACACATGGAGTGTCATTGGATGTGTTCTTTGAGAAACCACCTTGATCCACATGACCACACACACTCAAGTGGATGTGGTGATGCAACCTCTGTCACACTATTGCTCCATTACATGTGATAGTTGCATTCCAATGTGTTTTTGGGCTTTCTGACCATGGTTTGGCACATGGAGCCTTAATGCATGTGTTCTTTTCCAAACCATGTTTATCCACATGACCACAGACACTCAAGTGGATGTTGTGATGCAACATCTATCAAATGGGTGCTCCATTACATGTGGCAGTTACATCCCGACATGTTTTTGGCTTGCTGACCATGGTTTGATACATGGAGTGTCATTGCATGTGTTGAACACCAAACCACCCAGATGAAAATGACCACACACACTCAAGTGGATGTGGTGATGCAACCTCTGTCACGCTGGTGATCCAATACATGTGGCGGTTGCATTCCAATGTGTTTTTGGGCTTTCTGACCATGGTTTGGCACATGGAGTATTGTTTCCTGTGTTCTATTCCAAACCACCATGATCCACATGACCAGACACGCTCAGGTGGATGTGCTGATGCAACCTTGTCACACTGGTGCTCCATTACATGTGAAAGTTGCATTCCAATGTGTTTTTGGGCTTTCTGACCATGGTTTGGCACATGGTGTTCTTTTCCAAACCACCTTATCCACATGACCACAAACACTCAAGTGGATGTGGTGATGCAACCTCTGTCACACTATTACTCCATTACATATTGGCGTTGCATGTATCCTTTTCCAAACCACCTTGATCCACATGACCACACACACTCAAGTGGATGTAGTGATGCAACCTCTGTCACATTGGTTATCAAATACATGTGGTAGTTGCATTACAATGTGTTTTTAGGCTTTGTGTCCATGGTTTGACACATGGAGTGTCATTGCATGTGTTCTTCTCCAAACCACCTTGATTGACATGACCACACACACTCAAGTGGATGTGGTAATCCAACCTCTCTCACACGGGTGATCCATGTGGCAGTTCAATTCCAATGTGTTTTTGGGCTTTCTGACCATGGTTTGGCACATGGAGTGTCCTTGCATGTGTTCTTCTCCAAACCACCTTGATCCACATGACCACACAGACTCCAGTGAACGTGGTGATGCAACCTCTGTCACACTCATGCTCCATTACATATGGCAGTAGCATTCGAATGTGTTTATGGGCTTTCTGACCATGGTTTAACACATGGAGTATCATTGCATGTGTTGTTTTCCAAACCACCGTGATGCACATGACCACACACACTATAGTGGATGTGGTGATGCAACCTCTGTCACATTGGTGCTTCATGACATGTGTCAGTTCCATTCCAAAGTGTTTTTGGTGTTTCTGACCATGGTTTGACACATGGAGTGTCACTCCATGTGTTCTTTTCCAATCCACCTTGATCCACATGACCACACACAATCAAGTGGATGTAGTGATGCAACATCTATCACGCTGGTGCTCCATTACATGTGGCAGTTGCATTCCTATCTATTTTTTAGGATTTCTAACCATGGTATGACACATGGAGCCTCATTTCATTTGTTGTTTTTCCAAACCACCTTGATCCACATGACCACAAACACACAAGTGGATGCGGTGATGCAACCTCTGTCACACTGGTGCCATTACATTTCAGAGTTGCACTCCTATTTGTATTTGGTATTTCTAATAATTCTTTGACACGTGGAGTGTCATTGAATGAGTTCTTATCCAAACCAGCTTGATCCACATGACCTCACACACTCAAGTGGATGTGGTGATCCAACCTCTATCACACTAGTGCTCCGTTATATGTGAAAGTTGCATTCCAATGTGTTTGGGTTCTGACCACGGTTTATCACATGGAGTATCATTGCCCGTGATCTATTCAAAACCACCTTGATCCACATGAGCACACACACTCAAGTGGATATGTTGATGCAACCCCTGTCACACTGTTGCTCCATTACATGTGGCAGATGTATTCCAATGTGTTTTTGGGGTTTTCCGACCATCGTTTGATACATGGAGTGTCGTTGCATGTGTTCTTTTCCAAACAACCTTGATCCACATGACCACACACACTAAAGTGGATGTGGTGATGCAACATCTCTCACACTTGTGCTCCATTACATGTGGCAGTTGCATCCCTATATGTTTTTTGTTTTGTAACCATAGTTTGACACATGGAGTCTCATTTCATGTGTTTTTCTCCAAACTACCGTGATCGACATTACCACACACACTCAAGTGGATTTGGTGATCCAACCTCTATCATATTGGTGATCCAATACATGTGGGAGTTGCATCCCAATGTGTTTTGGGGCCTTCTGACCATGGTTTGGCACATGGAGTGTCCTTGCATGTGTTCTTATCCAAACAACCTTGATCCACATGACGACGCACACTCAAGTGGATGTGGTGATGCAAATTTTGTCACGCTCGTGCTCCATTATATGTGGAAGTTGCATTAGAATGTGTTTATGGGCTTCTTGACCATGGTTTGACACATGGAGTATCATTGCATGTGTTCTTTTCCAAACCACCTTGATCCACCTGACCACACACACTCAAGTGGATGTGGTGATGTAACCTTTGTCATACTGGTGCTTCATTACATGGGCAGTTTCATTAAATGTGTTTTTCAGCTTTTTGACCATGGTTTGACACATGGAGTGTCATTGGATGTGTTCTTTTAGAAACCACCTTGATCCACATGACCACACACACTCAAGTGGATGTGGTGATGCAACCTCTGTCACACTATTGCTCCATTACATGTGATAGTTGCATTCCGATGTGTTTTTGGGCTTTCTGACCATGGTTTGGCACATGGAGCCTTGATGCATGTGTTCTTTTCCAAACCATGTTTATCCACATGACCACAGACACTCAAGTGGATGTTGTGATGCAACATCTATCACATGGGTGCTCCATTACATGTGGCAGTTACATCCCGACATGTTTTTGGCTTTCTGACCATGGTTTGATACATGGAGTGTCATTGCATGTGTTGAACACCAAACCACCCAGATGAAAATGACCACACACACTCAAGTGGATGTGGTGATGCAACCTCTGTCACGCTGGTGATCCAATACATGTGGCGGTTGCGTTCCAATGTGTTTTTGGGCTTTCTGACCATGGTTTGGCACATGGAGTATTGTTTCCTGTGTTCTATTCCAAACCACCATGATCCACATGACCAGACACGCTCAGGTGGATGTGCTGATGCAACCTTGTCACACTGGTGCTCCATTACATGTGAAAGTTGCATTCCAATGTGTTTTTGGGCTTTCTGACCATGGTTTGGCACATGGTGTTCTTTTCCAAACCACCTTATCCACATGACCACAAACACTCAAGTGGATGTGGTGATGCAACCTCTGTCACACTATTACTCCATTACATATAGGCGTTGGATGTATCCTTTTCCAAACCACCTTGATCCACATGACCACACACACTCAAGTGGATGTAGTGATGCAACCTCTGTCACATTGGTGATCAAATACATGTGGTAGTTGCATTACAATGTGTTTTTAGGCTTTTTGTCCATGGTTTGACACATGGAGTGTCATTGCATGTGTTCTTCTCCAAACCACCTTGATTGACATGACCACACACACTCAAGTGGATGTGGTAATCCAACCTCTCTCACACGGGTGATCCATGTGGCAGTTCAATTCCAATGTGCTTTTGGGCTTTCTGACCATGGTTTGGCACATGGAGTGTCCTTGCATGTGTTCATCTCCAAACCACCTTGATCCACATGACCACACAGACTCCAGTGAACGTGGTGATGCAACCTCTGTCACACTCATGCTCCATTACATATGGCAGTAGCATTCGAATGTGTTTATGGGCTTTCTGACCATGGTTTAACACATGGACTATCATTGCATGTGTTGTTTTCCAAACCACCGTGATGCACATGACCACACTCACTATAGTGGATGTGG
Organism: Avena eriantha; assembly: GCA_910589775.1. Classification (NCBI taxonomy): domain Eukaryota; kingdom Viridiplantae; phylum Streptophyta; class Magnoliopsida; order Poales; family Poaceae; genus Avena; species Avena eriantha. Next base: position 234,408,501 of record OU342741.1, read on the forward strand.
TGATGCAACCTCTGTCACATTGGTGCTTCATGACATGTGTCAGTTCCATTCCAAAGTGTTTTTGGTCTTTCTGACCATGGTTTGACACATGGAGTGTCACTCCATGTGTTCTTTTCCAATCCACCTTGATCCACATGACCACACACAATCAAGTGGATGTAGTGATGCAACATCTATCACGCTGGTGCTCCATTACATGTGGCAGTTGCATTCCTATCTATTTTTAGGATTTCTAACCATGGTATGACACATGGAGCCTCATTTCATTTGTTGTTTTTCCAAACCACCTTGATCCACATGACCACAAACACACAAGTGGATGCGGTGATGCAACCTCTGTCACACTGGTGCCATTACATTTCACAGTTGCACTCCTATTTGTATTTGGTATTTCTAACAATTCTTTGACACGTGGAGTGTCATTGAACGAGTTCTTATCCAAACCAGCTTGATCCACATGACCTCACACACTCAAGTGGATGTGGTGATCCAACCTCTATCACACTAGTGCTCCGTTATATGTGAAAGTTGCATTCCAATGTGTTTGGGTTCTGACCACGGTTTATGACATGGAGTATCATTGCCCGTGATCTATTCAAAACCACCTTGATCCACATGAGCACACACACTCAAGTGGATATGGTGATGCAACCCCTGTCACACTGTTGCTCCATTACATATGGCAGTTGTATTCCAATGTGTTTTTGGGGTTTCCGACCATCGTTTGATACATGGAGTGTCGTTGCATGTGTTCTTTTCCAAACAACCTTGATCCACATGACCACACACACTAAAGTGGATGTGGTGATGCAACATCTCTCACACTTGTGCTCCATTACATGTGGCAGTTGCATCCCTATATGTTTTTTGTTTTGTAACCATAGTTTGACACATGGAGTGTCATTTCATGTGTTTTTCTCCAAACTACCGTGATCGACATTATCACACACACTCAAGTGGATTTGGTGATCCAACCTCTATCACATTGGTGATCCAATACATGTGGGAGTTGCATCCCAATGTGTTTTGGGGCCTTCTGACCATGGTTTAGCACATGGAGTGTCCTTGCATGTGTTCTTATCCAAACAACCTTGATCCACATGACGACGCACACTCAAGTGGATGTGGTGATGCAACCTTTGTCACGCTCGTGCTCCATTACATGTGGAAGTTGCATTAGAATGTGTTTATGGGCTTCTTGACCATGGTTTGATACATGGAGTATCATTGCATGTGTTCTTTTCCAAACCACCTTGATCCACCTGACCACACACACTCAAGTGGATGTGGTGATGTAACCTTTTTCATACTGGTGCTTCATTACATGGGCAGTTTCATTCAATGTGTTTTTCAGCTTTTTGACCATGGTTTGACACATGGAGTGTCATTGGATGTGTTCTTTTAGAAACCACCTTGATCCACATGACCACACACACTCAAGTGGATGTGGTGATGCAACCTCTGTCACACTATTGCTCCATTACATGTGATAGTTGCATTCCAATGTGTTTTTGGGCTTTCTGACCATGGTTTGGCACATGGAGCCTTGATGCATGTGTTCTTTTCCAAACCATGTTTATCCACATGACCACACACACTCAAGTGGATGTTGTGATGCAACATCTATCACATGGGTGCTCCATTACATGTGGCAGTTACATCCCGACATGTTTTTGGCTTTCTGACCATGGTTTGATACATGGAGTGTCATTGCATGTGTTGAACTCCAAACCACCCAGATGAAAATGACCACACACACTCAAGTGGATGTGGTGATGCAACCTCTATCACGCTGGTGATCCAATACATGTGGCGGTTGCATTCCAATGTGTTTTTGGGATTTCTGACCATGGTTTGGCACATGGAGTATTGTTTCCTGTGTTCTATTCCAAACCACCATGATCCACATGACCAGACATGCTCAGGTGGATGTGCTGATGCAACCTTGTCACACTGGTGCTCCATTACATGTGAAAGTTGCATTCCAATGTGTTTTTGGGCTTTCTGACCATGGTTTGGCACATGGTGTTCTTTTCCAAACCACCTTATCCACATGACCACAAACACTCAAGTGGGTGTGGTGATGCAACCTCAGTCACACTATTACTCCATTACATATAGGCGTTGGATGTATCCTTTTCCAAACCACCTTGATCCACATGACCACACACACTCAAGTGGATGTAGTGATGCAACCTCTGTCACATTGGTGATCAAATACATGTGGTAGTTGCATTACAATGTGTTTTTAGGCTTTCTGTCCATGGTTTGACACATGGAGTGTCATTGCATGTGTTCTTCTCCAAATCACCTTGATTGACATGACCACACACACTCAAGTGGATGTGGTAATCCAACCTCTCTCACACGGGTGATCCATGTGGCAGTTCAATTCCAATGTGTTTTTGGGCTTTCTGACCATGGTTTGGCACATGGAGTGTCCTTGCATGTGTTCTTCTCCAAACAACCTTGATCCACATGACCACACAGACTCCAGTGAACGTGGTGATGCAACCTCTGTCACACTCATGCTCCATTACATATGGCAGTAGCATTCGAATGTGTTTATGGGCTTTCTGACCATGGTTTAACACATGGAGTATCATTGCATGTGTTGTTTTCCAAACCACCGTGATGCACATGACCACACACACTATAGTGGATGTGGTGATGAAACCTCTATCACATTGGTGCTTCATGACATGTGTCAGTTCCATTCCAAAGTGTTTTTGGACTTTCTGACCATGGTTTGACACATGGAGTGTCACTGCATGTGTTCTTTTCCAATCCACCTTGATCCACATGACCACACACAATCAAGTGGATGTAGTGATGCAACATCTATCACGCTGGTGCTCCATTACATGTGGCAGTTGCATTCCTATCTATTTTTTAGGATTTCTAACCATGGTATGACACATGGAGCCTCATTTCATTTGTTGTTTTTCCAAACCACCTTGATCCACATGACCACAAACACACAAGTGGATGCGGTGATGCAACCTCTGTCACACTGGTGCCATTACATTTCACAGTTGCACTCCTATTTGTATTTGGTATTTCTAACCATTCTTTGACACGTGGAGTGTCATTGAATGAGTTCTTATCCAAACCAGCTTGATCCACATGACCTCACACACTCAAGTGGATCTGGTGATCCAACCTCTATCACACTAGTGCTCCGTTATATGTGAAAGTTGCATTCCAATGTGTTTGGGTTCTGACCATGGTTTATCACATGGAGTATCATTGCCCGTGATCTATTCAAAACCACCTTGATCCACATGAGCACACACACTCAAGTGGATATGGTGATGCAAAACCTGTCACACTGTTGCTCCATTACATGTGGCAGTTGTATTCCAATGTGTTTTTGGGGTTTCCGACCATGGTTTGATAGATGGAGTGTCGTTGCATGTGTTCTTTTCCAAAAAAACCTTGATCCACATGACCACACACACTAAAGTGGATGTGGTGATGCAACATCTCTCACACTTGTGCTCCATTACATGTGGCAGTTGCATCCCTATATGTTTTTGTTTTTGTAACCACAGTTTGACACATGGAGTGTCATTTCATGTGTTATTCTCCAAACTACCGTGATCGACATTACCACACACACTCAAGTGGATTTGGTGATCCAACCTCTATCACACTGGTTTGGCACATGGAGTGTCCTTGCATGTGTTCTTATCCAAACAACCTAGATCCACATGACGACACACACTCAAGTGGATGTGGTGATGTAACCTCTGTCACGCTCGTGCTCCATTACATGTGGAAGTTGCATTACAACGTGTTTATTGGCTTCTTGACCATGGTTTTACAGATGGAGTATTATTGCATGTGTTCTTTTTCAAACCACCTTGATCCACATGACCACACACACTCAAGTGGATGTGGTGATGTAACCTCTGTCACACTAGTGCTTCATTACATGGGCAGTTTCATTCCAATGTGTTTTTCAGCTTTCTGACCATGGTTTGACACATGGAGTGTCATTCCATGTGTTGTTTTAGAAACCACCTTGATCCACATGACCACACATACTCAAGTGGATGTGGTGATGCAACCTCTGTCACACTGGTGCTCCATTACATGTGATAGTTGCATTCCAATGTGTTTTTGGGATTTCTGACCATGGTTTGACAAATGGAGTATCGTTGCATATGTTCTTTTTTCCAATCCACCTTGATCCACGTAACCACACACCCTCAAGTGGATGTGCTAATCCAACCTCTTTCACACTGCTGCTCCATTACATGTGGTAGTTGCATTCCTATGTGTTTTTGTGCTTCCTGACCATGGTTTGACAGATGGAGTGTCATTGGATGTCTTCTTTTCCAAATTACCTTGATCCACATGACCACGCACACTCAAGTGGATGTGGTGATGCCACCTCTATCACTCTGGTGCTACATTACATGTGGTGCTTGCATTTTTATCCGTCGGTAGGGGCCTTTTACCAAGCATGGACATATGGGTCGCGCCACTGGGCACGGTTGTCCGGACAGGCCAGACTGCGACCCAAATACTATCGTGGCCCGACCCAAATGGACAGAAACATACCGTTTCAATCGGCCATTTGGGTCAGCCCAGTGGAGATGCCCTTATGGATCGTGGGTTGAGTAACCCTATGAGTTGTTCCTGATGTTCGGTACTGTTCAAAAGCCAACCAAAGCGCATTACTTCATCTTGGGACCTACACTATCAATGAGAGGCTCATAGTATGGTTCGGCTTCTCCCGAGGGCAGTTCACACCTCCCCAGGTCATTGTCGCCACAAATCATCCCTTATAAGTAGTTGTGAGGCATCCATACCAGAGTAGACAAACATCAAGTCCAGCCTTGTCCAATACCAAGGTAAATGTGGTTGTACGTTTCAATTTTAATAGCTAAAGTTGCAAAGAACCGGGTGCATTTTCGTAAACATTTTCCTCCTTTTTCCTTCAGCATCATTTGTAGGTAAGACCTCACTAAGGTTTTACGATAAAACATTTTGTAAAACTTTTTCCGGGGTCTTCCCATCCTATAGTTTTGCTTCGACTAAGACGGGGTCTCAAAAGGGGTGTGGCGTTATACACCATCTACCATACTAGGGGCTAGTATGTGTCATCAAGGGGATTATACTTAGTAGTACAAATGTGTCATGGTTTCGAGGAGCCAAGCCACTACAAGGTATAGATTATCATATAGTAAAATAGTGCAGTTTTCATAAAATAGTAGGTAAAACATGCATAAGTAAAATAGTAGGACAAGGCTTATGAGCAAGAAGGTGGCTTATCTCTGATCAGTAATCTGGCAATATGTCCTTGGGCTACTTCTTAGAATGCTTTAATAACCAATTTTAACCATCTTCTTCTGGTCTTCGATAGATTCACAACTATCGTTGTCAGGAATCATACATGCAAGCAAACAAGGCTACAATCAACACAAAGCATACAAGCACCAATAAAATATAGCAAACAAACATACACCACACCACTAGGTGTAGTAGCAATTTGAAATACTTTAATTGCTTTTGTGTTCTTTATTTTATGTTTTAATTGCCAAAACCACTTAATCAAGGGTTTTGGAACTAGGGATTTCTATTTTCGTGCCCCTGGTTCATTAGTTGTACTCAGTTTTCCCCAACCTCTTAACTTTTCCCCTCCCTCTATTCTAAAACCCTCACATGCGCTCGGACGGAGGGATGTCGTGAGGTCAAAGGCTTGACTGTTACCTGCTGACCAGTGGGACAACATTGGGGCGGGTCCTATCGTAGCCGTTACGTGTTGATGGGTGGGGATAGGATACACGGCAGACCAGCCATCCATCTCTTGCTGACTTGTGGGCCCCTTTTTTCTTGATTTTGTGGCTGGTGCAGCCAATGATAAATGGGGCCGTTTTGAGGGGCTGTCAAAGCCAATGAACGATGGGGCCGCCATGTGGGGCCGTTCTGTGGGGACGTCGAAGCCAATGACCGATGGGGTGGTCATGTGGGGATGGAGGGGGATTTGCATATTTGCCATGTTTTACTTTGTAACTTGCATATTTGCCATTTTGTGTGTCACTGACATGTGGTGGTCATGTGGCAAATATGCAAATTCAAAGGAAAATTTGGCAAATATGCAAAATTGGCAAATATGCAAAAATCCTGGAGCAGCTACTCCCCCAAACATTGAAAGGTGGGGTCGTGTTTGACACGTTGACTCTCTCTCTCATCCGCTCCTAGCCCCTAGCCCCGAGAAGGTCCTATCACACCGGCGGACAGAGCAACCATCGTTGGCGCGTCGCTGGATCCGTCCTACGGTGGCGTCGGATGGACTGCTGTGCTACACCTCAACCATGTCTCCAGCACCTATTTTGTCTGCACGCATTGTACATTGAGGCAGTACCGACCATAGGCAGGTCCACCACCATGATGACCGGGATTTTGTTTCGCCACCATAGCTCGACGAAGAGTCGCAACAATTGCTAGTAGTGCTTGCTAATACCTTCGCTCCAGCTCTGCCCACCCTAATTGATTCGGTTCCCGTAATTTCCTCAATATTGCAAGTGCAAATTAGTCCTCAATGTCTGGTTGTAGTGGGTATACTAGCGAGGGTGGGGAATCGATCATGTCGTGGCCACATTCTCCTTCTCCTACCACGTCGGAAGTGCAGGTAGCTCCTTCTCTTTGTACTACCATTGAATTTTAAGTGCCACCATGGCCTGTCGGACTAATTTCAATTGGGTGTGTTTTAGGATTGTTACAGTGTGCTATGATGGCCAATGATCCATGGTACATTGCATACCAAGATGAATCAACCGAGTGGTCTAGCCAGAGGGTGGATTTGGAGGAGATGGTTGCCAATTTAGGTGATGAATTGGCCCGTAAAAACCTATTGATATTCGAGCTAAAGTGTACTGTCAAGGCAGAAAAGAAGAATTTAGAGCTTATTTGCAAAGAGAACTTGACACTTGAGGCTGATCTTGCCATATCTGATCAAGTGGTAGAAAATATAAAACATGAACTTCAAGTGAAGGGGAGGAGAATAGTAGATTCATGTGGGTAGTTTTAGTAGTTGGTATCCCCGTCCTAGCAGTTATAGTATGCGGTTGTGGTGAAGGGTGGCACAATTAGTTGAATAGATACCTAGTTTAGAGAGTAGAATTGTTATTCAATGGATGGTTGTGAGTTCCTTCTAATTTAGTCACTTTGCGGTCCCAAAGTTCATGAGAGAATGCATTGAGGGGCCCGAGTTGCTTGCCATTAGATCTAGCGGTCCCAAAGTTGTCGACAGAATGCATTGCGGGGCCGGAGTTGCTTGACATTGGATCTAGCAGTCCCAAAGTTGTCGAGAGAATGCATTGCAGGGCCCGAGTTTCTTGCCATTGGATCTAGCTATCCCAAAGTTGGCGTGCCAAATGTCTATATGGTCAAGTTGGGCGCCCTATCAGTTTTGACCGTTCTGTCATTGCCATCGTGGGTGCCATGTAGACTTGCAATGTTGCCGGCAACATCCATTCCCTGTTCCAAATTAGTGGCTGAGATTGTCAAAGAAATTACTCCGATCCATGTTACTTGACTCAAATTCTTCAAGATACGAATGAATCTAATACTAATTCATCTCTAGGTACACTCGAATCTAGATAAATCATATCAACTAATTTGGGTCGAAGGGAGTAGTACTTATGAATCAGTTTTAGAGCATATCCACCGTCTTCACAGCTCAAATACATATCAACTTTGATTCAAATCATACATATTTCGTTCAAATTTATACAAGACAACCGTAGATTGTCAAAGCAAGTACTACTACTTGTGAATAACCTTTAGAGCATATCCACCCGTCTCACGGCTGAAATAATATCAAATTTATTCAAATCATAAATATATATTAAGTCATGGAATTTTGGTTCAAATTGGGCTGAAATTTGCCCCAATTCTAAGTGGAAGGTGAGTTAGCCGCCCTCCCTGCCGTATGTGTACTCCAAGAAGTACGGGAAAAGTGCTGCCATCCGACCACGAGGTACATCCAGCCTTCACCGTTGAAGTGCATGTCGAGGTGCCAGCCGTGGCCGCGGCCTGCCTCTCACAGCTTCGGTTAATGAGGGCTTGATCTGCGCTGTCATAGTGATGTTGCGGATGATGGATTGAATCGTTTTCGCATTGATAACCACTATCGGCACCACCATCGTCACACTGATGTTGCGGATGATGGCTTCCATCAGTGTCTTTCATTGATGACCACTATCAGCACCACTATCGTCACACTGATGTTCCGGATGATGGCTTTCATCAACAACGTATCTGAGGATGTGAACAGAAGTGAGACAGAGACAAAAATTTCAGACGCTTAGATCCTCACCGCCACACGCTGTTACAGCCACCACACTATCCGTGCCGCCGCAAGCCATTCTTACCCCCACGCTTAGCTCAGCGCCGCCGCATGCTGTTCCAACCGCCACACTTTGATCCATGCCACCACACGCCGTTTGGACCACCATGTTTAGATATGCGCTGCTGCACGCTGTTTGGACTGCAACACCACCGTACATTGATATGATGGGAGGAAGATGCGGCTGGTATACGTGCGACAGGGAAAGAGAGGGAGAGACATCCAGCCCGTTGGGCTCTTCTCTCTGTAGAGGGTAGTTGCGCCCAATGGGAGAGAGAGAACTCCAGCCCGTCGGATCATGATGTATCCAACGATGGTTGGCTAAGATCCGTGTGACATAGATCTCGACCAATAAGAGCGCAACCAAACTAAGTGCTAGTTAATGCGGCTGGTATATGTGCGACAGGGAAAGGGAGGGAGAGACATCCAGCCTGTCGAGCTCTCCTAGCCGTACAAGGTTAGGTGCGCCCATCGGCATAGAGAGACCTCCAACCCATTGGATCATGATGTATCCAACAGTGGTTGGCCAAGATCCGTGTGACATACATCTCGACCAATTAGAGTGCAGCCAAAATGAGACATGACAGAGGGGAAAGTGAGGAAAACTTTAGCGGGAGGGGAAAAGTGAGGACAGATTTAGCGGGAGTGGAAAACTGAGGAAAACTTTAGCGGGAGGGGAAAACTAAGTAGAGCTAAGGAAAACAAGGCCAGTAAGATAAAAAAATGACTAAGGGAAATTCAAGCTTTTGGCATAACAAATGGAAAATGCGTTAGTTGAACAAAATAATCCATCTTGGCCAACATTATATTGTTTGCAACTAAAAGATACACAAGTGTTCCAAATTTGGCCTCATTTAGACAAAGTATGTTTTGGGATGGGTTATTTTGGAGGTTGATTGAGTAGAAAGACATGCATCTTCATAGCTAGTAGGTCATTCCAAGAAGGGTTTAAGAAGTGGTTTAGGGGATAAGTCCATTTCTCTTTATTTCGTTTTCCTTTATTATTCATGCTAGGTTGTAGGTAACATAACAAGACTCCATGCGAAGGTTGCACTATGTTTTGACTTTTTTGAATTAAACTAACCCTAAAACCATTTTTTGAATATAATCACTTAGAAAAAGAAAAATGTGGCTGATTACAAGTAAATCCAAAATTTCCAATTTCACATGGTAAATAAATCCAAAATACACAAGTGTGCCAAATTTTGGATCAATTGGTCAAATTTTGCTATGGTTTAAGCCATGAACTAGCTAAACCCCATGTGTTGACCACATGTCGAGAAAAAAACTGAGTAGTGCTAATCAACTAGGTGGATGACCACAGAAACTTGTAATAACACATACATTATGGGATTATCCAACATACAAACTTGGGAGCGTCACACTAGTTCAAATTCAATACAAACATCGACAGTAGTTCAAATTGATCATACAAATCCAAGTTAATAAATAAAATTCATTTTTTCTTGCTCCTAGTGTTTTTCGCTGGGTTCACCACCTTTCTCTGCGTGATCCTTGCTGGAATATTCGCGAAGTCCACCTTCAACTTCTTCTGTTTATTCTCTTTGTTATTTTTCTCTACATTGAATGAATTAAGAGCTTTAGTCCATCGTATAATTGGTTCAGTCACGATTTGATCCATTCGTTCATACGGTTCAAAATGCATTGGCATCATTTCTTCAATATCCTCTTGTGTAATTCCTTTACTTTTGAACTCTGCTTCCAATGAATAAATTGCTTTATTCTCCTCTTGATCCATTGGTTCAAACTACTCTCGATCCATTGGTTCAATCTCCCTTGCATTTGGTTCAATCTCCTCTGCATTTGGTTTAATCTCCTCTCGATCCACTGGTAAAATCTCCCCTGCATTTGGTTTAATCTCCTCTAGATCCATTGGTTAAATCTCCCTGCATTTGGTTCAATCTCATCTGAATTTGGTTCAATCTCATCTACATTTGGTTCAATCTCCTCTCGACCCGTTGGTTCAATCTGCAATGTATCCATTGCTTCATTCTCCTCTTGTTTAAATACTTCATTCTCATCTACGATTGCTGCTCCTGCCTAATCATCCATTCCATAAGCTGGGTCCACTGCATTTTTACAAAGCCTAGCGATGTGCCCTAGGATCCCACAACATTTGCAGTTATGTCGTCGAGGTGGTGCACCACCCTCTTCACTAGCTTTCATCCTATTCTTCCTTGGCCTACCTACTGGTCTAGTACAAACTAGAGGGTATAGCTTGAAGCCTGGATCCACTTCCATCCATTAGTCTTTTCCCAACAAGGCTAGAACATTCTGAGCATATGATACCCTAAATTTCGCAATGGAGAAATACTCCGACACTTACTAATCAACTTCACCCTCTTCACCTCCTAGGACACCCATGAAAAACAATGCATGTATGTAGGGTTTCCCACGGAGCTGTCATTGCCTACAATGGCATGTCCTATCAACCAAACTCACTGGATACCTCCATTGCCTATCTTTACTATCAGTGTACGTTACCTCAGCGTCCATTCCTCTTCTAATGCATTTCAACTTGAATTGCTTTTCCCTGGCATGCAAAGCCTTAATCAAAGATGGGAGGATGAGATGGCCAGCATATACTGTTGATGCAATTCTTTGACGCAAATCGATCTTTATCATGATCATCTGCCTAATCTTGTCAAATATTTTCCATAGCATAAGCCCTTTCAATGACTTGAACTTTGCATTGAGACTCTCTGCAAGGTTACTTGTTACATAGTCTACCTTGAAAATTTCACTGAATTGGCTTCTTGACCACACCATTCCATGATGTGCATCCAAGTACTCCTTCACCGCAAGTTTTTGTTTGTACAACATTTCCTTATGATACAGATGCTTTCTCAAACTGCATGTGTATGAAGCTGGCCATAGGTTGTCAGTATAAACTTTACCCTTTAATTTCTTTGTAAAATTCTGCTCTAAGTGTCGCATACATTCCCTATGCTCTACTCTAGGGAATACTGCTTCTACAGCTTTATCCAAACCTTTGCAAGTGTTCGTGTAGATTGTAAGTCTCGGTGGATGACCTATAAGGTCACGCAAATTCTCCAGAAACCAAGTCCAACTTTCCTCTAACTCAATATCCAAAACTCCAAAAGCAATAGGGAACATCCAATTGTGGCCATCAACTGCAGTAGCAGGTACTAGTTGTCCTTTAAATCTGCCATGAAGAGTTTGTGCATCCACGCCGAAATAAGGCCTGCAACCATCCAGAAACCCCTTGCCGACAAGCTTTGAAACAAACAAAAGCCCGTCTAAAGCACTCCTTCTCCTCTATCTTCCCTCTTATTTTGTACTGAACTTTATGCCCGTCTATCTTTACAACACTACCTAGACTAGCCATCTCCACTTCAGCTTTGAAGCTATAAAGAAACTGAAAACTCTCATTCCATGGACCATTGATCCTATCAAGAGCCATTTCCTTTGCATAGAACATCCTTATGTAAGGTACTATAATATTAAACTTTTGAGAAACTTCTTTTATGAGCATTGTTGCACCAAGTGATGGATTCGCTCTCCTCCGATCCATTCTTGCATCTGCCAACCACCTAGTCTTTGCTTGTTTTCTTTTTCCTTTGGATGTACCCCCCGAGGTGGACAAGAATGTTCAAACCGGTTACTTTTTATCTAAAACATAATAAAAACTTTAGGTACAATTAATAAACTCTACACAATGATCTAAAAATACACAACTGGTTGTAATACCTGAACCAAACTGCTCCTGAGCATAGTGGATGCATGCATCCTCTACCTACACCTCTTGTATGGGCACTTCACTGTGAACCTTGCAGGCTCACTCTTAATAACATCATAATCATTATTGGTGTGGATGCAATATGTAGTAAGGGCATTACGACAGTCCCGCATCGTTTCAAATATGGCGCCTTCTGAAATCTTAGGATCATTCATGTCCCACTCAATTACTGGAAAGTCCTCACCATTGTACTCGGCTAAAACGATACTTTCATTGTTCTCCGCGTTCTCTTCGTCATTAGTGTCATCAAATCTGGCACCATGGGCCATTTCCTCCATGTATTGATCCTCTAGTGCCCGATTACTGAATCTATTTACCAATTAAAGAAAAATCAACTCATCCTCATCATCAAGTGGAGGCGCTCCCTTGTGAGGCTCTGTTTCGTCCTCTACATCGTCCGCACGAGCGATTTGGCTTACACTCGCATTGCAAACAGATGGTACTACTGTGGACCTACAAGGAGCGCGAGGGCGCACACTATTAGTAGAGACAGCAGAGACACATGATACCCAACCACCTGATGATGCCTGACCACCAGATCATGCTTTAACCCTCTTTCATGTACGTTCAACTTTAGGTTGCATATGGAGACGAATTCTACCAAATCATTCGGCAACATTCAAAGAGAAAAGCATTGCCAAATCAGGTTTGCTTGTTAGTGGGAGCAATCTTTGCTCGCTAATGTTGAAATATTCCAAATCAACTGAATCACCATTGCTATAGGGGAATTTAGAATATATTTTACCTTTCAAATCTCTGAGAGTTATGGAGGTTGCAACCACCGCTGGTAAGTAAAATCCAGAGAGATACTGTTCACAACCACGAATTATGCTAGTATCCAGTTTAACCGCCAGCCGAAGTGTCAACGCGGGATCAATCCTATTCGAAAAGCAAGGAAATTAATTGAGCACAAGCGATTCGCACTCAATTACTGCCTATAATCAATCCACAAAGGGATACGATGCTTACCCAGATGGAATCTTTGCCGTTAGATCCCTCCAATTCCACCCAATCTTCTCCGCGCACGACGGGGAGGACCGGTACTGTTCCACGAAAGGGGTAGATCTAACAGGGGCGGGGCGGAGCCGGAGGTGGAGTGGGCTCCGTGGATAGGGGGAGGGGATGCTCGGCGGTCGAGGACGACATAAGGTAGGAGGGCATGACGGTGGGGGAGCGAAGGGGTGGTGTGGGAGCTATTCCAGGCTCGGAGGAAGCGAATGCTTTGGGTGAGCAAGAATGGTCGGTCCGACGTGTCTCCGTGCGGCTCCACCCTACACCACGTATGCAATACCCGACCCAACGCGACCTCACCCTTCACATATGCAAGCTCCATCCCAACACGGCCCCATCCATCAGCATGTAACGGTCGAGGCCACATAACATAACGCTCCACGCACGACCCGCCCCAACACGGTCCCACCGGTCAGCATGTAATAGTCAAGCCTTTGACCTGACTACATCCCTCCAGCCGAGTGCCTGTGAGGATTTCAGAATAGAGGGAGGGGAAAAGTGAGGAATAGTTAAGTAGCAGGGGAAAACTGAGTACAACTAACAAACAAGGGCACAAAAATAGAAATCCATTAGAACTAAGGCTTGGATTTGTATGATATCAATGTACAGGAATGATATCATCGGATAGGTATTGAACTAAAAAGTCCACCAAAAGTGGTTTCACTATTTTTGCACTTTCCTTAATTAGATATGAATTTTTATAGTGAAATAAACCCTAGTTTTTGGGAATAAATCAGTAGAAAATATTTGGAGCTCAAATAAATTTGTCCTCAAAGGGTCTGGTAGATTTAGAGTTGGAAACACTTCAAAATAATTACTAGAATGCCCTTGGGAAAATCCCAAAGTCAGATCTGTATTTCAACTTGTCTTTTTAACCAGATTTAATCTATTGGTCCAAATGGTATGAGGCAAAGGACAGTGGATAGGTAATAAAAATACCTTCTAGTAGAAGTTGGAATCATCATTTGAATGATTTATCTAGTGTAAATAATGATGGGCTCCTAGGTTTTGGTAGATCTTGATGTACCATATCACTGGAGTTGGAATCAAATCAATATCTAGTATATATTGACCTAGAAAATTTCTACAAGGCATTTCTGAATTGATTATATTATTTTTATTACTTCAGATCCATAGCTCCACTTGGGTTGAGGAAAATGTGGCATGAAAGGAAACTTACATGCTACTAGGGGAAATTGGAAATACCCCATTTGGAGATGTATAAGTCAAAGAGTGATTTATTAATTACTAGCAATACCTTTTTGTTAATTAAATTTCAGATAAATGATCAAAATTAAGTTGGGCTTGGGTCTACTGCATGTTAGAGAAATCACTAGGGAATATTTAAAAATTTAGATTTGTCCAAAAACAGACATATTTCATTTTCCTTGAGATTTATTTCTAGTAGCGTATTTTTCAGATCTGGAAGAATTATTAAAAGAAAAAGGGATTCGGGCTGGATGTGGAACAAGCTGGGCCAGGGGAGCGAATGTGTCCCACGCTAACGGTCGCATCGTGTGGGAGCGTGGTTCAAACCGCTAGCCAAGGTGTCAACACCTGGATTTTTAATCCCAGATGCCCGTTATGACATACCCCACAATCCTAGGATTACCATTTTTGTGAGACATAACGGATTGGATATCACAGTACATCATCCATTACAAACCATACATAAGGTCTTACACAAATAAGGATCTCATGATCTAGTCTTAATACAACAAGAAGCGGAAATAAAAGATAAGCGTAGCGGTAGGGTCCATTGTGGGACCCCCCGGATTATTCATCCGAGAAATCCCTGTTATGCATACATCCACGTTCCCATGATCAGTGAGCCATGGAACATAACCGACAGGTGCCATTACAACATCAGAAACATAACAGAAGTACAAGACTTACATAACTGCTATTATGGCTACATCAATCTTAGCAACGCAACATCGCCAAGCGTGGGGCCCCATCGTGCCTCAAGCTACAGGCAGCTGACTGGGAAGACGGCCTAGCTCGCTGGACGACACCTTAATCTCCTGAAAGTCTGGCCAAGTAAATAGCCAGGGACACAGCCGTGAGTACTTTCAACGTACTCGCAAAACCACCGGGATAGATGAACAAGGGAAATGCAATTATGGCTGTGGTGACGTAGCTCTATCTGGGATTGCGTTTGCAAAATCCTAGACTAACTTTTGGAGTTGTGGCATCTCCATATCTTTGTTGAAAAAGATGTGTCAAGAACATGCTTCTGTTTTATAAATCCAGACATCCCCATGTCTTTGTTGAAAAGATGTTTTGAAAATAGTTATGGAGTGAAAACTCTTTTTGAACACCTTCGACCCCACGGGTCAAAACAAAACCTTCGAACTCGGGTTCCCCCAGAACCTTCGTCCTCGAAGTACTTGTTTCCCAAACAAGCATAGCTTGGGTACTCCTAGCCAACACCTTTACAATTGTCCTTGACCGTGGACACAACTATTCGAATAGATTATACGCTGCAGAGTTTGCACACTTTATCCACAAGAATCAATACATCCGCCGGGATACAACCACAGCCCAGTACCTCAGTAGATGGGGGTCCGGATAATCAAACCTAACTTTTTGCTTGTCTACACTAGCAAAGGCATGCTTTTCCTGTTGGGTTTTATCACCCCGGCAACGCGTATGTGGATCCCATCCATAGTCCTTCCTTCCGTACACGCACCTACCCAAGCCGTAACTTGGCGTATACCTGAAATTTGGTGCCTCCTCTTCCTTCCGTATTACGTAAATCAGACCGTCTGCGGGAGATCCAATTGCTGCACCAGACTCCTAATTTCTTAGGCTCATTCTTGCCGAGGCAAGCGACAGGCTACAGATCCTAGACCTGGGACGTCGGGCCGGAATTCCAGGGATTTCTCCCTATAAGCTCATAGGGACGCGCGGGAGCCGACAGTCGAACCTGCCAGGCGGGGCCCGACCATCAGCGAGAGGAGGAGGCCGAAGCGGTACCAAGCAACGACGACCGTTGGATCTAGTCGCGATGGATGGCTCTGGGTCGTCGTCTACGCGAACAGAGCGCCAACGACGAAACCCTAGGCAGCGGTGGAGCAGGGAGGTCGGAGCTCACTAGAGGGCTCGGGGACGGTCGGGGAGGAGGCAGGGCGACGCGGTGGTCAACAACGAATTGAACGAGGGGCGGCACGAGGGGATCTGGCACCGGGAGATAGCTCGCACGACGGCGGCCGAGGACGATCTCGTCGCTGCTCGACGGCGACGATGGAGGAGTTAGTCCTAGGCAAAAAGAAAGGCACCATTAGATGTAGGAGAGAAAGGGGAGCTTGGGGGTTGACATGTAGAGAGAATGGGGGAGGGAGGAGAGAGCCTTGCTCGATTCCTTGAGGAGGAGGAAGCTCTCCTCTTCTTCTTCCTCGGGCAGCCCAGGGCACGCGAGAGGTAGGGCGTGCCGGGGGAGGCAAGTGAGAGTGAGAGGGGGAAAATGAGGGCAAGGAGCTGGCTGGGGGAGGTTGCTGGCCTTTATACCATGGAGAGGGAGTGGGTTAGGTAAAATACCAAATTGGACATGGTGGGGAGGGAGTGCTGGCCAGGGATTGGTCCAGGGGGAGGTGGAGAGGGGTAGTAGTGACATTTGGTCGTGCTAGACCAAAGAGAGGGGTGGTGGCATCAGTGGTAAATAAGTTGGGTTGATCCTTGTAAGAATTGGGGTTAAATCTCTTCATACCACTAGTACAATGGCAATTGGGTAATTTGTTGGGGTAGAGCTACAGTGGTGGTCGACAAAGGATGTGTCCAGGTGCGGAGGATAAGCATTGATCAAGAATTGATGGAATTTAGAATTGGTTGGAGTGGTGGTTTTGCTTTCATGGCATATTTTATATAATTGATGGTTACAAAGCGAGTCCAAAATGTTACATTGGGCCAGAGGAGAAAAAGGTTCTGGTAGGTTGGTGAGGTCAAGGTGGACTTTTAGGAATTTATTTGGGATTTTTAGGTGGAGTTTAAGTCCACTTAAATCCAAATACTGAAAAGGACAGAAGTGCTTTCTAGGGGATCATTTGATAAATTTGCATTGGGAAAAGATGGATTTTAGTTTGAGAGGGTCCCAAATGTGAATACACACTTAGGGGAAGATTTAGGGAGGCATAAAAGTAATTAAAACAATTATTATTCCAATTCAGCCATTTAAGAAAATGGGCAAAAGGAAATAATAAAGCTTCTAAAAAATATTTATTTTTTAGCTGGAAAGATAGGATATGATTTGTGGGGCTCATATGAGTCAAAAGATTGGGAAGTGGTTTGGTAAAAACCAAACTTTCCTTTATGGAGGGAGTTTTGGAGATTTAGACTATTTAAGAAATCAAATAGCTTTGGGGCCATAATAGTTATGGATAATTATTGATAAATCTTGGAGATCAAGGTAGGTGAGTTAGACAAGGTGTAGCAAGCATTTGCAACCTTGTGGAATGAAAAATCCAACTTGAAAGGACGGACAACAAGGAGTTGATGATCTATGGTGGTGTTGTTTTTATACAACCAAAACATGTTTACATCTTGGAGCTATAGCTCACCTTGGTGCAAGGGATAGATGGTTGATTAGGCCAAGTCATGTAGATGATCATGGCAGGAGGAGTTTGAATTAATTGTATTTGAGGTGATCTAGATAAGATGGCAAACTTTGTTGAAAATAAAGCTGCCATGCAGAAAGTGTCATGATGCTTCCTAAACCATGTGGGTTTAATGAGCACAGAGCTCCACTTGGGACAAGTGAAGTAGGTTCTGATAAACATCAATGAGGAGAACACAACCATGCAGATAGTTGGTACATAGAGGTTTGGCTGGTGGTGGGAGCTTCTACCAAAGTAGGCATGATGACTAGTTTTGTAGGAAATGTTATTTTCTTGTCCGCAAAACCATCATGGATCAGTGGGTTGGAGGAGGATCTAACCAGTGGCTAGTGTGGGCCTTGGTAGTCCTTAGGATGGTTAACCAGCTGGTTTAGGTGCATTTCCAAATGCACATGGTTTGAGAGAAGGAGGTATTCAAAAAGGTGATGCTGGAATTGTTTCCAGACTAAGCCAAATTTGGCAGTTTTGAGGAAATGTGACTAGAGGATGAGAGGGAATAATCTTGGAGGAGTTCCAAGGTATCAGAGCTTTACAAAAGGGGTGATATGGAAGTGTAGAGTGAGTAGAAGAGATCATTTCATGATGTTGGTCTTAAGGATTTGGAAACATCTAGAATGGAAGTCCTCAGAGTTGATCTGGTTGAGGGTTTCAGATGATCACCTATTGGCTAGGGATCACAACAAGGTTTGCTTTCTTGCTTAGGGATTGAGGAGTTGGGAAACATCTTGATCCTAGTTATGATCTCCTAGAGTGGCTCATACTACTTCCTAGGCAAACACATCAATCGGCAGATCAAAGCAACTCATCAAACAACAGATCAAGGCAACTCATCAAACAACAGATCAAGGCAACTCATCAGACAGTAGATCAAGGCAACTCATCAGACAGCAGATCAAGGCAACTCATCTTATACACTAATAAACTACTACTAAGGGTCACCATCAAGCTTAGCTTGGAGGTAGGGTTGGGGGCATTTTGAAGAGGTTGAGTTTTGAATAAGATGAGGGTTCTTGGTATCTCTACCAAGAGTAGAATTCAAATGCCTTGAAAGGAGGTTTTGGTAAAGCTAGAGATAAGAGTATTTGAGTGTTCCATCTTGAGAACATAAGGAGATGTATTATATATCTCTCTAGAGTTTTGTCAATAGAAGCTACTAAAATAGTTTTGGTCACATAGGCATCTTGGCTCATGTTTTGAAATGCCGGAATGTTTGAGAATATGTAAAGTAAGCCAAGATAGTTTTTGGTAAATAGCTTTTGTCAACTGAGGTTGAGGTAAGGAGTATCCTAAGATACACTTCATAAGCACAAGTGCAAGCAAACAACAAGCAAGCACTGCACTAAGCACAAGAAAAAGTTTTTGTTCCCCCTGATTTTTGCATTATGGACAACTAATCAAGGTTGCTGAAATTGGGATGTTACAGACCTTTCCCCCTTAAAATAATCTCGTCCCAAGATTCCCGAGAGTAAGGTTAGGGGATTCGTCTCGGAGTAGTACCATGGGTTTCTTTCGGGCTATCATTGTCGACCTCGTCTTCGAGTAGAAACATCTCGATAGGGAGGTTGAACTTCAATCTTCTTGAAACTCGGAGGTCAATCTGGCTTCAACCTTGCTCGCGGGGAGGCCTCTCCCAGCTGCAAGGGCCTACGGTACTTCTCTTAAGTGGGTTGTTGCATCCAAGTCTGTGACCAAGTCTGTAAAGTCAGGGATATGTCTTTGCTCTAAGATCTGGGTCTTCAGGTCACAGGGCCGGGAAAAGAGGTTAGATATCTTGCGGGAAAGATGTAATCTTTCCCCCTTAGGATTTGTCTTAGGTAGGTCAGAGAGTCACACTAGGGGACTTTCTTAAGAGGGTGACAAAAGATGGTTCTTAAGGTAGCGGACATCAACTTAAGAGAGGGTAGCACATAGGTGGCGCTCCAAGGGGACATGGGCTAGTTTAAATACAAGTTGCACTTGCTAAAGTTCAGGAGTTCTAGAGTGGGTTAAGGGGCTTCTCTCTTGATCCCTACTTCCACGGGGCGCTGTCATCTAGGAAGGCGAGGGACATCTTCAGTCTTGAGCTACGCGGCAGCGAGCGGTAGGGTGACCATCTTTTCTGCGGAAGGGGACCTTGGATGTCTTTGAGCTTCTCTTTCGTGGAAGTCTTCCTGGGCTTACCCTCGGGGCATTCTCTACTGAAGTGAATAGGTAGCCCACACGTGAAGTAGAGGTTATTCTTCCGTCGTAGCCGAGTTAACGATGTTTCTAGGCTGACATCGGGAGGTTGACAGGCCTTGCCAACGAGGGGATATATTGGGCATTTGATAGGGACATGGTCTTGGCCTTCACAGATGAAACAAGTGATAAGTCGAGTTGGGCAAACTTTGGACGAATGGGGTTCTCCACAGTTGGGGCAGTGGCCGGAACATCTGTTGGCTAGGTGTCCTTCCTCTCTGCAGCGGTTGCATGCCTTCTTCGAGCTTCCAGTCTTCATGGCCATCCTAGGGGAGGTCTAGTTGGTGGCAGGCAATTTGGGTTGGGTCTGATGCAACGACTTGGTTAAAACACGCAAAAAGGAAACACAAGAAAACAAACATAGCAATCCAGGAAGTCATTACAAACCAACTAGTCTACACCCGAAGGTGCTAATAGTACTTAAGCATTACAAAACGCGTTCGGGGACAATACATGGCTCTACCTTATTGCTAGCTGGGCGAGTATAGCGACATGGGTGATTACTCGGAGGGTGCATCTGGAGAGTCTTGGATAGCGTTCGGGTTCTCCAACTACTGCAGATCCTCTAGGGTTTGCGTGATATTCATCTCTTCTTCGGTGAAGGTAAGAGTGGTTCCTTCTCCTGGTGCAGGGTTGGAGGTTGACTCGGTCGGCGCGGGTGACTGGATGATAGGTTGGTACTCATTAAGGAAGGAGAGTTCATCGTTAGACCCGAGGTTCTCGTCTTTAGGGGTTGGGGGTACTTCAGTGATCAGCTTTCTGGCCAAGCGGGCATTGGTGGCCTGAAGACTCCTTTCGCGCTTACGGAGTAGGTTCATATCCATTTTTAGGAGCAGATTCTCGCGTCTGGCTTTGTCAAGGTCTTCTTGGGACCGTTGGAGTAGGTATTCCATATTCTCCAGCTGATTCCCAATACAGCAGGTGAGGAAAGACTCAGTGGGGAGTCCGTCTTCATCTCTCTTTCCGAACAAGTGGTAGGGAGTATCCTTCAACTCATCTTCGTGGATCTTGCAGAGGCGCGCCATGATGTGCTGTAAGGCTCGCACCATGCCATCGACCCAGTTGCTGTCGAGGAAAGTGAAGATTGTGGGCAAGGTGTCCTCATCGGGGGAAGGAATAACAGCCTTGATGACCCATTGCATCACATTGGTGTTACTACGAGGAAGTTCGGTTCCTTCAATAGTTGGCGCCGGTCTCTTGACTATCTTCAGTAGGTGGTGAAGTTGCTCTTCAAAGGGCCAGAAACTTTCTCCAACGATGATGCGGTCTGAGTGGAAAGAGGCCATCTACAGCAGATTGGTGAGGTGAGTTTAGGTTTGTGACGGTGTGCAGGATTTTAAGCTTATGAAATCTTATTAGTGCAAGTAGTTGTTCAAAATAGAGGGGGAGGAGACATAAGCACTTTTGCAAATAGTCATCTTTTCTCCTTTGCCTTTTTGGAAAATAGGTTTGTCATTTCCTGTCTAGCGTCCATGCTAACTAAGGTCACCTATAGTCAGGATGGCTCTGATAGCAGGTCCGAGGGGACCCGCCCCGGATTATTCATCCGAGAAATCCCTGTTATGCATACATCCACGTTCCCATGATCAGTGAGCCGTGGAATATAACCGACAGGTACCATTACAACATCTGGAACATAAAGGAAGTACAAGACTTACATAACTGCCATTATGGCAACATCAATCTTAGCGGCGGAACATCGCCAAGCGTAGGGCCCCATCGTGCCTCAACCTACAGGCAGCTGACTGGGAAGACGGCCTAGCTCGCTGGACGTCACCTTAATCTCCTGAAAGTCTGGCCAAGTAAATAGCCAGGGACACATCTGTGAGTACTTTGAATGTATTCGCAAAACCACCGGGATAGATGAACAAGGGAAATGCAACTATGGCTGTGGCAAGGTAGCTCTATCTAAGGTTGCTTTTGCAAAAGCCTAGACTAACTTTTGGAGTTGTGGCATCTCCATATCTTTGTTGAAAAAGTTGTGTCGAGAACATGCTTCTGTTTTATAAATCCAGACATCCCCATGTCTTTGTTGAAAAGATGTTTTGAAAACAGTTTTGGAGTGAAAACTCCTTTTGAACACCTTCGACCCCACGGGTCAAAACAAAACCTTCGAACTCGGGTTCCCCCGGAACCTTCGTCCTCAAAGTACTTGTTTCCCAAACAAGCACATCTTGGGTACTCCTAGCCAACAACTTTACAACCGTCCTTGACCGTGGACACGGCTATTCGAATAGATTATACTCTGCAGAGTTTGCACACTTTACCCACAAGAATCAATACATCCGCCGGGATACAACCACGGCCCACTACCTCAGTAGATGGGGGTCTGGATAATCAAACCTAACTTTTCGCTTGTCTACACTAGCAAAGGCATGCTTTTCCTGTTGGGTTTTATCTCCCCGGCAACGTGTATGTGGATCCCATCCATAGTCCTTCCTTCCGTACACGCGCATACCCAAGCCATAACTTGGCGTACACCTAAAATTTGGTAACTCCTCTTCCTTCTGTACTACCTAAATCATACCGTCTGTGGGAGACCCAATTGTTGCACCAGACTCCTGATTTCTCAGGCTCATTCTTGCCGAGGCAAGCAACAGGCTTCAGATCCTAGACCTGGGACGTTGGCCCAGAATTCCAGGGATTTCTCCCTATAAGCATGGTAGAAGTTGCCTCGGCTAAAGCGGACAAACTACGAGTTAAGCCCCAGCAACCTGGGGTAATGTGGTTGCGCGGATAAAAATTATTCCAGTAAAGGCGTAGAACATCCCATCACATCTTCTTGTTTCTCCTCATCACCATTTCTTTTGTTAAAACTTCCCCTGGGTATGATGCCTCTTCCTAGGGTTTTACAAAAAGGTTTTGAAACATTTTTGGTGGGGTAAGTCCCAAAAGAGTTTGTTTTTCTCAAAACTGGGGTTTCCAAGGAGCTAGGATGCTAATCATCTTACTCTTGGTATAAAGAGGGTAAAATGATAGGTTTATCAGGGTGGTGCCTCGAAGGACATGAATTCATAACTTGGAGGAGCCAAGTTACTACCGCAATATTTATAAAGCAAAACATGCAGGTAGACTATGCAATTTATAAAGAGGATATAAAACAAGTAAAAGAGAATAGGACATATATAAGAGTTCGGGAATGGTGGCTTACCTGTGATCAGCAATAAGTCCCTGGAATTCTTCAAATGACCAAGAAATCCCAATAAAATAATAGTAAGAAATCCCTTTCTTCTTGTCGTCAGACACTCACACTATCGTCATCATAGGATATACATGCAGACAGAAAATACCACAATCAAACCAAGGCATACAATCATCAAATCATACATCAAACAAGCATGAGAAATACTACTAGACTTGGGAGGTTTTGGAGAAGTGGGATTCAAAGGGTGGAATTTACGAGATTGCCACTGGGGTGTTTTCTCTTGGAAGATAGTTGACAAGACTAGATACAAAGAGCTTGGCTTTGGGATCTGTGGTCAGTACAATACCAATGTATAAAAATGATATCCTCTGATAGGTCTGGTCAAGACAAAACCATCACAAGTGGTTTCACTTGATTTTTCATTTTATAAAATTAGTTATCCTTTTTATAGTGGGAATAACTCTAGTTTGAGGAAATAATTCACCAGAAAATATCTGGAGCTTCAAAAATTATTTCCTTGGACGGTTATGTAGTACATGATGTACTAAACCACCCAGAATTGAAATTGGGTCAAAAGGAGTATTTAAATCACTAAAATTCCACCAGAGCTCAATAAATTATGATAATAGGAAGTACTGGGAATTGGGATCAGGTCAACACCATACTTGGTTAGACCTGGGGAATTTATCTAAGACAGAGGTTGCTAGTTTTTGTTATTTTTACTAACGGCAGAACACGTATTACCTTGGGCTTAGACCTGGGCTGGAAAAGAGGTATTTCAAATACCTTCTTGTAGGTCTTTGGTCCATCACAAATGGATGTGCAAAACTCTCTGAGGAAATTAATTAGGGTTCAAGATACATGCTAGCAGATTAATTACTAGCAAATATAGGAAATTATTTTGGTCATGGGGTTGCCTCTGCATGTTTGAGAAAATATCAGAGAACCACCAGATTTTTAGATCTAGGCAAATAGATTTGATTTACTATTTTAATTAGATTTAAACCTAGAAAAAACATTTCTGGAATAATGGATCTGGAAAAAGAAAAAGAAAAGGAGTTCGATGGGCTAAATCTGGGGAGCTACTAGGCCGGCTAGGGGGGTTCGGCCCATGGCGCTCAGCGAGACACGCGGGAGCCGGCAGTCGAACCTGCCAGGCGGGGCCCGGCCGTCAGCAAGAGGAGGAGGCCGAAGCGGTACTGATCGACGGCGACCGTTGGATCTAGTCGTGATGGACGGCTCTGGGTCATCGTCTACGTGAACAGAGCACCAGCGACGAAACTCTAGGCAGCGACGGAGCAGGGAGGCGGGAGCTCACCAGAGTGCTCGGGGATGGTCGGGGAGGAGGCAGGGCGACGTGGTGGTCGACGACGAATCGAACGAGGGGTGGCACGAGTGGATCTGGCGCCGAGAGATAGCTCGTACGACGGCGACCGAGGACGATCTCGTCGGTGTTCGATGACGATGATGGAGGAGTTAGTCCTAGGAAAAAAGAAAGGCACCATTAGATGCAGGAGAGCAAGGGGAGCTTGGGGGTTGACATGGAGAGAGAATGGGGGAGGGAGGAGAGAGCCTTGCTCGATTTCTTGAGGAGGCCGAAGCTCTCCTCTTCTTCTTCCTCGGGCAGCCCAGGGCAGGGGAGAGGTAGGGCGTGCTGGGGGAGGCAAGTGAGAGTGAGAGGGGGCAAATGAGGGCAAGGATCTGGCTGGGGGAGGCTGCTGTTCTTTATAACATGGAGAGGGAGTGGGTGAGGTAAAATACTAAATTGGACATGGTGGGGAAGGAGCTGGGCAGGGATTGGTTCAGGGGGAGGTGGAGAGGGGTAGTAGTGACATTTGGTCGTGCTAGACCAAAGAGAGGGGTGGTGGCATCAGTGGTAAATAAGTTGGGTTGATCCTTGTAAGAATTGGGGTTAAATCTCCTCTTACCACTAGTACAATGGCAATTGGGTAATTTGTTGGGGTAGAGCTATAGTGGTGGTCGAGAAAGGATGTGTCCTGGTGCTGAGGATAAGCATTGATCAATAATTGATGGAATTTAGAATTGGTTGGAGTGGTGGTTTTGCTTACATGGCATATTTGATCTAATTGATGGTTGTGAAGGGAGTCCAAAATGTTACATTGGGCCAGAGGAGAAAAAGGTTCTAGTAGGTAGGTGAGGTCAAGGTGGACTTCTAGGAATTTATTTGGGATTTTTAGGTGGACTTTAAGTCCACTTAAATCCAAATACTCAAAAAGGACAGAAGTGATTTCTAGGGGATCATTTGATAAATTTCCATTGGGCAAAGATGGATTTTGGTTTGACAGGGTCCCAAGTGTGAATACACACTTAGGGGAATTTTCCCAAGATTTAGGGAGGCATAAAAGTAATTAAAACAATTATTATTCCAATTCAGCCATTTAAGAAAATGGGCAAAAGGAAATGATAAAGCTTCTCAAAAATATTTATTTTTGAGCTGGAAAGATAGGATATGATTTGTGGGGCTCATATGAGTCAAAATATTGGGAAGTGGTTTGGTAAAAAAAACTTTCCTTTATGGAGGGAGTTTTGGAGATTTAGACTATTTAAGAAATCAAATAGCTTTGGGGCCATAATAGTTATGGATAATTATTGATAAATCTTGGAGATCAGGGTAGGTGAGTTAGACAAGGTGTATAAAGCATTTGCAACCTTGTGGAATGAAAAATCCAACTTGAAAAGGATGGACAACAATGAGTTGATGATCTAGGGTGGTGTTATTTTTATACCACCAAAACATGTTTACATCTTGGAGCTTAGAGCTAACCTTGGTGCAAGGGATAGATGGTTGAGTAGGCCAAGTCATGTAGATGATCACGGCAGGAGGAGTTTGTATTAATTGTATTTGAGGTGATCTAGATAAGATGGCAAACTTTATTGAAAATAAAGCTGCCATGCAGAAAGTGTCATGATGCTTCCTAAACCATGTGGGTTTAATGAGCACAGAGCTCCACTTGGGACAAGTGAAGTAGGTTCTGATAGACATCAATGAGGAGAACACAACCATGAAGATAGTTGGTCCATAGAGGTTTGGATGGTGGAGGGAGCTTCTACCAAAGTAGGCATGATGACTAGTTTTGCAGGAAATGTTATTTTCTTGTCTGCAAAACCGATCAGTGGGTTGGAGGAGGATCTAACCAGTGGCTAGTGTGGGTCTTGGTAGTCCTTAGGATGGTTAACCAGCTGGTTTAGGTGCATTTCCAAAATGCACGTGGTTTGAGAGAAGGAGATATTCAAAAAGGTGATGTTGGAATTGTTTCCACACTTGGCCAAATTTGGTAGTTTTGAGGAATTGTGACTAGAGGAAGAGAGGGAATAATCTTGGAGGAGTTGCAAGGTATCAGAGCTTTACAAAAGGGGTGATATGGAAGTGTAGAGTGAGTAGAAGAGATACTTTCTTGATGTTGGTCTTAAGGATTTGGAAACATCTAGAATGGAAGTCCTCAGAGTTGATCTGGTTGAGGGTTTTAGATGATCACCTATTGGCTAGGGATCACAACAAGGTTTGCTTTCTTGCTTAGGGATTGAGGAGTTGGGAAACAGCTTGATCCTAGTCATGCGCTCCTAGAGTGGCTCATACTACTTCCTAGGCAAATACATCAATCAGCGGATCAAAGCAACTCATCAGACAACAGATCAAGGCAACTCATCAAACAACAGATCAAGGCAACTCATCAGACAGCAGATCAAGGCAACTCATCAGACAGCAGATCAAGGCAACTCATCTTATACACTAATCAACTACTACTAAGGGTCACCATCAAGCTTAGCTTGGAGGTAGGGTTAGGGGCATTTTGAAGAGGTTGAGTTTTGAATAAGATGAGGGTTCTTGGTATCTCTACCAAGAGTAGAATTCAAATGCCTTGAAAGAAGGTTTTGGTAAAGCTAGAGATAAGAGTATTTGAGTGTTCCATCTTGAGAACATAAAGAGATGTATTATATATCTCTCTAGAGTTTTCTCAATAGAAGCTACTAAAATAGTTTTGGTCACATAGGCATCTTGGCTTATGTTTTGAAATGCCAGAACGTTTGAGAATATGTAGAGTAATCCAAGATAGTTTTTGGTAAATAGCTTTTGTCAACTGAGGTTCAGGTAAGGAGTATCCTAAGATACACTTCATCAGCACAAGTGCAAGCAAACAACAAGCAACCACTGCACTAAGCACAAGAAAAAGTTTTTGTTCCCCCTGATTTTTGCATTCTGGACAACTCATCAGGGTTGCTGAAATTGGGATGTTACATCCATCTTCCGGGGCACAGGCAATGCTGACGAAGGCAGATAGTCCTAGTTATCATAGCCGTCCTACTGACCATCATCTTGGTAGTCTCCTTCATAGTCTGGCCATGAGAATAACCAGGCACAAAAGCCATGAGTACACTTTAAGTACTCGCAAACTACCACTAGGAAGTAGTATAGTTCTAAGTAAAGAACTAAATCTAAGTTTAACTATAAGGTTATGTTTGAAACCTAAGCTGAGTTCTGAAGCAAAGAAAGATAAAATAAAGTTCTAGAATCACTTAAGTTGGGGAGCTATTGTCATAAACACAACTCTGTTGTGCTCAAGTCAAGATTCATCATTCATTTCATAAGTCATTTTGAAAACATCTGACAACGAAACAGTATGGCGATCCCAACTGTCCATAACCGTGGACGTGGCTATTCTAATAGTTTGACACTCTGCAGAGGAGGTACACTTTCACCACAAGATTCGATACATCTGTCAGGGATAACCCAGAATCATCATACTTAGTATGCAGATAATCAAATATAACCTTCCCTTTACACACCCTAGTATAAGCACCTCTCCTATGAGCATGGCCTCCCAACCATGACCATCACTCATATTGGGGACTGCATAGGTGGACAACATTGAGAGGTAGCCTTAGCTCAAACCTCTCCCGCGAGGGAACTAATACTAATGCATATAAATTTCCAGCTAAGCCTTACCCAATTCAAGTAGTGTGGTTGTACGGTAAATTTGGAATGGTATCGCATCTGAATCCAACCATCAGTTTTATAAAAGGGTTAAGGCTCATGCCTCAACATTTTCATCATCATAAACCATTTGTGTTTCTCAACACATGTCAAATCATCTCCATAGAATGACTCATCATTCCAAGGTTTTCATAATTCATTTTCACCAAGTATTCCCATCTAAAGTGACTCAAGTTTTTGATCTACTCTAAACTACTAAGTTAAGAGTGTTCACTAAAGTGAAAACATGGGTTCAATCTCAAGCCATAGAATGACATCTAAAGGGTTCTAAATAGGTCAAGTTTTATACTCTTTATGCTACCTTCAAAACAAGTAAAGAACTTTGGGTATAGTAAAGGAAGTAAAGCTTGTAAATAAGACTTGGGGTAACTAATAGTCAAAGTGACATGGCTCAAGCATGCCTATAGCATCTTGGATCAAGTTTACTATCTTAATTCTAGTTTGCTACAATAGCTTGCATTGTTAATGGTGGCTTTCCTTGGTTGGTGCAGTGGTTGAAGTTTCCTTCTTCTTCTTCTTCTTCTTCTTGGTAGAACTCCTCCTCCTCGTAGACTTGGTCGGTACTATCATCTATAAATACATACGGAGTACACAATCACCAAAAAATACTTAACTAGTCTAATTAGCATTCTAAGACACACATTTGATGATCTATCATCATCACAAGCATCACAAGTTGATTTCAATAGTTTCATTCTTTTTAATTTAGAAAAGTAATTTCTACTCATTGAAAATTAACTAAGATTTAATATTCACCACTTAAAATATGGGATCATGTGGACACATGTCATCACCACATATTCTAACATGTGGGAATGTTATCTAAGGGTTTATGTTTAATATTTAATGATTTAAAGTGACTAGAAAAGCCTATATAGCATTATTTTGGTACTAATCCAAAGTCACTACATGTAAACCTTAATATTATTACATATTCAGATAGTTATGATGAAATGTGAATTTTGAGAGTTAGAATCAACTCAAAATCTATCTTAGTTGATTTTATAAAAATGTTGCAAGGTGCAAATGCTTCTGTTTTTTTATTTTTACTAGGAGAGATCTATAACTCTAATTGAATGAAATCCAACGGGCCTGGATAGATAATGTCCATACTTTTCAGGAAAAATTGGTTTCATGCAATTTGGATTTGTAAAACTCTCTGAATTGATTTTCAAACTTAGAGATAAAACTAAGTTTAAACTAAAAAGAAAAATCCTAATTCAAACTAACTAGGTCATCCGGGAAACTATAACGGGCCGGCCCATTGTCACTATGCAACGTGGGGCTCAGCTGACAGGGGGGTCCACCAATCAGCGGCTCCTAACGCGCGAAACGGTACGAGGCGATGTGGGACGTTGGATTAGAGTGGGGATCAACGACTGTGGATCGTCGTTGACGACGGACCTGTCGCCGGCGAGCTCTAACCCTACCGGCTCGGTGGGGGTGCATTTGGGGCGTACCAGGGCTCCAGCGATGACGGCGAGGCTGCCAAACGGTCTGGTGGTTGACGGCGAGCTCAGGGACGGTCGAGGCAGCTCCACGGGTGGTCGCAATCAACAGCGCCCTTCTCCTCTAGAGGTGGCCTGCTCCGGTACAATTCCAGCGAGCTGCTGCTCCCCGTGCTCTGGCTAGAGGTGTGGGACGATTAGTGAGGTGAGGGGAGTCGAGTGGTGTGCTGCAAACGGCTGGGGGTGCCCTCCTTTTATAGGCTCGACGGCGAGACCGAGAAGGATGGGTAGGCGACAGTGGCAACATGGCTACGGGGTGCTAGCAGCGTGGCTGAGGGTGGCGATCGACGCGCGGACTCCTGGCGGTGCTCTAGGACTTTAATGTGGGCTTAGGGGCGGTGGTATGCGGTCGGGCGGAGCTGGCGCTCTGAGCGGCAGAGGGCGGTGTCCACGGCGAGCGGTGGATGTGAGGCGTTGGGCGGCGAACGGGCATGTCTGACATGCTCCTTGGGTCGTGGTGATGCGGTGGGCGCGGGCTGCGGTCGAGCGGCGGCTTGTGCACGCGTGTCGGGCGCGGCGCTCTGGCGCGTGCTCGGCATGCCTCGGTGGCACTGGGCACGGGAATTTCTCGGTGGTCCAAGGCTGGGCTGGCTCGGGGAGGGGACAGTGGGCGGCGGTGAGGTGCTGGCTACCTCCTAGACATGGCAACAGAGAGGGGGATGGTCTGCTTCAGCGGGGCAAGGTTTGGCCGGCGAGTTGGTGCTCGGCATGGCATGGCAATGCCACTAGGGGTGTAGGGGATGGGTGCTAAAGGCCTGGTTTGATCAAGAGGGGACAAAGAGATTAATTGGAGATCAAATGGGGGCAAAACCCTGTTGCAAACAGTGAACTAGGATTTAGTGTTTGATTCTGCCTGCCAAGTGTTTGATGAAATGGCCGCATGAAATTTCTTTTTGAATTTTGAAAAGATTTTTTGTGGGTGTGCTAGGCATAATCTTGAGACTCGGCGGTTTCTTGGGTTTTAAAAATTGAGCTTGTTTGAGTGGTTTTCGAAATAGTGGGATCTTCCCATATGAAATAGATTCAATTTTAAACTATCATTTAAAATTAGCATTTGAATGTTTTTAGCAGATCACAAAGTGGGCCATGGTACCTCATTATGTGTACTTGCAAGGGGTGCAAAGAACCACAAATGTTTCTGTTAAGTCTTGAGTACTAGGAATAGGCAAAGTAGGCATGATAGTTAATTTTGGCAAAATGACCATTCACTTCATTTATTTATTTTGAGTTGTTTTTCTTTGGGAATTGTTTGGGAATGATTTAGATGATCTTTATTTCACCGAAGAAACATTTTACAAGCAATGAATCACAGAACCATGGCAATTCAAATCAACTTCTAATTTAAATGCTCATACACATGAATGCTTTCATATTTTGAAATTGAAAAGTTTTTGTTAACCCTAATTTTGGTGATTTGGATCTTAATAAGCTTGGATTAAAGTTTTGGGATGTTACAAACCTTCCCCCCTTAAACAAAATCTCGTCCTGAGATTTACAAAGAAAACTAGGAACTAAAGAGATCTGGGAACTCTTTCCTAATGTAATCTTCGCGCTACCAAGTGGCTTCCTCCTCGGTATGTTTGCTCCAATGAATCTTGAGAAACTTGATGCTCCTGGTCCTAGTGGTTCTGTAGGCTTCTTCTACGATACGGATGGGCACTTCCCGATAGGTCAGGTCTTTGTTGATTTCTACAGCTCTGTGATCGATGTTCTTGAAAACTTTAGTCTTCTCGGGCACTTCCAAGCATTTGCGAAGTAATGAGATATGGAACACGTTGTGGATGGTTGACATCTCTTCAGGTAGTTCCAGTTCATACGATACTTCTCCTCGATGATTCAGAATCTTGAATGGCCCGATATATCTAGGGGCTAACTTTCCTTTCAAACTAAAGCGTTGGGTCCCTTTCAATGGCGAAACTTTCAGATATACAAAATCTCCAACATTGAAAGTCAGGTCTCTCCTTCTCTTGTCAGCGTAACTCTATTGTCTGGATTAGGCTGTCTTGAGGTGCTCACGGACTTTGTGAACTTTCTCTTTGGCTTCTCGCAGAATGTTGGGTCCAAAGATCTGACTCTCTCCTACTTGCGACCAATTCAAAGGGGTATGACACTTTCTTCCGTATAAGAACTCAAATGGTGCCATCTGCAAACTAGCTTGATAACTGTTGTTCTATGAGAATATTGCGAAAGGCAGGTAGTCTTCACATTTTGATCCGTATTCTAACTAACAAGCTCTAAGCATATCCTGTAAGATCTGGTTGACTATCTCAGTCTGTCCATCGGTTTGCGGGTGATAAGCGGTACTAAAGTTCAACTTGGTTCTGCCAAAATCTCGAGGTAAAATGAGTTCCTCGATCTGATACTAGCAATCCTAGCAATATACAACTCTGCTAGCTTCACACTCTGGTAGGTTGTCTTGACAGGTATAAAGTGGGCTACCTTGGACAATCTATCAACTATGACCCAGATTGAGTCATTTCCCCTACTAGAAGTAGGCAAACCGGTGATAAAGTCCATTCCGACGGAATCCCATTTCCATTCCAGAATCTGCAATGGTTGCAACAGTCCTATTGGTCTCTGATGATCTGCTTTCACTCTTTGATAGATGTCACACTTGGCGATGTAGCTTCCGATTTCTCTCTTCATCTTGTGCCACCAAAATTGCTCTTTCAAATCCTGATACATCTTTGTTCCTCCGGGGTGGATAGAATAAAGAGTATCATGAGCTTCCTTCATGATAACTTGCTTCAGCTCCGAATCTGCTGGCACACAGATACGTCCTTTGTACCACCGTACTCTTTCTTCGTCTTCCGTGAATCCAGGTACCTTTCCTGTACCAATATGATGTTTGATTCCGTCGATACTTCATTCCCCTTCTAGGCTTCCTTGATTTGGCTAATCAAAGTGGCTTGAAGTTCAATGCTAGCTAAGAATCCTTTGCTAACTAATTCAGTCCTGAACTGCTCCAACTCCTCATACAAACTTGGCTGCTTCTCCTTGATCATGGTGTTTAGCCTACACGACAATCTACTAAGAGCATCCGCTACCACATTGGCTTTGTCGGGGTGATATTGAATGTCAAGGTCATAATCCTTGATTAACTCTATCCATCTCCTTTGCCTCATATTCAGCTCCTTCTGAGTGAAAATATACTTCAAGCTCTTGTGATCTGAGTAAATCTCACAGCGATTACCCATTAGGTAATGACGCCATGTCTTCAATGCTAGAACCACAGCTGCTAGCTCAAGATCATGAGTCGGGTAGTTCTGCTCATGCTGCTTCAGTTGTCAAGACAGATATGCGATGACTTTGCTGTAAAGACCCAAACCTGGCTTGGTTCGAATCCCTGTGATTACAGTGCTAGTCCCTAGATCGAATAGCTAGCACTCACAGTTTAGGATGTAATATCAAGATACAAAGGTCATATTACATCGCATGATCTAGAATATGAATACTTTATTACATACTCATAGCCATAGGCTATCTTAATACAAAGCAGGAGAATACAAGTAAAGCATGGAGTCCTTCATCTTCATGTGCCACAGGCAAACATGTTGGGTGTAGACTCATAACCCCTAGCATCAAACCACACTCATCAATAGAATAACCTGCAACATGATAGGTTGTAGCCACAAAAGGGTCAATACTTTGAATGTATTGGCAAGTGTCACTAGTTTGTGAATATAAGTTGGACTATCACTACATGCATATTTGGCTAAGTAGAGCTTATGCTTATTTGCAGAAAGCAACATGGTTTTATCCCATCTTTGCAAATTACTTTGCATCTTTCAAGAACTTTCTGAACTCCTTGGCAAACTCCAAGTTCTTCTAATCCCTTGTTGACACCATCAAGTTTTTACTTTGAGACATTGGAATGTCGAGATCTTCCATAGCTTTAGGCCTTAGTTGCTCAGAGTTGTCCATAACCGGGGACACGGCTAAGTACTTAGAATTTAATCTTCTGCAGAAGTTGTACACTTTACCCACAAGACACAATCTCGTCTTGACGCCACCAGTGGCCGATGGATTAGTACTCACCAAGATGGAGTACCGGCAGATCGAGAATGTGACAAAGTCTTTCCATAGAAGTCCTCCCAATACATAATGCCAGCACATCTACCAGGCACCAATGCAAGGATAAACCTCCAATGCATAATTCTAGTTAACCTGAAGAGGTACCAATGCATGGGTCTCCCACTATGTAATTGACTAGGCCAGAGCCCATTTGGCATGTGGCTGTACACGAAAGCCACTTTACGAGAAACATGTTCAATCTCTAAGTTCCTGGGTGGTGTTCTCCTAGTGCACACACGAAAGAGATAGCCATAGACATGCTTCCCTTTGTTGCCACCTTATTCACAACTGAGTATCCACTTTCCACCCAGGTGATTCATTGAGTACTTGTTTTATTATACAAAACATATATTTTCCAACTCTTCATGTAATCACAATATGGTATATTCCACCCTGAATCTATAGCAGGGCTAAGCATACTACAACTACAATCTTTCCACTAAGGGATATAAAGGATATCCTAAATAGGACATAGCATAGCATAGTATCATAGTAGTCCTATCATGCATACTACAAAAATCCACTAAGTGTTATGAAAATAGTAGGACATGGATGATAGTGTCACTTGCCTTAGTAGTTGGTGGTGTTGGTACACTCTTTGCAGTAACACACTTGGCAATCCACACAATCTATCAAACAAAACAACCAAGACAAAACATGCACAAGATCAACACTAATGGCAATACAAAAATCATGCAAAATATGCAAGCATGCAAGATGGAAATTTTTATGTACAAATTTTTATAACAAGGTTTTGAACAATACTAAGTGTTTTCTGAACAATTTACAATTGCAAGATTACAAATGCAACCATTTGTGCAATTGTAATAATTAGCAATAATTTCTAGCATTTAGAAAGGCTATACTCACTAAATAATTCCCATGCTATTATGTATAGTCAACCAAATTTATATTTTGGTCTTACTAGACAGAGGGTTCAATTTTCAATCCATAGCAAAAAGAATCACCCAAAAATAATTTACAAACAATTTTTATGGGTAAAATATGCCTAAAAAGGTTTTGCCTAAAACTTTTATTTTACAGAAGCTAAAGGGTGAAATAAGGCCTCAGCAGTGAAGCTCTCATTTTTCTGAACCCACAGACACCAAATTTGCATTTTTCTGATTTGTGGATCAAAAGTTATTGAATTTCTAAGTTTAATACAAATTTTGCCTATTTTCTAATTTAAACAGACGATCAAGCCTACGTGGCGTGTTCTTATTGGCTCATACCGGTTCGGGCGGATCGATCAATCATGGGCCGTTGGATTATAAGTGGCAACGGGCGATCCAGATTAGCCCTTACCGCTTCGGCTAAGGATCTAATCCTGGCCGCTGGCGACAGATCGGACGGCGCTCAGTGCATCGACCATGGACTGGCGGCGTTGCCGACGGTGCGCGGTGGCGGCGCGTCGGGTGGGTGGCGCTCTGGTGGTTCTAGAGGAGTAGGGGGTGCGTGGACTATTACCAGCGATCGCCGCGGTCGAGGTGGTCTCGGGGATGGTCGCAATCGATGAAGGGGCGCTCAGATTCGCCGGGGATTCCTCGCCGGAGTTCTGCCGACGGCGGAGCTTGTGTCTCCGAGACGGTGTCGTCGACCTGCGGCTCGAGCAGATAAAACAGAAGGTCAGAGGAGTGCGCCTGGTCGTGTAGAAGCTGACTATGGCCAAAAGAGGGCGGCGAGAACCTGTGTCTCGCCGGAAATCGCCAATGAAAGGCGGGGGCAGAGGGTGATGCCGGTGGTGACCGTGGCGACGACCTAGGCACACAAAAAGCACAGGAAAGTGTTAGTAGGTGCGCTAGAGGATGGCGAGGCTAACAGGACAGAGGGGAGGGCGCGGTGCAGTGAGTTCTTGCCGGAATCCTCGCCGGAGCTCGTCGGTGGCCGTGGTGGTTCGAGCTTGATTCCGAGCAGCCTAGTGGCTCCGGGGTGGTGGGGTTTGAGGGAAAACAGAGAGGAGGGGGTGGCGGTTAATAGGCAGGGTTCGGAGTGGAGAATTAAACACGGAAACGCTCGAATTCGAGCCGATTGGGAAACGGCAGAGGGAGGCAGTGGGTTGTTCGTCGCGGTGGAAGAAGGTTAGGTGGAGGGTGACGTGGAGGTGGGGTGGAGCCGTTAGCGAGGGGGTGTGAGGAGGGGTCAGTGAGAAAGAAAGAGAGGGGGAGAAGGGGAGTGCCGGGTGGGCTGTTGTTGGGCTGGGTTGTGGGCCGAGCAGGCCGGCTGTGCTGCTGCTGCGATTTTTTTAATTCCCTCAGTTTTTCTTTTTCTGTTTTCTTAAATAACTTTTGATTTAATGATCCAATTTGAATCAAACAAATTTCTAAAAATTTGTAAAACTCAAATTAGGTTTTTAGGGCATTACAGAACACATTTGCTTTCCAACTCAAATTTTTCTAACCAAATTTATTCACTTTGGCTTTAATAGCTAATATTGCCTTTCTTAATTCTATTCTCAAAATAATTTATATCTTTTATCCATGGATCCAAATTGGATGAAACCAATCTCTATTGTTTTATTATTTTGTTCTTTATCTTTTTAGCCATCATAGGAGTTCTTTTGTTTAATATAAATATGGGGTATATCCAAAGTATTGTGTTGTTCTTAGTATTAACAAAGGATTAGAGTTTTAGGGTGTGAGATATTTTTCACTCCTCTTAGGTTTTGAAAATGCAACCAAGTCAAGATGCTCATGCATGCTTCATGATTTGGGATTTTAAAACATGCACACCACTTCACAAATAAAAATCATTTTGTTTGGCTTGGGTTTTTGAGGCATTATATTAAATGTTCCAAAAGTTTTTTTTTGTTCCTTCTGAATTTTGAAGAACTTGGTTCTTTATTTTGTTTAAAATTTCACATTTCAAAATTTGGAAAATTTTGGGATGTGACAGACTACCACCCTTAAAAGGAATCTCGTCCCGAGATTCGAGAAGGCTAGAAAGAATAGGTTGGATTTTAGGATAACTTGGGTGCTACCACCCTTAAAAGGAAGCTTTGTTGGGTTGCATTGATGATTCACTTGGCTAAGGGTTTAATGATTGACATCCAAAGGTTGTTAACATTTCTCCATCTTGAGATTCTTGTACCACTGAATTGAGTTAGCTAAAGCTTACCGTCCAAACCATCTAGTTCTTCAAGGGTTCCATACATGTTGATGTGGTTCACATGTCCATTTTGGGTCACATTGGAATTGCTCCCATTAGAGTCTCCAATATTCTTATTATTCTTCTTCTTAGGACAGTTTGCTGCAAAGTGTCCAAGTTGCTTACAATTGTAACACTGCATCTGGCTAATGTCTTTCTTGGGATCATTTTGTTGGTTCTGACCAAGGTTATCTCCATTGTTAGTACCATTCACATTGTTGCTACCACTTCCATTGTTGATGTGGTGATTCTTGTGGTGATGGTGATTATGTCCATTTCCTTCATGATGATGTGATCCAGAATCCCCATTGTCCTTTCTAAATGAACGCATCTTCTGTGATGATCCTGAGTGATATTTGTCAAAGCTATGCTTCCTCTTCCTGTCCTCAACCTTGTCCTTCTTACTCTCTAAAATTCTAGCTTTGTCACACAGTGGTTGATAAGTTCGAACATAAGCAACTGATAATTGCATGGAAAGTTCATCATTCAGTCCATCTAGGAACTTTTCCTTCCTCTTAGCATCAGTATCAGTATCGTCTGGAGCATAACGTGATAGATTGTTGAATTCCTCAATATATTCAGCAATGTTGCGGTGACGCTGTTTAAGGTTGTGAAACTCCTGCTTCTTTAGGCTCATCACGCCTGAAGAGGTATGATTAGTGCGAAAGCCATCTTCAAATATTTCCCAAGTCACTTCTTCAATGGGGTGAGTGACTTGAAAGTTGTCCCACCATGTAGCTGCAGGGCCTTCAAGCAAGTGCGCTGCAAATCTCACTTTCTCAGCATCAGAGCATCCAACAGTTACTAGATCCCTGTTTATTGAACGTAACCAGTCATCAGCTACCATTGGATCAGAAGTACTAGAGAACTTTGCAGGTCTCAACCTCAGAAATCTAGTGAGCATATCCAGGGGTGGTGGATTGTTGTTGTTATTGTTGTTGTTCTGATTCTGATTGTTGATGGTCACCATGAATTGTGTCATCATCTGCATTAGCTGAGTCTGTGCAGTCATCATCTGTTGCATCTCATTTTCATTGTTGTTGTTGTCTCCATTGTTATCATGGTAGTTGGCGCGTCTTGGAGGCATTTGTTAGTTTAATAGGGATAAGTAATGATAGATAGATAGGTCTAAGGGAGTTCTAACACAATCAACCCAAAACAAACCAGTTCAATCAAACATTCATCAAGCAACCAATCACTTAGCAACTTAACTCATTAGTTGAAGAAAACAACAAGTTTTCTTGAAACAAGCAACCTAGTATAGTCATACCACATAGGTCGGCATGATCCATACGCTAACACGATATCGATAACTCAAACATGATAATTGGTAGGCAATCTAATGTCTCATGGGTCACACTATGATAACATCAGTGGGAGCTCTCTTTCGATTTGGGCAATCATCGGTGAAGTGTCCTATCTTCCGGCAGCGATGGAAAAACACTTTTGTCATGTCTCTAGTACTTTTTCTTGAAGTGTTGTTGTGGTTTTCTTGAACTTCCTTCTCTAGGCATTTATTGATATTGTGTCCTTCTTTCTTGCATGTGGAGCAGGTTATATGGCTAAGCTTTTCTTCTTTCTTCCTAAGAGCTTGATACATTCCATCCTTGACTTGTTCTTTCACTTGTTGCACTATGAAGTCGAGATGGCACTTGGCAGGAATGTGGTTGGTTCCTTCACATAGGTAACAAGTAACTTGAGATGTGGGGCATTCTCCAACTGGATGGTTGTGATCACAAAAGGGACATTTATCTTGATGTTCCTTAGAGGTGTGGCCTACTTCTCCACATATTTTGCAAGCTCGAGGACTTGTCACCACTTGTATCTTGGTCTCCTTATTGGCATGATCCATCCTCAAGGTCCTTGGAGAAAGCAAAGGTTGGTCCTCTACAAGTTTGAAGGAGAAGAGATTCAGTAAAGAATGATCAAGGTATAGAGAAAATCTAATAAGTATAAAAATATAAGTTCATGCCTAACAAGGGGTTTGTCCAATTCCTAGGGTTATGAACCTACAGGCAACACAGTGCCCTGATACCATCTGTAAAGACCCAAACCTGGCTTGGTTTGAATCCCTATGATTACAGTGCTTGTCCCTAGATCGAATAGCTAGCACTCATAGTTTAAGATGTAATATCAAGATACAAAGTTCATATTACATCGCATGATCAAGAGTATGAATACTTTATTACATACTCATAGCCATAGGCTATCTTAATACAAAGCAGGAGAATACAAGTAAAGCATGGAGTCCTTCATCTTCATGTGCCACAAGCAAACATGTTGGGTGTAGACTCATAACCTCTATCATCAACCCACACTCATCAATAGAATAACCTACAACATGATAGGTTGCAGCCACAAAAGGGTCAATACTTTGAATGTATTGGCAAGTGTCATTAGTTTGTGAATATAAGTTGGACTATCACTACATGCATATTTGGCTAAGTAGAGCTTAGGCTTATTTGCAGAAAGCAACATGGTTTTATCCTATCTTTGCAAATTACTTTTCATCTTTCAATAACTTTCTGAACTCCTTGGAAAACTCCAAGTTCTTCTAATCCCTTGTTGACACCATCAAGTTTTTACTTTGAGAAATTAGAATGTCGAGATCTTCCATAGCTTTAGGCCTTAGTTGCTCAGAGTTGTCCATAACCGGGGACACGGCTAAGTACTTAGAATTTAATCTTCTGCAGAAGATGTACACTTTACCCACAAGACACAATCTCGTCTTGACGCCACCAGTGGCCGCTGGATTAGTACTCACCAAGATGGAGTACCGGCAGATCGAGAATGTGACAAAGTCTTTCCATAGAAGTCCTCCCAATACATAATGCTAGCACATCTACCAGGCACCAATGCAAGTATAAACCTCCAATGCATAATTCTAGTTAACCTGAAGAGGTACCAATGCATGGGTCTCCCACTATGTAATTGACTAGGCCAGAGCCCATTTGGCATGTGGCTGTACACGAAAGCCATTGTATGAGAAACATGTTCAATCTCTAAGTTCCTGGGTGGTGTTCTCCTAGTGCACACACGAAAGAGATAGCCATAGACATGGTTCCCTTTGTTGCCACCTTATTCACAACTGAGTATCCACTTTCTACCCAGGTGATTCATTGAGTACTTGTTTTATTATACAAAACATATATTTTCCAACTCTTCATATAATCAGAATATGGCATATTCCACCCTGAATCTATAGCAGGGCTAAGCATACTACAACTACAGTCTTTCCACTAAGGGATATAAAGGATATCCTAAATAGGACATAGCATAGCATAGTATCATAGTAGTCCTATCATGCATACTACAAAAATCCACTAAGTGTAATGAAAATAGTAGGACATGGAGGATAGTGTCACTTGCCTTACTAGTTGGTGGTGTTGGTACACTCTTTGCAGTAGCACACTTGGAAATCCACACAATCTATCAAACAAAACATGCACAACATCAACACTAATGGCAATAGAAAAATCATGCAAAATATGCAAGCATGCAAGATGGCAATTTTTATTGTACAAATTGTTATAACAAGGTTTTGAACAATACTAAGTGTTTTCTGAACAATTTACAATTGCAAGATTACAAATGCAACCATTTGTGCAATTGTAATAATTAGCAATAATTTCTAGCATTTAGAAAGGCTATACTCACTAAATAATTCCCATGCTATTTATGTCTTACTGGACAGAGGGTTCAATTTGCAATCCATAGCAAAAAGATTCACCCAAAAATAATTTACAAAACAATTTTTATGGGTAAAATACTCCTAAAAAGGTTCTGCCTAAAACTTCTATTTTACAGAAGCTAAAGGGTGAAATAAGGCCTCATAAGTGAAGCTCTCATTTTTCTGAATCCACAGACACCAAATTTGCATTTTTCTGATTTGTGGATCAAAAGTTATTGAATTTCTAAGTTTAATACAAATTCTGCCTATTTTCTAATTTAAACAGACGCTCAGGCCTACGTGGCGTGTTCTTATTGGCTCGTACCGGTTTGGCCGGATCGATCAATCGTGGGCCGTTGGATTATAAGTGGCAACGGGCGATCCAGATTAGCCCTTACCGCTTCGCCTAAGGATCTAATCTTGGCCGCTGGCGACAGATCGGACGGCGCTCGGTGCGTCGACCACGGACTGGCGGCGCTGGCGACGGTGCGTGGTGGGGGGCGCGTCGGGTGGGTGGTGCTCTGGTGGTTCTAGAGGAGTAGGGGGTGCGTGGACTATTACAAGCGATCCCCGCGGTCGAGGTGGTCTCAGGGATGGTCGCGGTCAATGAAGGGGCGCTCAGATTCGCCGGGGATTCCTCACCGGACTTTTGCCGACGCCGGAGCTCATGTCTCCGAGACGGTGTCGTCGACCTGGGGCTCAAGCAGACAAAACAGAAGGTCAGAGGAGTGCGCCTGGTCGTGTAGAAGCTGGCTGTGGCCAAAAGAGGGCGGCCGGAACCTGTGTCTCGCCAGAAATCGCCGGTGAACGGCGGCGGCAGAGGGTGACGCCGGTGGTGACCGTGGCGACGACCTAGGCACAGAAAAAGCACGGGAAAGTGTCAGTAGGTGCGCCAGAGCATGGCGAGGCTAACAGGACAGAGGGGAGGGCGTGTGGCAGTGAGTTCTTGCCGGAATCCTCGCCAGAGCTCATCGGTGGCCGCGGTGGTTTGAGCTTGATTCCGAGAAGCCTAGTGGCTCCGGGGTGGTGGGGTTTGAGGGAAAACGGAGAGGAGGGGTGGCGGTTAAGAGGCAGGGTTCGGAGTGGAGAATTAAACGCGGAAACGCTCGAATTCGAGCCGATTTGGAAACGGCAGAGGGAGGGAGTGGGCTGTTCGTCGCGGTGGAAGAAGGTGAGGTGGAGGGAGACGTGGAGGTGGGGTCGAGCCGTCAGCGAGGGGGTGTGAGGAGGGGTCGGTGAGAAAGAAAGAGAGGGGGAGAAGGGGAGTGCCGGCTGGGCTGCTGTTGGGCTGGGGTGTGGGCCGAGCAAGCCGGCTGTGCTGCTGCTGCGATTTTTTATTCCCTCAGTTTTTCTTTTTCTTTTTCTGTTTTCTTAAATAACTTTTGATTTAATGATCCAATTTGAATCAAACAAATTTCGAAAAATTTGTAAAACTCAAATTAGGTTTTTAGGGCATTACAGAACACATTTACTTTCGAACTCAAATTTTTCTAACCAAATTTATTCACTTTGGCTTTAATAGCTAATATTGCCTTTCTTAATTCTATTCTCAAAATAATTTATATCTTTTATCCATGGATCCAAACTGGATGAAACCAATCTTTATGGTTTTTTTATTTCGTCCTTTATCTTTTTAGCCCTCATAGGAGTTCTTTTGTTTAATATAAATATGGGGTATATCTAAAGTATTGTGTTGTTCTTAGTATTAACAAAGGATTAGAGTTTTAGGGTTTGAGATATTTTTCACTACTCTTAGGTTTTTAAAATGGAACCAAGTCAAGATGCTCATGCATGCTTCATGATTTGGGATTTTAAAACATGCACACCACTTCATAAATAAAAATCATTTTGTTTGGCTTGGGTTTTTGAGGCATTATATTAAATGTTCCAAAAGTTTTTTTTTGTTCCTTCTGAATTTTGAAGAACTTGGTTCTTCATTTTGTTTAAAATTTCACATTTCAAAATTTGGAAAATTTTGGGATGTGACATTTCCCTTCTTGCATCAATACACATCCTAGACCAATCTTGGATGCGTCACAATACACATCAAACGGCTTCTTGATGTCTGACATGA
Organism: Avena eriantha; assembly: GCA_910589775.1. Taxonomy (NCBI): domain Eukaryota; kingdom Viridiplantae; phylum Streptophyta; class Magnoliopsida; order Poales; family Poaceae; genus Avena; species Avena eriantha. The sequence continues at coordinate 234,451,114 of OU342741.1, forward strand.
CCAATATTGGGGCTGATATCAATCTCTTTTTCAGCTCCTAGAAACTGGCGTCACATTTGTCTGTCCATTCAAACTTCTTGTCCTTGTTCAACAATTGGGTCATGGGTCTGGCGATACTCGAGAATCCTTCTACGAACTTGCGGTAGTATCCCGCTAATCCGAGAAATGCACGGACTTGGGTTTGAGTGGTTGGAGCTTCCCATTCTTCGACATCTTTGATCTTGGCGGGATCAACAAAGACTCCTCCGGCAGACACAATATGTCCTAGGAATCCTACTTCTTTCAGCCAGAACTCACACTTGCTGAACTTGGCATATAACTGATGCTCTCTTAGGGTTTCTAGGATGATTCTCAGATGTTTCTCATGCTCTTCTTATGACTTGGAGTAGATAAGGATGTCCTCAATAAACACAACTACAAACTTATCTAGGAAATTCATAAAGATCTTATTCATGAGATTCATGAAATAAGCAGGGGCATTGGTTAATCCAAAATACATAACCGTATACTCGTATAAACCATAGCGAGTAGTAAAGGTGGTCTTCGGAATATCCGTTGAACAAATCTTAAGTTGGTGATAACCAGTCCTAAGATCAATCTTTGAGAATACCCGGGCTCCAGTCAATTGATCAAATAGATCCTCTATCTTTGGCAAGGGGTACTTGTTCTTGACCGTGACGTCATTCAACTTTCTGTAATCTGTGCACAAACGGTTGCCTCCATCTTTTTTGTCGATGAATAACACTGGTGATCTCCATGGCGATGCGCTTGGTTGAATCAAGCCTTTCGCTAACATGGCATCCAACTACTTCTTCAGTTCCACTAACTCTGAGGGGTTCATGCAATAGGGTCTCTGGGCTATGGGTCCAGTTCCGGGGATTAGTTCAATGATGAACTCAATATCACTATCCGGGGGCATACCTGGCAATTCATCTGGCAATATGTCGGGGTATTCACAGACTACTCTGACTTGGTCTATGGTGGGTAGGGCTAGGCTCTTGTTGCACTTGAATTGACGGGGTAAGGTTTCAGATATATGCTCTACTATTACTCCAGAACTACTGGTCATGGTGATGGCTTTCTTAGCACAGTCTATCAGTCCTTTATGCCTTGACATCCAGTCCATAACTAGTACTACTTCCAATCCTTTGGTTCTAAATATAATTAGGTTGGCATAAAAATCTATCGCATGTATTCTGATAGGCACAACTTTGCAAATTTTTCTAGCTTTGGTTATTGAACCAGGGATTTGAACTATCAGGACATGCTTCAAGTTGGTTAGGTGAATCTTACTAGTGCATGCAAATTCTTCGGTGAAAAATGAATGCGATGCTCCTGAATCAAACAATACTCTTGCTAAGACTGAGTTGACAGAAAACATACCCAGCACTACATCTGGCGCTTCCTGGGCTTCTTCTGCATTCATGCGGAAGAGACAGCCGTTGCGGTTGTGAGGGTTCCCTGGGGAAAATCTTCTCCCTGGTTGAACACGACACTGCTGTTGAGCTGGGGCATTAACATTGGCATTGGCTGCAGTCTTCTTGGGACACTCATTGGAATAGTGACCCTTCACTCCACACTCGAAACAAGTGATCTAGGACTTATCCTTGACTGGGATAGGCGCAGCATTGCTGCCAGTTCTGGGTGCAGTGTTGTTGTTGTTGTTGTTCTTGGGAGGTGCACGGTTGAAATTGTTGGCATTGCAGGAGTTGTGATTGTTTCCTCCGGACTTCCCATTGCCTCCGCTACGGTTGGGCTAGCTTGGGCGAGACGTTGGGGGTCGGTTGTTCCTTGGTGCATATCCCGATGAGGGGTTCGTACGGTACTTTTGGTGACTGCTGGATCCAGATTGTTGCATCATACGATGTTTGCGGTTGTCGTTTGCCTGGTTAATCTTTCCTTCCATCTGAATGGCAGAGTCGACTAACTATTTGAGATCCTCAAACCAGATGTTGACGAGGACAGTCTACATCTCATCATGCGGTCCGTTCAAGAATCTCTCCTTCTTCTTGGCCTCCCTGTTGATCTCACCAGGTGCATATCTGGCAAGTGACAGGAATTTGTCATGGTATTCTACCACAGTCATTCTTCCTTGCTTCAGTTCACGGAATTCATCTCTCATCTTGTTGACTAGACCTTGCGGCACGTGGGTGCGGCTGAACTTGAATTTGAATGCTTCCCATGTCATCACTTGACCATGGTTCATATTGAAGATACTATTCCACCAAGCTCTTGCATCTCCTGCCAGATAGTAGGTGGCGAAGAGAACTTTCTCATTTTCATCAACTCTTGCAACTTCTAAGTTGTTTTCCATTGTCTATAACCAGTCATCTGCATCTAATGGGTTTTCAGATTGGTTGTAGATTGGGGGATTGGTGTTCCGAATTTTTTTTAGTTTGGATCCCTAGTGATCCTGATTTCCATGCCCTTGGTTGTTGAGAGCCATCTTGGCGATCTGTTGAAGTGTTGCTAAGTTAGCTTGGCGTTCTGCCCTGCTTGCTTCACGGTCTGCGATGAGATTCTGCAAGATCTACAACATCGGGTCTTGCGACGAGCTGCTCCCTCCTTGGTTTCCACGAGTCATCTGAAGATTGAGATAGATATGGGGTAAGAGGGAAATTCTAAGGTTCATAGTTTTGGTTTCAAAGCTAAAATTTTGAGTTTGACTCAGGTTTTGCTACAAACTTCATTTCATTCATGCAAGCAACACACGATATAACACACACCACAACAATCAAGGGAAAATAGATGGTTTGAAGAACCATTCTGTAAGCTACGATACAGTGGGACCGATACATCTCATGCTACGACAGTGCTCTAGTGCATCTACTCATCGTCGATGAAGTCGGAGTCCTCATCATTAGTGTAGAAGTCCATTGCATCTTCCTCCAGAAAGTCATCATCATTGTTGAGGTAAGAATCCATGTCTCCCTGGATGTCTTCATCCTCCTCTTCTTCTTCCTTTGCTGCAAGCTGAGCTTCCTTCTCCTTGATGGTCTTCTCGAGGTCGGCCACCTTCTTGCGAAGACGGGAGATGGTGCGATCATTCTTTGCACGCTGGCGGCAAAGAGACTGACGATCCTGGACGAGCAGCGCGAAAGTCTAGGCCTTCTGGTCGGTAATGGCATGGTTCTGGTTGGCTAACTCCCTAGCATTTTCCAGTTCCCGTTGCCTGTCGTGCAACAAGAAGTCAAGATTCTCCACTTGATGCCTTAACTCTGGGTGACTTGGCATCTCCATCAGCATTCCCATGAAGTCACGTCTTGCATAGTGAACAAAACGGGTTCCTTGTATTTTGTTGACGCTGAGGGCACATGGACGTGCGAGAGCTTCATGCATTGCCCTGGCTAATCCATCTAGCCAGTTGTTCTCTCTCACAGAGAACTGAATTCTCACGGAAGTTGGTGCTTCGATGCTTCCTCTAAGATTTGCGGTGACTAGCCATTGTAGGTCTCCTCCTTGGGGTCCTGGAAGTTGAGCTCCAAGAATCTCTAGATGTGGGCGTCCCAGTAAGTCTGACAGTGAATCCAGATCCCTCTCGAAGATCAGCTGACCTCCGTTTCCCAACTGGTAAAACTTGCTGAACTGAGTTTCCATCTACAAGAATGTAGGATGAGGAAATTAGTGAAGTGATCAAGTGTGTCAAATTTTAAGTAGTACTGTAAGAATTTTGAGGAACATGAATTTTTGAGAAAGAATGAATCCACAAGGATAAGAGAGGAGACAGTTTTTCGTAAATACTCACTTTGGTTTTGAAACTAAGTTTTTGCTCGGACGTCCATTCTAACTAGGGTCTCCTATGGTCAGGATGGCTCTGATACCAACTTGTCAACACCCAGATGTTTAATCCTAGATGCCCGTTATGCCATACCTCGCAATCCCAGGATTACAATTTTTGCGAGACATAACGGAATTGATATCACAGTACATCATCCATTACAGATCATACATAAGGTCTTACGCAAATAAGGATCTCATGATCCAGTCTTAATACAACAAGCAGCGGAAATAAAAGATAAGCGTAGCGGTGGGGTCCATCTTCTGGGGCACAGGCAATGCTGACGAAGGAAGATAGTCCTAGTTATCATAGCCGTCCTGCTGACCATCATCTTGGTAGTCTCCTTCATAGTCTGGCCATGAGAAGAGCCAGGGACAAAAGCCATGAGTACTCTTTAAGTACTCGCAAACTACCATTAGCAAGTAGTATAGTTCTAAGTAAAGAACTAAATCTAAGTTTAACTATAAGTTTAAGTTTGAAACCTCAGCTGAGTTCTGAAGCAAAGAAAGATAAAATAAATTTCTAGAATCACTTAAGTTGGGGAGCTATTTTAATAAACACAACTCTGTTGTGGTCAAGTCAAGATTCATCATTCATTTCATAAGTCATTTTTAAAACATCTGACAACGAAACAGTATGGCCATTCCAACTTTCCATAACCACGGACACGGCTATTCGAATAGTTTGACACTCTGCATAGGTGGTACACTTTCACCACAAGATTCGATACATCTGTCAGGGATAACCCTGAATCATCATACTTAGTATGCAGATAATCAAACATAACCTTCCCTTTACACACCCTAGTATAAGCACCTCTCCTATGAGGATGGCCTCCCAACCATGACCATCAGTCATCTTGTGCACTGCATAGGTGGACTATATTGAGAGGTAGCCTCAGCTCAAACCTCACCCATGAGGGAACTAATACTAATGCATATAAATTTCCAGGTAAGCCTTACCCAATTCAGGTAGTGTGGTTGTACGGTAAATTTGGAATGGTATCACATCCGAATCCAACCATCAGTTTTATAAAAGGGTTAAGGCTTTAGCCTCAACATTTTCATCATCATAAACCATTTGTATTTCTCAACACATGTCAAAACATCTCAATAGAATGACTCATCATTCCAAGGTTTTCATAATTCATTATCACCAAGTGTTCCCATCTAAAGTGACACAAGTTTTTGATCTACTCTAAACTACTAAGTTAAGAGTGTTCACTAAAGTGAAAAGATGGGTTCAATCTCATGCCATAGAATGACATCTAAAGGGTTCTAAATAGGTCAAGTTTTATACTATTTATGCTACCTTAAAAACAAGTAAAGAACTTTTGGTAAAGTAAAGGAAGTAAAGCTTGTAAATAAGACTCGGGGTAACTAATAGTCAAAGTGACATGGCTCAAGCATGCCTATAGTATCTTGGATCAAGTTAACTAGCTTAATTCTAGTTTGCTACAATAGCTTGCATTGTTAATGGTGGCTTGCCTTGGTTGGTGTAGTGGTTGAAGTTTTCTTCTTCTTCTTGGTAGAACTCCTCCTCCTCGTAGACTTGGTCGGTACTATCGGCTATAAATACATACGGAGTACACAATCACCAAACAATACTTAACTAGTCTAATTAGCATTCTAAGACACACATTTGATGATCTATTATCATCACAAGCATCACAAGTTGATTTCAATAGTTTCATTCTTTTTAATTTTAAAAAGTAATTTCTACTCATTGAAAATTAACTAAGATTTAATATTCACCACTTAAAATATGGGATCATGTGGACACATGTCATCACCACATATTCTAACATGTGGGAATGTGATTAAAGGGTTGGATCATAATTACTTTAGTTTAAGTTCAATATTTAATGATTTAAAGTGACTAGAAATGCCTATATAGCATTATTTTGGTACTAGTCCAAAGTCACTGCATGTAAACCTTAATATTATTACATATTCAGATAGGTCTGATGAAATATGAATTTTGAGAGTTGGAATCAACTCAAAATCTATCTTAGTTGATTTTATAAAAATGTTGCAAGGTGCAAATGCTTCTGTTTTATTATTTTTACTAGGAGAGATCTATAAGTCTAATTGAATTAAATCCAACGGGCCTGGGTAGATAATGTCCACACTTTTCTGGCAAAATTGGTTTCATGCAATTTGGATTTGTAAAACTCTCTAAATGAATTTTCAAACTTAGAGCCAAAAGTAAGTTTAAACTAAAAAGAAAAATCCTAATTCAAACTAACTGGGTCACACGGGAAACTCTAACAGGCCAGCCCAGTGTCACTACTGTAACACCCCGTCCACTCCTGGGCCCGGGGGTGTCACTCCTGGCAGCTTAATAGGATATCTAGACTAGCCCCACAGACCAACACTAGTCTTTTCTACGCTCTTTGTCCTCACTCGCGCGCACCCGGTTACCCACTTCCCGGTCGGTCACCCATCCTAGAATTGCTCTAGGCCAAGCACGCTTAACCCTAGAGTTCTTTTCGAATGAGCTTCCGAAAAAGAAGTCGCAACTTGTTGATATGGGTATCCTATCAATCCTATTAAGCCATGTGCCTGGATCTCACATACACCCACCCTTTAGAAGATCAATGCCCTCATCGATCAAGCACACCCCAGGAACGTTCCCTCTTGGCACGCGTATGTGCGTCCAGTGTCGGCACATGTGCCATGCCGTGTCCACTCCGGGCCACATGCGCTATGCTCCACATGTCCCGCCACTAACCCGCACACACCCGTTTAACCGCGAGGTCGGCTCTGATACCACTTGTAACACCCCGTCCACACCTGGGCCCGGGGGGTGTCACTCCTGGCAGCTTAATAGGATATCTAGACTGGCCCCACAGACCAACACTAGTCTTTTCTACGCACTTTGTCCTCACTCGTGCGCACCCAGTTACCCACTTCCCGGTCGGTCAGCCATCCTAGAATTGCTCTAGGCCAAGCACGCTTAAACTTAGAGTTCTTTTCGAATGAGCTTCCGGAAAAGAAGTTGCAACTTGTTGATACGGGTATCCTATCAATCCTATTAAGCCATGTGCCTGGATCTCACAACTACGTAGCGCGGGGCTCAGCTAACAGGGGGGTGCACCAGTCAGTGGCTCCTAACGCGCGAAGCGGTACGTGGCGATGTGGGGCTTTGGATTAGAGTGGGGATCAACGGCTGTGGATCGTCGTCGACGACGGACCTGTCACCGGTGAGCTTTAATCCTAGCGGCTCGGTGGGGGTGCATAGGGGGCATACCAGGGCTCCAGCGATGACGGCGAGGTGGGCAAACAGTTTGGTGGTCGAGGGCGAGCTCAGGGACGGTCAAGGCAACTCCGAGGGTGGTCGCAATCAGCGGTGCCCTTGTCCTCTAGAGGCGGCCTGCTCCAGTACAATTCCGGCGAGCTGCTACTCCCCGTGCTCCGGCTAGAGGTGTGGGACGATGAGTGAGGTGAGGGGAGTGTTGTGGTCTGCTACAAATGGCTAGGGGTGCACTCCTTTTATAGGCTCGACGGCGAGACCGAGAGGGATGGGCAGGCGATGGTGGCGACATGGCTACAGGCTGCTTGCAGCGTGGCTGAGGGTGGCGATCGACGCGCGGACTCTTGGCGGTGCTCTAGGACTTCAATGCCAGATTAGGGGCGGTGGTATGCGGTCGGGCAGAGCTGGCGCTCTGAGCGGCAGAGGCGGTGGTGTGCACGGCGAGCGGCGGCTGTGAGGCGTTGGGCGACGAACGGGCATGTCTGGCATGCTCCCTGGGTCGTGGCGACGCGGTGGGCGTGGGCTGCGGTCGAGCGGCGGCTTGTGCACGCGTGTCGGGCGCGGCACTCTGGCGCGTGCTCGGCATGGCGTGGTGGCACTGGGCGTGGGAATTTCTCGGTGGTCCAAGGCTGGGCCTGCCTCGAGGAGGGGACAGTGGGCGGCGGTGAGGTGTTGGCTACCTCCTAGACATGGCGAGAGAGAGGGGGATGGTCTGCTGCAGCGGGGCAAGGTTTGGCCGGCGAGTTGGTGCTCGTCATGGCATGGCAATGCCACTAGGGGTGTAGGGAATGGGTGCTAAAGGCCTGGTTTGATCAAGACGGGACAAAGATATTAATTAGAGATCAAATGGCGGCAAAACCATGTTGCAAACAGTGAGCTAGGATTTGGTGTTTGATTCTGCCTGCCAAGTGTTTGATGAAATGGCCACATGAAATTTCTTTTTGAATTTTGAAAAGATTTTTGGTGGGTGTGCTTGGCATAAGCTTGAGACTCTGTGGTTGCTTGGGTTTTGAAAATTGAGCTTGTTTGAGTGGTTTTTTAAATAGTGGGATCTTCCCATATGAAATAGATTCAATTTTAAACTGTCATTTAAAATTAGCATTTGAATGTTTTTAGCAGATCACAAAGTGGGCCTTGGTACCTCATTATGTGTACTAGCAAGGGGTGCAAAGATCCAGAATTATTTCTGTTGGGAAATGAGTGCTAGGAACACTCAAAGTAGTGTAGTGGATTAAAATGACCAAAATGACCATTTACTCATTTTATTCATTTTGAGTTGTTTTTCTTTGGGAAATGTTTGGGAATGATTTAGATGATGTTTATTTCACCTAAGAAACATTTTACAAGAAATGAATCACAGAACCATGGCAATTCAAATAAACTCGTAATTTAAATGCTCATACACATGAATGCTTTCATATTGTGAAATGGAAAAGTTTTTGTTAACCCTAATTTTGGTGATAAAGTTTTGGGATGTTACACGAGGGGTCCACCTGTCAGGGATGGCAGGCATCGAAGGGGTACTTGGTGACCTCGACCATTGGATCAAGTGGTGATCCACAACCCTTGGCCATCTTCCTCGGCTCGACAAAACACTAGAGAGGGAAACCATAGGGCAGCACTACGAGGAGCAGGGTGCTCACCTTCGGCCCTAGGAGTCTACGAGGAGTGGCAGAGCGGACGCGGTTCATGGTGGTGACCATGAGGATGGGTGGCATGAGTGGTTTCTTTGACTGAAAGGGTTTCGCGTGAAGAGGATCGAGAGCAATGCTAGGGAGCTTGTCAGCAGGGTTAACTACAATAGATCTGAGCAGAGAAGGAAGGTAGGGTTAGAGAGGATAGGGATCGTAGACAGCCATGCATGTAGAGGAAGAAGAAAGTCAGGGAGAGACCACCACTTCGAGATTATTGTAGAAGACCGAGAAGAGAAGAATTCCCTCTCCAGGGCGAGGCATGTCCTGGGAGGAACTTTGGAGCTCGAGGGAGGTAGGTGGAAGGGAGATGATGCAAATCAGGGGAAGATAGGAGGCTAGCTGGCCTTAGGATCCTTTTAAATTGAGGGGAGGGGTTCATGGTGGGAAATGTCCACTTTGGACATGGAGTAGAGGTGTTGGCCAGGGAGTGGGTAGCTTGGGCAGTGGAGTGGGTCATGCTGCTATGCCCTGGTCATGTAGGAGGATAGAGGGAGTAGGGTTGCTATTGTGAGAGAATTAAAGAGGGAGGAAAAGACCTATCCTATGTCTCCTTCATAGACAACCATAAGAGATAAAGGTGTGTTAGGGATACAATACCTACTACAGTGGTAGTCGACCAGAGAAGAGGTGTGATTGCTGTGAAGGATTTGTTTGACAAGGTTTGATGGAGGTTTGGTTTTTAGTTCAAGCTTTTGATCAACTCCATTATGGCCAAAAATAGTGTTCATGAAGGATATATTAGTTGGTGATCTTGTAAAGATGGGGAAAATGATTGATGGTAGCTAGATAAGGTCAAGATACAAGCCCTTGAATTATTTGAGATTTATTTGATCATTTAAGATCCTTTTTATATCAATTTTTAAAAAGGGCTAAAATGGTTTTTAGGATTTGATTTGATATTTCTGAGTTCTCCAAGGTGATATTTTGATTTGATATGGTCCTAAACATCAATTCAAACAATGGAGAATTTTCTCAGAATTAATTGAGGTATAAAAGTATTTGAAACATTTATTCTATCATTTCTGCCATTTAAGGAAATTGGCAAAAATAATTATTAAAACTCTTCAAAAATGTTTATTTTTGAAGTGGGAGGATAGGGTATGATATATAGCCCTCAAATTTTCGTAAAGTTGGACAATTTTTTTGGTTAAATACAAACTTTCTTTTATAAAGTGAGTTTTGGAGTGTTTGTCAAACAAAAGAATTAAATAGTTTCTAGGTCAACATAATTATGGAAAACATTTGATAAATTTTTATATTGTCGCGAGTCAATAGCTACAGAGACCACAAGCTTGAAGGCTAGAATTTTAGTACCAGCCATCCTGAGGTAATCTGTGAACATTTACGACAGGGATCAATGGAATGGATATTGGGTTAAAGATCAGGTTCATGCACAAGATTCCCAACACCAGAATCCAGCACAATCCGGGATCTTTGGTTCAAGTACAAGGGTTAAAACTTGAGAAAGAGGTAACTACTACTTGAGTGACACAACATACACTTCTAGGTAGCAATCACGAGGTAGCTTCCAAAAGAAGAAAGAACTTCTGAAGTACCCAAACAAATAAAAAGGAGGCTCACGAAACGAAAGGAAACCTCGAAGCCTAGAACAGAACACTATGGATCCTACAATATAATATTGTGGGTCCATAAGGTAGAGAGATCATGATGGAAAGGAATCTCTCAAATGAAACAGAATAAAGGGTGCAAGGAATTCACAACACATGCAACTTTAGAGAACTCAACACTAGGTCAACTGGCTGAGAAACGACATGCCCAGAGGCACCTAAGCTTTGACAGATTAGAAGAGATATCAAAACTATTACAAAGTCCAAAACAAGATAAGATGAAATCATAGTTAAGAGTGATACTGGATAAGGAGAAAAGGAAGCATACTAGGGTTTTCGCAAATAATTTTCATCTTTGAAATAGTTTTCACAAACAATAGAATCAACATCGACCAACAGTTAAGAGTTATACCAAGAACTGTAACACCCCCATGATCAGGGTTAAACAAATCCAGACCTTAGTCTGACATAAGCTTAACCTAGACCTCGAGGATATCCAGTGAGAAATTGGTAACACAACAGTAACCCTGCGACACAAAAATTATTACAGCAAGCTCATAACTGAGCGAAGAACCAAAATATTACAAGCAGAGGCCACTGACCACAAACATCAAACAACAGAAGGCAAATTATGCAATTAAGTATAGCAAACTTAACAACAGAAGCATGACGATGATGTCCCAGCCCATAGATTCCAGGTTGCCAACCGGGAACCCCAAGCTACTCATAAGTGTCGATGTCATACGGAACTCATCTTCAGGGAACACTTATTCTGCTACAAAAGTATCAACAAAGCAAGGGTGAGTACATGGTGTACTCCGCAAGACCTATGGCTGGTGTGGTTATTTTGCATAAAGCCATCTTTGTTTATAAAACAAGAGGGATAAGAAGCTCGTCTAATTATAATATTTTAAAAGGGGATAAGAGAGCGACATCTCCGAAGAACTTGATCATCATCTTGATATCGACCAAAGTAATCCTCATCTCACAACTAGGATCACCCCCTCGTACCCATGAGGAAGCATCCTTAAGCACACGTTGGACTACCAAGTTTTACGATTAGGTTAAAGTTCTCTATGATCTTCATCTCCGTTCCCAAGTCGTCCATAATCGTGGACATGGCTTTTCGAAAAGATTTAACCCTTTAGGGGTGTCCAACTTTACCCACACATACCAACTAACTCTTAATGCCACTAGATAAGCCCTCTTCCTTGGAAGGCCGGCAGAGGGTGGTTGGACACGGCCTTTACCTTGCTTTCATTGAGACCATGAGTCACGCCCTAAGGATGGTTCCACCGTAACGGGTCAAATCCTGAAGTCGGTCCTTAGAGATGTGGGCGAGGTTGGTTTACCAGGGGCTCCATCGACCCCAAGCAACCCCGGCCATGCTTACCTACCTGTATGAATGCACCTCCTTCACCTCCTCTTTCGAAAACATTTTCTATGCATATCTTGAAGGGAACGCCCGAACTATGTGACTCATGCAATCTACTAGGCAAGTTAGTTACTCGTGAGGTTTTCCAGGCCTCGTGTGGTTCTACGCTCGTCTTGGTTCAAGAGGCTAGAACTCGGGTCCTAGTAGCTGCGAGCATGGGACTGCAAAAACCACATCCCACCGTGGCCTCCCATACAAACCTTAGCATGTTTAACCTTTACCACTGATCTTACCTCATAAGTATACCTCGTTCTCCTGTCATACTAGATTCTTTGTATTTGGTACATCTTCTGGATGAACCAGCATTGACAGCTAAGCATGGCTAAGTAAGACATAGATAAAAACTCTAGGAGTGCACACAAGCCAAACCTAGTCCTGCTAGGAGCAGTGGATCAGGTAGTATAAGCTCAAAGGGAGTAATGCAACATATAGGATACTCTATCTATCGATAAAAGACCACAATAGAATCGTATGCATCATGGCAAGAATGAAATACTTTCGAAATCATAGGATTGTATAATGGTGGGGCTATGCTTGCCTTGTTTGTTGATACCCAGATATAGATCTTCGAGAGCCTTGTACTTGACTTTGTTATAGTTGGTCAAGTATTGTTCGTCAATCTTCGATGGTGTTGATCTCGGTCTTCGATCTCGATCTCGATATCGTATTCTACTGAGAAGAAGCAGAAACACTAGAAAGAAAGGGAGAAACAATCAACACATGTCATCGATGCAATGCTCAAGCAAGGCTGATGATATGACAAGATAAATGGAGTTCAAATGTAACCCTAAAGCATGCTAGACAATTTAAGTGGGATCCGAGGGGTACAAACCCTAATACAGGAGACACCCCGGATCACCTGCAGGGGTTCATTTAGTTCTCTAATTAAACTTGACTTGAAAGTTGTTTAACAATGCATGATATTGATGCTATTAGGTAGATCTTATTTTTCTAAACATTTTGATATACTATACACATTTTTCTGACATATAAACATTAAGTTATTGAATTTATAAGATATAAACCATTTTCTGGAATTAATAAAACAATTTATTAAACTGTTTACGAAATAACAGAACTAGGAAAACCTTTTACACCGGGGCAGCTGATAGATGGGCCCTCGGCCACCTTAGTTGCCACCTACGTAGAGGCGGGCCTGGCCGGGTTTGACTGCGGCTAACCCGCGCGCTGACGTCGTGATGACGCAGGTGTGACATCACCCGTGGGGAAGGGTTGTTTTATACCGGGGTTCTCCTAGCCCCACCGACTGAGACGCGGTCCCAAGCCACGTCAGCACGCCACCTCTGCAACGGGCCCGCATCGAGTTTGACTCGTGCTGACTGGTGCGGGGGAGGGGCTCCGATGTCGGCGACCATCTAGTGACGGCGCTACTGCGCGAGCGCGGGCACGCACCTATGTGTGTCGGAAGCGCCTGAATATGGGCGACCTATCAAGGGCAGTGCGAGGTCCTGGCGTGGTCGGGGATCTTGCCGGTGACAAGCAGAGCGGAGGTCGCATGGTGGTGCTCGGTGATACAGTAAACCAGAGAACGCACTAGCCAAAGGAAGGGTCGGGGAGAGGCGTTGGCTCACTCTAAGGGTATTGGTGGCGACGAGGAGGCCAGAAGAGGTCGGAGACAGCGGGAATGTCGACGGCGGTGTCATAGGGCTAGGGGGAAGACGGTAGCCTTGGCAACAATTGGAGGCGCGAGGCACCGATTCCTTTGGTAGGGACGGTCAGCGCGACGAGCCGAAGCCAGTGGCGTTGTCGGCAGGGCACTAGAAGGTGCGGAATGGTGGCGATGGCGAGCTCTATAGCGACCAGGGTTTGGGACCTGCTGGTACAGAGAGGGAGGGAGAGCGTACGTGGGGGAGAAATAGGATAGGACCGAGGGAGGAGATGCGTGCTTGGAGTCTCCTCTGCTGGTCATCGGTTCCAGGGGCGGCCGCGGCGACGTGACCATCGACGAACGGGAGGACAACACGCAGCTGCCTGTTCTTGAGGATGAAGACGACGAAGAGGTAAGATAGGTCGGGCTGTATTGGGCTACTGCTGGACCGAAGACTGCTGCGCGCGAGCAACAAATAGGAGGGACATGAAGAGAGAAGAGAGAGGTGGGCTAGCTGGTCTACGCGGACTCGGCGCTCTGGCTCCCTTTTTTTAAGAAAAACCTTTTTCTATTTTCTGAAATCGGTTTCTCTTTTGTATTTTCAAATACAAATTTGTTTTGAGTTATTTCAAAAATACTAGAAGGTTTGTAAGTATATAAAATACGCAGGGGGACTTATATTCAGTTTGGGCTCAAAACATTTGGGTTTTCAAAATTCAAAACCATTTTGAATTGGTTTTAGAGAGAGGGGTAAATAGCTAGGGTTTTAGGATTTTGCATTCTTTTCTTTACATGCATTTTCAAAGATGATGCTCATGATGCACAAACAACCATAAATATAAGATTAGCTAAAGCTAGGGTGTTACATGTACAATAAAGATTGCGACCTCATAAGTTTCTTCAGGGATGGCGTAACGAACCAAGTAACAATCGCACAACTTATATTGTGTCTACCTCTCTTTTGGGGCAAATTTGAATCATTGGCCACAATAAGAAATTGAAATGTAATCATACAAAATAATATTCAGGGATATACATATGCATCATACGACTCATTCAAAGATTAGAAACAATACAAAGATTATATATATAGGTTCCATATGAGAATAAATTAAGGGCCTCATTATTATTTTTTTCACAGATGGAGTTGGAGAACCAAAATGCCAACAGCACAACCTATATTTTTTATGTACATTGCTGCCTCAGGTTCACTAACCATCCCTAAGAAAACGACACCATCAAATGCCCTTGCACTATTTTGGGAAAAAATTGAATCATTGGGATTAGTAAGGAATAGAAATGTAATGTTATAGGCATGTTGTGCATAGAAATCAACACTCAACTAGCAAACTCAACTAGATGGTAGATGATCAGATTGGGGTTTTGTGACTAGACGGATTGGGGTTTTGTGATTATATGGCAGATGCATCAATTGACAGTTCGAACCACATATATACTACCCTACTTCAAGAGCAAAAGAATTTATGCCTGATTGAGCAAATATTATGTATGAATAGTGAAATCTGTGGCTGCGACTAGAGAAGCTAGCAATGTAGTACCTCGGACACCTCATCAGGGACCTCCTCCTCAAACTCGTCATACTCTGCGATTACGTCGAAGATTTCTTGGACGGTGATTGTGTCGTTGATGTAGAGCACTGGATTTCCTCCGCCTGCCACCTACACCCCATCCAGATATGCCGCTGGCACCACGACCTTGTCGGCCACCTGCTGCTCGACGGCAATGGCTACTGGCTGGACAGATGAGCTTGAACCCTCGACGGCGCGGCGACGAGCGGCATTCGTGCCCGGAAAAGAAGCCTCCGCCTGCTTGGCGACGACCGAGCCATCTGCTCCGCCTTCAACTGGCTTCGCCTCTGGCTCATCTCCATGCGTACACTTCGTGGCGCACCTAGAGAAGGAGGTGGTGCAAGCGAAAGATCTTCGGCGCGCGCGGTAGGTACAGATTGGGGTTTTGGGACTAGACAGATTGGGGAAAATGACACGAGCTCATGGAAGAAGAAGGCCGATCGGGTTTATAAACATTGGACCATTCATAGTCCTCGATTGCACACGTGTGGTGGCCAGGGGGATGGGGCTACCACGATCTCCACCTTTTTTTGGTTCCCTTTTTTTGAAACAACCAGGATCTCCACTTTAGAACTACATTGAAAACAGGCTCATGGCAGACCTCGATTTCTGTAACACCCTAGTTTTAGTTAATCTTATAGTAGGGATTTGATTGTGTATTCATGAGCATCATCTTTGAAAATGCATGCCAAAAGAAATAATGGAAACCCTAAAGCCTAGTTTCCTTCTTCCTCTCAAACACATTCAAAAATAGTTTGTATTTCGAAACACTACAAAATATGTGGTTCCCAAATGGACAAAAGGTCCCTTGCAATATTTTCTATAGTTTCATAAATCTCTGGTATTTTTGAAATCCCCAAAACAGTTTTCTTTTGAAAATACAAATAGAAAACACGAAAAAGGAAATGGAAAAAGGTTTGCTAAAAAAATAAGCAACAGCAGCCGCAGCCCAACCGGCCCATCTCTTCCTCTCCCTCTCTGCCTCTCGCGCGCAGCTGCTAGCTAGCCAGCAGCCAGCCCAACGTGGCCAAGTACCCTTTCGACCCCCTTTTGCCGTCTTCCTCCTTCGGCCAAGCAGCTCGGTGGCGACGTCGGCGCCATCCATCGTCGATGCGCTGCGATCCGTGCTGCCAACACTGTCCTAGGAGGATAAGACCACCACGACGCCCTTCCTCGTCCCAATCTTCTCCCCCTCGCGCGCTCTCTCTCTCCCTCTCTGTAGCACGTAGGGCCGAAACCCTAGCCCTGCTAGCGTTTATGGTTGCTGTCATTTGGAGCTTCCCGAGCATCGGCGATGATGCCCGAAGCTCCGCCATGATCTCCTCTTCATTTGCACCAACTAAAACAAGGAGGGGAGCCCTCAATCAACGCCCGTGACTCTGTCTGCCCCGCCTCCGACCGTGCTCTGCCGTGACCGTGCCGCTGCTACAGACCCCCTCCGGTGTAGCTGGCAACCGTGTCACGTCAAGGTTAAGTTGTTGGTCATCTTGGACCCCTCCACTCACTCCCTCTCGCTCTGTGCCATCGCCGCCACGCTGATCTAGAAGTTCCGCCACCGCACGCCGTCGTAGCCACTGTTTCGGTTGTCAAATCGTAGTGGCGCCGCCACTAGCTAGCTCGCCTTGCAGCCCTAGTTCAAACCACATACCCATCTCGCGCGTGTGTGCTCGAAATCACCGGCGTCGAAGACCATCTGCAGGTGGCCGGTGTCGTGACGTCATGGTGACGTCGTGCCAACATGGTGCTGACATGTTTGTGGGTCCCGTTGACCGCTGACCGCTTGCGTGGCTTGCTGACGTGGCCCTGGGCCCGTTCTGTTAGTGTCTGAGAGTAGGTTTAGGTGAAGTAACAAATTACATGGCCGTAATAATGACGTCATAATGACGCAGTAAAGCTTTTAATTGGTTTATTAATTACAGAAAATGTTATAAATATTGTAAATTCAATAAATAATTATTTATAACTTAGAAAAAAATTGTATAATATATCAAACTATTTAGAAAAATGGGATCTACACAATAAACTTATAATCATGCATTGTTCAACATCTTTCAAGACAAGATTAATTAGAGAACTGAATGAACCCCCGCAGGTGATTCTGGGGTCTCTCCTGTTTTAGGGTTTGGACCCTTCGGATCCTACTTAAATTGCCAAGCATGCTATAGGGTTTCATTTAAATCTTACTAAACTTGTCATATCATCATCCTCTCTTGAGCATTGCATCGATGCCATGTGTTAATTGTTGTTCCCCTTTTTCCGGTGTTTGCTTCTTCCTGGTAGAATACGATATCGAGATCGAGATCAACACCATCAAAGACCGATGAACAATACTTGACCAAATGTAACCAAGTCAAGTACAAGGCTTCTAAAGATCTATATCTGAGTATCAAAAAACAAGGCAAGCATAGCCCCATCATTATACAATCCTATGATTTCAAAATCATTTCAATTCTTGTCATGTTACATACGTTTCTACTGTGGTCTTTTATCGATTGATAGAGTATCCTATCTGTTGCATTACTCCCTTTGAGCTTATATTACCTGATCCACTGCTCCTAGCATGACTAAGTTTGGCTTGTGTGCAATGCTAGAGCTTATATCTGGGTCTTGCTTAGCCATGCTTAGCTGTCAGTTCTGGTTCATCTAGATGATGTACCAGATGCAGAGAATCTAGTATGACAGGAGAACATGCTGAGATGAGATCAGTGGTAAAGGTTAAACATGTTAAGGCTTGTATTGGAGGCCACGATGGGATGTGGTTTTTGTAGTCCCATGCTCGCCACCACTAGGAACCAAGTTCTTTCCTTTGGACCAAGACGAGCATACAGCCACACGGGGTTTATGGGGACCTCACGATTAACTAACTTTCCTAGTAGATTCCATGAGTCACCTAGTTCGGGCGTTCCATTTGCCATATGCATTTAAAATGTTTTCGAAAGTGGAGGTGAAGGAGGTGCATCATAACAGGTATGGAAGCATGGACCGGGTTGCTTAGGGTCGATGGAGGCCCTGATAAACCAACCTTGCCCACATCTCTAGCGACCGGCTTCGGGATTTGACCCGTTACGGTGGAACCATCCTTAGGGTGTGACTAATGATCTCGGCAAAGCAAGGTAAAATGGTCGTGTCCAATCACCCTCTGCCAGCACACCAAGGAAGTGTGTCAAGTGGCGCTAAGAGTCGGTTGGTACGTGTGGGTAAAGTTGTGCACCCCTGTAGGGTTAAATCTTTTCGAAAAGTTGTGTTTACTGTTATGAACGCTTGGTGACCAAATTCTAAAATCATAGAGAACATTAACCTAATTGTAAAACTTGGAGGTTTCAACATGTGCTTAAGGATGCTTCCTCTTGGGTACGAGGGGGTGATCCTAGTTGTGAGATGAGGATTACTTTGGTGGATATCAAGATGATGTTTAATTCTTGGGAGATGTTGCTCTCTTATCCCCTTTTAAAATGTTCTAATTAGACGAGCTTCTTCTCCCTCTTGTTTCATAAACAAAGATGGCTTTATGCAAAATAACCCCACCAGCCATAAGATTTGTGGAGTACACCCTGTGCTCACCCTTGCTTTGTTGATATTTTTGTAGTAGAACTAGTGTTCCATGAAGACGAGATTCATACGACATCGACACCAATGAGTAGCTTGGGGTTCCCGGCCGGCAGCCTGGAATCTATGTGCTGGGACGTCATGGTTATGCTCCAGGCCTTTTAGGCAATTTTTTAAGTTTGTTATACTTAATAGCATAATTTGCCTTCCGTTGTTTGATGTTTGTGGTTAGTGATCTCTGCTTGTAATATTTTGTATCTTCGCTCAGTTATGAGCTTGCTATAACAATTTTTGTGTTGCAGGGTTACTGTTGTGTTACTGATTTCGCACTGGATATCCTCGAGCTCTAGGTTAAGATTATGTCAGGCTAAGGTCTAGATTTGTTTAACCCGGATCCCGGGGGTGTCACAATTCCACTACATGCAAGTGGTGCAGGACCAATTTCTAGCAATGTTAGATCTACTCGAGGGACCCCTTGACTCATGGAAGTTACTTGCAATAGGGCCCAGTTGGAAGTGAGATTGAGAGCGTTGTGTAAAAATGGGAAATGTCTTATTAAAATCAAGTGGCAATAAATTGCAGCGACCCGTCGACAACCGTGCACTCGATGAACCCGTTGCCTTGTGCATGTGTTGTATTAGCAGTAGTAGGCTTTTCAGACTTGATTAAAGATGACATGATGTGTTGACGACTTTTTCCATGGACGGCTTCATGTTCCTTCTTGGAGAAGTCTCGCTGAGGGAGATGTCCATGTTGTCTCATGCTGTACTATGAAGGCCATGATGTGTTCAACAATCCTTGTTGGATCACACAGGATCAACGGTTGGTGCACATGATCCGCGTGACAACTGTAAGAACCAATCAGCGCATAGCAGACAGAGTGAGCACAGGTTTGTGCTTCTACGAAAGAGAGAGAGAGAGGCCAAAACTGAGTAGTATAAAAATGGAAAGTGAGTGTCTTGTACAATGAAATACATTGTGGCATACATCAAATTATGCCAAGATAGATCCACTAGAGTTCATTGGATGTGTGTTCTTCTCATAAACCACATGGATCCGCTAGAGTACATTGCATGTGTGTTATCGTCATAAACCACATGGATCCACCAGTGTCATTGCATGTGTGTTCTTTTCACAAACCACATATGGATCCACCAGTGTCATTGCATGTGTGTTCTTTTCATGAACCGCAACTAGAGTCAGTGAATGTATGTTCTTTCACAAACCACACTTGGATCTACCAGAGTCATTGCATGCATGTTCTTTTCATATATAACAGCTAGTGTCAATGCATGTCTATTCTTTTAATACACCACACATGGATCCACCAGAGTTATTGGATGCATGTTATTATCATAAACATAGTTAGAGTCATTGCATGTCCGTTCTTTTCAAAAACCACATATGGATCCCCCAGTGTCATTGAATGTGTGTTCTTTTCCTAAAACACATATGGATCCACTAGTGTCATTGCGTGTGTGTTCTTTTCAAGAACCACGGGTAGAGTCATTACATGTCTCTTCATTTCACAAACCACACATGGATTCACTAGAGTCATTGTAAATGTGTTCTTTTTACAAACAACACATGGATCCACCAGTTGTCATCGGATTGATGACAAGTATGCCATGAGGGGTCCTCCAAGCGTGCAGAATAGAGGGGTGTGAGACATACGGTGTTCTGGGATGGTGGGCACAAAAGTTTACCCAGGTTCCAATCCACCGGCTTTGGGCAGATCGTACTCCTACTAGCAATCTAGTAATACGGCAGAGCGAGAATATGGGTTACAAGGGATTTTCCTGTGCGAGTTGAGTTTGTAGACTATTGTGAGGGTGCCCTAAAGGCTTACCCTAGGACGGCTTATATAGATATCCGGCCTAGGGTTTACAGGAGAGACCTATCCGGCTACGACTAAGAGTCGGTTACAGAGTACATCTTGAACTACAAGTAACATAACAGACCTATGTTGGTAAGCCTTCTAGGCCTTCCCGTAGCCGGACTAGACTCCGTCTCTTCTCCCTGACTGGGCCACTCGTGAAGCAAAGCTCTAAACCAAAGTGGGCCACCATAGTTAGTGAGGCATAGTGAGGATACCTAGAAAGTATATCCCCAAGAGCAGCCCCCGGAAGCCTCCAAGATCCAAATTCGGATTTCATCATCGTCTAGCTTGATATTCGGCTTGTAGAATCTTGAAGGGTTCGTGAAACTTCAAAAGAAAGGATAAAATCCGGGTCTCAAAATGAGTCAGGCCTATGAATATATTATTCGGTTTTCCAGCTTGAAATTCAAACTAAGCCGGAACTTGGTCTATGACATAACCTGACACCAGTCATGGTCAAGTCACGTCACTAACGGACATTCCCATCAGCACGACCGTTGGTGGGTTAGCCCTTTGTGGAACCAAGGCGTTGTTTTAATGCGTGCATGAAGATCGAGGCGGCGTAATCATCATGGGGAAGTTACCCAGCTCCTTCCACGATGCGTGGCATGTTTTTACTGTTGCGTTTACAGGATATAAGTGGTTGCGATTTCTTTCCCTCTCCTTCACTAGCATTTGCGCCCCTTCCTTCCTCTCAACGCCTCCCACGCACAGAGCTCCTCCGCCTCCCAAAAATCCTCTAGCGCCACCCATCCCATGTCACCGACATACCGATAAATGGTTGAGGATTCATCCTCCGGCATGGCGGCGACAGCAGCAACGGTGTCGACAGCGAAGAAGGAGAGCTTTCGCGGGGTCTGGATCCCCTACGTCTTGGATGACGCCAAGCTCCACGTCGTTGAGAATGAAGGACTTCTCCACGCCGGCGACTAGCAGAGTGGCTACGGCCAAACCATCCCCACTCCTCGCGCCGACGAGAAGGTGCACTTCGGCACCCCCCTCGACAGAGGTTTGAGCTTTCAACCCTTAGACTTCTTCTCTGAGGTGATAGATTACTATGGAGTTCAACACCACCATCTCCCCCTAACTCTCTCTTAAAAATAAGCGCTTACGCTTATTTGTGCGAGGGGTATCTCGGCATTAGGCCAAATCTCATTATCTTCCAGTTTTATTTCCATACCCGGAGAAACTCTATCACTGCCCGTTATCCATACATTACCGGGACTCTTAGCTTTTCCGTTAGGAGAGAACACATCTATCCCTGGATTAAGGCTAGCGAGTCGGTAAAACAGTGGACATCCACCTTTTTCTATCACAAGGATATTCCTGCTCCCGGCAAAGCTAATGATTTTGCCGGGTTTTTTCGATGGTGCCGCCACACCCCAAGAATCCTGGGACACAGATCCGCCGACTCTCAGTGATGAACTTCTTCTTGCCGAAAGGTGGATTGAATATATGATGAAGCACCAGGGCCTCAAGGGGTCTAACTTGATTTACTACTTGCTGGCATGCTGGATCCAGCCCCTCCAACACCATGGTGACCGGCTTATGCACTCCATTACGGCGTCCAAGAAGGACACTCTCCGGATCTGCTCCCGTCCTTACACGGAGAAGGAATATGAGTCCCAAATCAAATGGTTGATTAGGGAGCGGATCGAGAGGAAAATCCCAGAGCTATCTTTCGACATGCATACGGCTGAAGATCCTGTGGTACCGGTACGTTTCCAGCAGTAACTCGAATTATGTGTTCATCTTTATGTTACTGTCTCTTTTCGGAATACTGAGATATTTCTTTTTCTCAGCTTGCTGACCTCCCCGAGTCGGAGCTTTCTCCTTTCAAGGTATATCCTCCTGAGATCTCTCAGGATGATGGAGAGCTGGTTCCATTATCAGAGACCTTTACCCAAAAGCATATGGCTCCGACTCTGGCTATTGGCACCATGGAAGCGCCCATTGTGAAGAGGTAACTTTCCTCACAAGGTTTATGTATTATATTTCTTAATTCTTTCCGAGGTGTAATGTTCTTTGTTCTATTACCTCCTCAGAGCTAGACAACTTACCAAGGGAAAGGGGAAATGAGGCTAGTCGAAGCCCCTGTGCCTGTCAAAGCTGAATTTGACTACTCCTGCCATAGCACCTCCGACTCCTGCCCCCCAGCCTTCTGCAGTGCCGCAGATTACTCCATCTCCTACCGTCATAGAAGATCAGGGTCAACAATCAGAGCCAGCGATCCTCGGCTCGCAAACTGACGTCACCATGGGTGACTCAGGTTTTGATAAGGGTGAACCCTCTTCGGGTAATGATCCAACGGCTAGCCCAGCAATGCTTGGAAAGCCGGAACATTACCGCCGAGGAGGAGGCACAAGAAGCAGAGGATGTCAAGTACTCCGAAATCCTTGAGCAGATCCGTATTTGCGACGAGGGGCTGAGAACTGGTGTGCTTACTTTATTTCATATCATATCCTCTAGCCCCGAAGAATGAAGTTGGATAGCCAATCCAGATTTATGCTTCCCTAGGATGTCAAAGAATGAACTAGTGTAGCCCCCAAGGCTCGTGCTGATATTAGTAAAAAATTTGGCCCGAGTCTTTAGTAGACTTCTGACTCTAGGTATTCTGACTTACAGAAAGTTAATTCGTATAACCAGGAATTTTTGAAGAATACCTGCAAGAAGCGGAGAGAGATCAAAGCTCTCCTTCTTGAAAATGCTCAGTTAAAAGTGTCAAGGTATGAGGCTGAAGATAAACATTTCAATCCTTTAACCTTGCTCTTTCTTTCATAGTCGAATTATATATTCAACAGTTGCTCTTTTTGCTTACAACACTAGTCAAACAATCATGTGCTATGATTGAAGAAGCCAAGAATCTGAAGACCCTAGAGGTGTAGAACACCGACTTACGTCGGGAGCTGGACAAGTTGAATGCGGATCATGAACAAAGCATTGCGCAAGTTCTTGAATCCTCTTCTATGGCCACCGAAGAACGTGATCGAAGGATCGCGGCCCAGGATCAAAGGATCTTGGATATCAACGATGCGTTGTTTAGAGAGAAGGACATCACCGAGGCACTCCGGGCTGAACTCCAGAGCCTTAGGGAAGAGAAGACCAAAGTTGATGATGTCATGTTTCCTTCTTTCTGACTTTCTTCCTTTTCCGACTCTTGGAGTTCGGATATATTTACTAACCTTTTGCATTACATGCGCAGCTCCTCTGAACTTACTATATTCTGCCTCCACAGAGTCTCGCACTAGCCGGCTTACACAAGTCGGTGATTTGCTTCATGACTTCCACCACTCCTTGGAGGATATTAGCAAAGTTCTCAAGGTTCCGGATATTAATAAAATGTCCGGCCTTGACGTCCGAGGCAAGGCCAGGAGATGCTCCAACTCATCCAGGACTGGAACATGTCCTATGCATGAACCACAGCACAAAACGCTCTCACCATGGTTATAAGCCACCATGGAAGTCTGGCAAGTAACCAGAGGGTATTTGATTGTGGATGAAGACGGACAGGAGCAAGACATCAAGGCCATCATCGACTCCTGTGCCGACTATGGGTGTCACGTAGCTGACTTGACCAGCTCCAACACTCGTTTCTTCACTCGCATAGAGACGCCTCCTCCGCCTGCCGAATTAACAGCTGAAGTCTCCGATGATGAACAAACCGTTTCAGATTTGGACGTCTCGGAGAGATATCAAGGCGAGGTTGATGTCTCCAGTGAGCCAGCAGCTCCTACCTCTCCTCCTGCATCGTAGATCACTAGAAAAAAACTTTGTGTTATTCTGAAAAAAATTCGAGTTGTAAATAAGTAGTTAAATAATTTTGTTGGTGCTAAGATTTACTACTTCTATTTAGCACTTTTTGGCTTTATACTTATCATGCCTGAAATTTTTACATAAGCACTTTTTATTTTCCCTATAGTTATTGTTTATCTGGTTTTCTGCCTCGTCCCTTTTGTGAGCCGGCCAACCTTCAACATGGAAACTTTGCCGAGAAATGGAGCTTAATTGCTAAACCAGTTTAAACTCGGAAACAAAGCCGGCATCCAGTACCAACAATTCACTACTCGGAAAATGCCTGCATCCGGCAATCGGATAAATAACCAAAGTAAAACTAGAAAATTTAGATTTATACCCGAAGGTAGCATTTTTTAGAATCATAAATCTTAACCAGAACAAACATGAGCATAAAGTACTTTCAAGTATTCTGGGATTTTTGACTGTGACATGTTCATTCGGAAACAAGATGGTAATATAAAACTTCTCAGAGAAAATGAGGCAACCAATACTTTATTTCTCACTGAACATGTACACATATATAATTACAAAGAAAGATAAATTAAGAATAAAAGCGACGTAGTTGAGCAATATTCCATGGTCTGTCTAATTCTTCCATGTTTGTACTGCCTCCATATCTCTTTCTTTTCTTAGTAGAAGGTCTTTCTTTAACTGGCCATATATCAGGTAGATAGTAAAAACCATTGTTCAATACTCGACTAACTAAAAAGGGCCCATATATCAATTTGTGCTTTCTTTTCTTCACAAGCCGGAGAACCAAGTCTCCCTTATTGAAAGACCGGTTTCTGACTCTCTAGCTATGATACTTGCGTAACTTCTGCTGATAGGCTGTCGATCTCATCTCAACAACGACGCGAACTTCTTCGATTAAATCGAGATCATTTCGTCGAGAAATTTCGGCATCCTCTTCAATATACGTAGCAACTCGGGGAGAAGTATGAATCAAATCACTAGGACAAACTGCTTATGCACCATAGACCAAGAATAAAGGTGTGTATCTAGTTGACCTGTTCGGAGTTGTTCGTAAACTCCATATCATAGAAGGTAATTCCTCTGCACAAGCCCCCACAGCACGTCATAGTGGTGCTTCGAGTCTTGGTTTTAGGCCTTGTAGCATTAAACCATTTGCTCTTTCGACTTGTCCATTAGCCTGTGGATGTACGACTGACGCAATGTCAAGCCGGATATTTTGTTCGTTATAGAATTCGGCAAGCTCTCCCATGGAAAAGTTACTCCTGTTGTCCATGATAATGCTATGTGGATACCCGTATCGGATTATGACATCCTCAACAAATCTTCTAGCTATTGCTCCATCACAACTAGTGACGGGTTTAGCCTCAATCCATTTTGTGAATTTATCCACCATCACTAAGAGGTGAGTAAATCCACTTGGATCCCGTTTAAATGGTCCCACCATCTCAAGCCCCCAGACCGCGAAAGGCCATGTTATAGGTATTGTTCGCAACTGATCACCCAGAACATGAGCTTGTTCGGCGTACTTTTGGTAGCCTTTGCACGTCTTGACCAGCCGTTCGGCATCTGCCTTGGCTGTAAGCCAGAAAAAAACGCGTCAAAAAGCTTTTGCCACTAAAGATTTGGCTACAGCATGATGTCCGCATTCGCCTTCATGGATTTCTCGTAAGATTTCCACTCCTTCTTCTGGAGATACACAGCACTGAAAGACACCAGATACACTCTGCTTGTAGAGCTCAACACATACTATAGTATAGGTTTTTGCTCGTCGGACGATCTGCCGGCTCAGAACCTCGTCTTCGGGTAATTTACCATCTACCAAGTAATCAAGGTAGGGTTGAGTCCAGCAAGGAATTACAGCTAGAACTACTACTAAAGGTGAGTCGTATTTGGTCGAATATTCTTCGTCTACTCCTTTTATAGAGGGAACTTTGAGGTGCTCTAAGAAAGCGCCATCCGGGACCTTTTTCCGTGCAGAGCCTATTCGAGATAATGCATCTACTTCCTCATTTTCTGTTCGAGGGATGTGTTGAGCCTCAAACTCTTCGAACGATTTAGATAGTTCATCCACGACAGCTCTATATGCTGCCATGTGCTTATTTGCATTACAGATATCCGACACTTATTGAACAACAAGATCCGAACCTCCATAACACATTAATAGTCGGATGCCGATGTCCTTAGCGATCCGGATTCCATGCAGCAGTCCTTTATATTCGGCAATGTTATTTGTTATCGTGAGGTGAATCTGCAACACATAGAAAAGTTTATCACATTGGGGTGATTTGAGCACTATGCCAGCGCTCGAGCGCCTTAGACCCCTCAAAGTGTAAGGTCCAGTATTCCAACTCAGGGAGGGTCATATTCTCCATTGTCTCTGTCCAATTAGCGATTTGATTTGGGATTTGATTTCTGTACAAGGTTTGTCCTCAATGTCGAAAGCTGAGAGCTTTATTCCCCATTTTGCGACACGTCATGTAGCATCGCTGTTGTTAATTATATATCTCATGGGAGCTGTGCTCACCACGGTAATTTGATACTCCTAAAAAAATGTCGTAACTTACGGGATGCAAAAAACACACCATAAGCCAGCTTTTGACAGTGCGGATACCGCTGCTTTGATTCAGTTAGGACCTCGCTGAGATAGTAAGTCGGACGTTGCACTAGGTGTTCCTGATTTTCCTCTGGTCTCTCCACCACCATGATAACACTGATGACTCTATTTGTCGCAGCGAGATAGAGCAACATCGGTTCCCGTGGTTCCGATGCTGCAAGGATAGGAGCATATGAGAGTACTGCTTTCAGGTCTTGTAGTGCAGCTTCAGCTTCATCAGTCCAAATGAACTTCTTGGTCTTTTTCAAGAGCTTGTAAAGTGGTGTGGCTCTTTGACCGAGCCGGCTTACAAACCGACTGACTACAACAATGCAACCAGTTAGTCTTTCAATGTCCTTCACGGGAGTTGGCCTGGAAATATTGAGTATAGCCTTTATCTTGTCCTGGTTCACCTCAATGCCTCTTTGAGACACAATATAGCCTAACAATTTTCCGGCTGGTATTCCAAAGAAACACTTCTTCGGGTTAAGCATTATGTTGTATTTTAGTAAGTTGGAGAACGTTTCCTCCAAGTTGGAATTTAAGGTTTCCTTGTTTTTGGACATCACCACAATGTCGTACACATATGCATGTACATTGCATCCAATTTGGTCATGGAGGCAACGCTGCATAGTACGCTGGTATGTAGCTCCTGCGTTTTTTAGCCCAAAGGGCATTGTAACGAAGCAGAAGGTTCCGAAAGGGGTTATGAATAAAGTTTTGACTTTGTATGATTCCTTCATCTGGATTTGGTGATAACCGTAATATGCGTCGAGAAAACATAGGAGTTCTGAGCCTTCCGTGGAACCGATAACTTGATCAATTCTAGGCAGAGCGAACGGATCTTTGGGACAAGCCTTGTTGAAGGCAGTATAATCAACACAGTTGTGTCCTTTTTAGGGACCATTACAGGATTGGCCGACCACTCAACGTGGATGACCTCTTCTATGGATCCTGCTAACTCGAGTCGGGCTAGTTCCTTAGCTATTGCCTTATGCTTTTCATCACCAAAACGTCGTAGGGACTGTTTGACGGGTTTAGCGTTCGAGTGTACATTTAGAGAGTGCTCGGCAAGTTCCCTAGGTACTCTGGTCATGTCAGATGGCTGCCATGCAAAGATATCTTGATTTGCTTGGAGGAACATGACGAGCGCACTTTCCTATGTGCTATCTAGGCCTACACCTATCTAGGTCACCTTGGAGGGGTCAGGATCCTTCAACGACGTCATCTTTGTCTCTTCCGATGCCTTGAACTAGGGATTCATATTTTTCACCTCCTTCTTCGTCGCGGGCATCTTGGAAGGATCAATGGTTTTCTTGATCTCCTGGTACTCCTAGGCGTGCAGCACGACTTCAGCAAAGGTGACATTTCCATCCTCGCACTCTCGTGCCTTCTTAGGGTCTCCCCTGATGGTGATCACGCCTTTGGGACATGGAATTTTCATCAGATTGTAAATGTAACACGGACGAGCCATAAAAGCATAGTAAGCCAGACATCCGAATATAGCGTGGTACACGCTCTTGAACGGGACCACTACGAAGGAAAGTCCCTTCGTCCGATAGTTCTTTGGAGTTCCAAAAGTAATATCCAAAGTAATCTCTCCTAGGGAATTTGCTTCTCTTCCTAGGACAACTCCATGAAAGATCACAGAGCTGTGATTCAACTGCGTCTCTGAGATCCGCATCTGGCGTAGCGTTTTGACATACAGAATATTGATGCTTCTACCGCCGTCGATGAGAGTCTTGGAGAAACCATAGCCGTCAATAAGTGGATTGACGACTAAGGCATATTTTCCTCGCCTGTGCAACTTAGGCGGATGATCAGCACGGTCAAAGGTGATTGCTACTTCCAACCAATCCAAAAATTGTGGGACAGCCGAAACAGTTGCATTGAGCTCATGCATAACTGCTTTCTTGACCTTAGCTGGTTGAGGTCCAAGGAAGGTGACGTAAGTGTCTTTCTTTGTTGGGAAGTTTTCCTTTCCATCCGGCTTGGGATTTGAAGGGTCAGCTTCCTCCTTGTCGGAATCTTCCTTGGTATCCTTCTCTTTTTCAGGATTCTTCTTTCCCTTCTTCCGCTTAGCCCTGTAGATGAGCCCCCACTAGCATCTAAGTGATGCACACATGGGTTGTTGACAATCTCGGCCCTGGAATAGGTTTTGCCAGGTTGTTAGTATCCTCTACCCTGGACTCTTGATGTCCTACGTTCGCATCTGAGGCCACCGCCGTGCCCTCCTCATTCTCCAGAATCAAAAGTAGCAGTGACCACTTCCGTTTCCATGTTGGGCTTTTCTTCCGAGGTGTTCTTGCGCTTCTGAGCTTGTTGCTTTGGTTGTTTTGCCGACTATGGCACCGCTAGGGCGTTCAGTAATCCCTCTGCATCGTCGTCAGCATCTGCATACTTGCTCGTTGTTTCTATCATCTCTCCCAGATTAGTGACCTTATCGCACTTTAAGCGGTGATGTAGTAAACCAATTGGGAGTCCTGCAATGAAAGCTTCAATCGCAGTTTGGTCATTTACTCCTTCATAGGACTTTTTGGTGTCAATCCATCATCCGAGGTAATCTTGGGAAGTTTCTCCGGCTTTCTGGGTGCAACGCGGTAGGTCTCCTACCATACAGGGCCTCTAATATGTGCCTTCAAAATTCCAAAAGAACACGCTTTGCATGTCATACCAGTTGTGGATGGTATTCTCCGGAAGTTCATTGAGCCATGATCGTGCCGTCTTTCACAACATAAGTGGGAGATATCGGGTTGCGACCAAGCTGTTACCGCCTTTGGCGATGCAGCAAGCCAGGCAAAAATCCTGGAGCCAAGTATCTGGCGAGGCCACACCATCGTAGGCTTGGATGTGTCTTGAGATAGCAAATCCTTTCGGGAAGTGTGTTTGTCAAATTCATGGTCCAAAGCATTTTGGGCCCACGTATATATCATCGTTGTCATAGCGCTGCGCCTCTATGTTAGAGTTGAGCCGGTGCCCTACGTCACTTGGTGACAGGGAGCACCGTCTTGGTTGTTTGCTATAGATGCGATGCCTTGGAGCCGAACTTTGGTTTCTGCCACCACCTCCTCTGCCAAGACGCCCTCCCTAGCCTCCTTAAGAGCCGTTTTGATAGCTGCTTGGTGGAGAGGGTGGAGCAGGTGGATTTTTTCCGGCTCATCTCCGGCCTCCATCCGAAGCGTCATTATTCTGGTTCTAGGGAGTGTCTTCGTTGCGATGAGCCCCCTACCGGCTTGACTCGGCATGGTGTCCATCGTTCCTTTGTCTGTTACTCCCACCACGACGGGGTTCAGCCAGACGACTTGAGTGTCTAGGAGGTGGCATTCTTTGACGGTCCTCCTCCCGACGTTTCTCTTTATCTTCTTCCTGTGATTGTTCGACTCTTGCCGAGGAGGATTTCTCGGATAAAGTGCAGCAATCACTTCTTGGTCCGCGGCTAGAGAAATGTTGCGCCGGTCACATGCGGTTCTGTGGCGCTGTCCTGAAGATCCGGTTCTTGAGTAGTTGTCTTCCTGACGGTCAGAACAGTGATGTTGTTCCGGAACCCGTTGGGGTCTTACAACCTTCCAGCCGGATCCATGCGACATTGGTAGAATTGAGAGACCAGTTTTCCGCTTCCGGATTTCGCGACCTTCTGCTGCTCCAGACCCTTGGTGAGTAGCTTTATGCCCAACCCGACTTGTTCTGGGCCTAGATTATTTGCCAGGATATCTCGAGTTGTGGCAGTGTTTTGTACTGGTGTTGGGTACACCAAATCTCCCTTGCTATCGAGTCGAGGCATCCCTCGGTCTCCCTCAAAGAGAACCTTGTGGACTTCCGGAAATTGATTGCCACGCTTGTGGTGTTTCCGGGTCTTCTGATGCTGTACAGAGATATACTTCTCCGCAGTAGATATGCGCTTCTTCTCTTCCTCGATGTTGTTGGCTTCATCTAGGAGCACTTAGCGACGCGCTTCTAGGGCATGAGCCCTTTCTTCTAGCTCTTCAGTAGTAAGTTCTGCAGCTGTAGGGGTATGTGTAGTTAGAGCAGCATCGATGAGTTTATGGGTACCTGCAGTGACCACGTGTCCATCCACCAAAGATTCTTTGGGCTCTTCTAGGATAAGTGCTCCATCTGAGTCTTCCTCATATTCCTCGGCAATCACTTCCTCTGTTGGAAGTTCTTTTGTCGGGGTCTTGTTCTTCGTGTTCTTCTTCTTTGCCTTCTTGGCAGCGCCGGTAGCAAAGATGGCGGTGG
Organism: Avena eriantha; assembly: GCA_910589775.1. NCBI lineage: Eukaryota > Viridiplantae > Streptophyta > Magnoliopsida > Poales > Poaceae > Avena > Avena eriantha. The sequence goes on from OU342741.1 coordinate 234,482,064, forward strand.
GTCTGTTTCTCGGAGTCAAGATCTGATCGGTACTTTCGGACATCTGGACGTCAGGATTGTCTCCCAGATCCATGTCATCCTGCGCTTTGGGAGAGTTTTCTCTGGATCCTTCGTCCATGGCTTCTCCTTCTTCTGCAGCTTTGGAGTTGAACTCCTCTTCATATTCCACGGAGAACTTTCAGAAATCCACCAACGTCATCGAGTCATCCGAAGATGCCGGTACATCGGTGTTTGTCCAGATCTCCTCCAGCACCGAGTCTTTGTTGTCTCTAGCATCGGCAGAGCCGGATCCGGATCCAACATATCCAACAAAGTGCGACGCGTGTGTCCTAAGGTAGTTGCGGCTTTCCTCGAAAATCTTGATGGTCTCGAGAACCTCATCCATGTTTGCACCTTGCATCATCATGCGCCTCAATGTATGCCTCAGGAAAGGTTGGTCTGTTCCGGCATTAGCAGAGCCGGAACCAAGGGTGTTGTCTTGCTCCTCCTATATTTGGCCTGGCTAGGGAGATCCACTCCAGATTCGACTTACACCGCAAGATTTGTTTCAGGTTCAGCTTTCTCCACTATCTCGGCAACAAGTGCGGGCTGGGTGGGATTAGGGTTTTTTGAGATCCGAAACTCTGCCGCCTCCGCGGACAAAGTGGACCCAGAGATTTCTTCTGCCTCTATCATCACCACTAGGGTGTGTGGGGCTGGTTCAGTGAAACCGATGTACACATTGATCTCGCCAAAAGACATGATGGTGTAGGCAGTCACAGCCTCCCTAGCCGGAATCCAGGTTTCGTCGAGAACGATGAGAGGGACGTCATTGGCATAAAGGACGCGATCGACAGCGGTGGTCTTGCCGATTGTGAATCATATAGATTCCGCTCGGAACACAGATCCGAAGCTCACATGCCCCATGGTGGGCGCCAACTGTCGTTGGATTAATGACAAGTACGCCATGAGGGGGTCCTCGAGGCGTGCAGAAGAGAGGGGTGTGAGACGTATGGTGTTCCGGGACGGTGAGCACACGAGTTTACCCAGGTTCAAATCCGCCTGCTTTGGGTATATCTTACTCCTGCTAGCAATCCAGTAATACGTCAGAGCCGGAATATGGGTTACAAGGGTTTCTCATGTGTGAGTTGAGTTTGTAGACTATTGTGAGGGTGCCCTAAAGGCTTAACCTAGGACGGCTTATATAGATATTCGGCCTAGGGTTTACAGGAGAGACCTATGCGTCTACGACTAAGAGTCGGTTACAGAGTACATCTTGAACTACAAGTAACATAACAGACCTATGTCGGTAATACTTCTGGGCCTTCCCGTAGCCGGACTGGACTCTGTCTCTTCTCCCTAACTAGGCCACCCGTGAAGCAAAGCTCTAACCTGAAGTGGGCCACCCTGGTCAGTGAGGCACAGTGAGGATACCCGGAAAGTATATCCCCAACACCATTGTCATTGCATGTGTGTTCTTTTCATGAACCACAACTAGAGTCAGTGAATGTCTGTTCTTTTCATAAACCACATGAGCATGTATGTTCTTTTCATAGACCACATATGGATCCACCAGTGTCATTGCATGTGTGTTCTTTTCAAGAACCACATATGGATCCACCAGTGTCATTCCATGTGTGTTCTTTTCATGAACCACAACTATAGTCGGTGAATGTTTGTTCTTTCCAAAACCACACATGGATCCACAAGAGTCATTACATGCCTATTCTTTTCATAAACCACAGTTAGATTCATTGCATGTGTGTTCTTTTCACAAACCACATAAGGATCCACCAGAATCACTGGATGTGTGTTCTTTTCACAAACCATACATGGATCCACAAGTGTCATTGCATGTGTGTTCTTTTACAACACCACATGAGGATCCACCAGTGTCATTGTATGTGTGTTCTTTTCATAAACCACATGAGCATGTGTGTTCTTTTCACAAACCACCTATCGATCCACTAGAATCATTACATGTGTGTTCTTTTCACAAACCACATATGGATCCACTAGAGTCATTGCATGTGTATTCTTTTCATGAACCACATATGGATCCACTAGAGTCATTGCACGTGTGTTCTTTTCATGAACCACAGCTAGAGTCATTGCATGTCTGTTCTTTTCACAAACCATAGCTAGAGTCATTGAATGTGTGTTCCTTTCATGAACCACAACTAGAGTCAGTGAATGTATGTTCTTTTCATAAACCACATGAGCATGTGTGTTCTTTTCACAATCCACATATGGATCCACCAGTGTCATTGCATGTGTGTTCTTTTCATGAACCACAACTAGAGTCAGTGAATGTCTGTTCTTTTCAAAAATCACATGTGGATCCACCAGAGTCATGTGCATGCCTATTCTTTCCATGAACCACAGTTAGAGTCATTGCATGTCTATCCTTTTCACAAACCACATAGGGATTTACTATAGTCATTGGATGTGTGTTCTTTTCACAATCCACATATGGTTCCCTAGTGTCATTGCATGTGTGTTGTTTTCACAAACCACATGAGGATCCACCAGTGTCATTGGATGTCTATTCTTTTCATAAACCACATGAGCATGTGTGTTCTTTTCACAAACCACATATGGATCCACAAGTGTCATTGCATGTGTGTTCTTTTCATGAACCACATATGGATCAACCAGTGTCATTGCATGTGTGTTCTTTTCATCAACCACATATGGATCCACCAGTGTCATTACATGTGTGTTCTTTTCATGAACCACAACTAGAGTCAGTGAATGTCTGTTATTTCACAAACCACATGTGGATCCACCAGAGTCAGTCCATGCTTGTTCTTTTCTTAAACCACAGTTAGAGTCATTGCATGTGTGTTCTTTTCACAAACCACATAAGGATCCACCTGAGTCATTGGATGTGTGTTCTTTTCACAAAACACAGATGTATCCACCGGTGTCATTGCATGTGTGTTCTTTTCACAAACCACATGAGAATCCACCAGTGTCATTGGATGTGTGTTCTTTTCATAAACCACATGATCATGTGTGTTCCTTTGACAAACCACATATGGATCCACTAAATTCATTGCATGTGTGTTCTTTTCACGAACCACATATGGATCCACCAGAGTCATTGCATGCGTGTTCTTTTCATGAACCACAGTTAGAGTGATTGCATGTCTGTTCTTTTCACAAACCATAGCTAGAGTTATTGGATGTGTGTTCTTTTCATGAAACATAACTAGAGTCACTGAATGTCTGTTCTTTTCATAAACCACATGAGAATGTGTGTTCTTTTCACAATCCAAATATGGATCCACCAGTGACATTGCATGTGTGTTGTTTTCATGAACCACAAATAGAGTTAGTGAATGTCTGTTCTTTTCACAAACCACATGTGGATCCACCAGAGTAATTTGCAAGCCTGATGTTTTCATGAACCTATTTAGATTCATTGCATGTCTGTTCTTTTCACAAACCACATAAGGATCCACTAGAGTCATTGGTTGTGTGTTCTTTTCACAAACCACATATGGATCCACTAGTGTCATTGCATGTGTGTTCTTTTCACAAACCACATGACGATCCACCAATGTCATTGGATGTGTGTTCTTTTCATAGACCACATATGGATCCACTAGATTCATTGCATATGTGTTCTTTTCATGAACCACAAATGGATCCACTAGTGTCATTGCATGTGTGTTCTTTTCATGAACCACAACTAGAGTCGGTGAATGTCTGTTCTTTTCACAAACGACATGTGGATCCACCAGAGTCATTTGCATGCCTGTTCTTTTCATGAACCATAGTTAGAGTCATTGCATGTTTGTTCTTTTCACAAACCATAAGGATCCACTAGAGCCATTGGATGTGTGTTCTTTTCACAAACCACATATGGATCCACTAGTGTCATTGCATCTGTGTTGTTTTCACAAACCACATAAGGATCCTGTAACATCCCAATTTCAGCAACCCTGATTTGTTGTCCAGAATGCAAAAATCAGGGGGAACAAAAACTTTTTCTTGCTTAATACTGAAGTGTTTGCTTGTTGTTTGAATATGCTCATGCATATGAATAGGTATTATATGATATACTCCTTACCTTAACACCAGTTGACAAAAGCTACTTCCTAAAACAGTCTTGGCTTAAATTCCATATTCTCAAATTTTCTGGCATTTCAAAACATGAGCCAAGATGCTTATGCAACCAAAAATATTTTAGTACCTTCTATTGACAAAACTATGGAGAGCTATATAACATAATCTCCTTATGTTTTCAAGACAGAACCTTCAACTATTCTTACCTCTAGATTCAACAAAACCCTTTTTCTAAAGCTTTTGAATTCTACTCTTGGTAGAGATACCAAAGACTCTCATCTTATTCAAACTCCAACCTATTTCAAAATACCCATCCTTACCTCAAGCTAAGCTTGGTGGTAACCCCAGTAGTAGTTGATTTGTTTGTAATATGAGTTGCCTTGATCTGTTGTTTGATGAATTGCCCTGATCTGCTGCTTGAATTGTCTACTTAGGAAATAGTATGAGCTACTCTAGGAGCTCATCTCTAGGATTAGGATGTTTCCAAATCCTCACACCCTAAGGAAGAATACAATCTGGATCTGATCCCTAGCTACTAGAAATCATCTTAAACCCCTTACCCAGATCCATTCTGTAGTGATCTATTCCAGAAGCTTCCAAGTCAATGAAGCCCAATATCAAGCATGAATCCCTCCTACTCAATCTACACTTCAACATCATCCACTTGATGATGCTTTGGGTACTTTGCAACCGATCAAAATCATTACCAACAACATTCTAGTCAAGATCCCCAAATCTACCAAATTTGGCCAAGTCTGGTAAACTATTTCCAACATCACCTTTCTGGATGTCTCCCTTTCTCAACCCTTGTGCGTTTTTGGAAATGCATCTGAACCACCTTGTTAACCATCCTAAGGACTACCAAGGCTCACTCTTGCCCTTGGTTAGATCATCCTCCTACCCACTTGTTCTTGATGGTTTTGTAGGCAAGAAAATAACTTTTCCTGCAGATCTAGTCAACATGCCTACTTTGGTATAAGCTCACACCACCATCCAACCTTCATTGGACCAACTATTTGCATGGTTGTGTTCTACTCATATATATCTATCATTACATTCATCAGTTATACCAATTGGATCATTGAGCTCATTAAACCCACAAGATTCTGAAGGCTAGCTGATAATCTGCTTTGGCAGGCTTATTTTGTTCAAAGTTTGAAAGCATGTCTTGGTGAGCTCAAGTAGGATCAAGCTCAAACCTCTACACCATTGCATTTTACATCACTTGGTCTATCCATCCATATGCCCCAGGCCCCAAGGGGAGATCTGAGCTCGAAGATCTAACCTGATTTATGTAGTATGAATTTAACCTCTACCCCATCTACCTTGATCATCAAGATTTATCAACAATTATCCATATTTATTATGGACCAAAACTACTTAATTCCCTTAATAGGCAAAATCTCCAAAACTCCTCTCATAAAGGAAAGTTTGTTTTTGCCAAAGCACTTCCCCAACTTTTGGCTCAATTGAGGTCAAACTATCATACCCCATCTTCCAACCTCAAAAATAACTAATTTTGAAGAGCTTTATTATTCCTTTTTGCACATTTTCTTAAATGGCTGAATTGGAATAATAATTGTTTTAAATACTTTTAATTCCCAATAAATCTTTGAAAAATTCTCCTAAGTGTGTATTTACATTTGGGACCATCTCACATCAAAAACTCCACCTGTCCAATGTAAATTTATCCAATGATCTTCTAGAAACTATTTCTATAGTTTTTGAATAAATGGGTTTAAGTGGACTTTAAATCTTTAGTAAAATCTCAAATAAATCCTGGAAATGTATCTTGACCCCATCTACCCCCCAGTACCATCTCCCTACCTTGTCTTACACAATTTATCAAATCTCCTTCACAAGAACCTATTTGCTAAATTTAGCAAACCTTGCTAGTATTGATTTAAATCAAGACCAAACCACCACCAATCTTGCAAGGCAATGCACCCTAACACCCAGCACTCATCTCTGGTCGTGATCACTGTAGCAATTACTATAGCATGCTTGTCCTTTAGTGCTTGGACACTAGTGTTTAACCCATGCGGGTGTCTTGGCATGTAAAACCCCTCTAGCAGCAGCTACTCCTCCTCTCTGACCAGCAGCCCGACCAGAAACCACCCTCCCTCGCCCACAACATCTTCCCTCTGGTTTCCATCCCGCTCCATGCCCTCTCCCATGGAACAAGTCCATCATGGACCTCCCCTCTCAGGTTAAATACCCCAGGCCACCCCATCTCCCCCTCTCTGGCTCATTTGCCTCCACACACTCCCAACTGCCTTCCCAGAGCATCCTCTCCCCCTTCCCTGCTCTGTACTGCTCGAGAAAGAGAGAGAAGAGATGCTTCGGCCATCTTCAAGAGCTCGAGCAGGGTGCTCCCTCCTCTGGCCCTCCCTCTGTGCATGTCCCTCTGTGGTGATCCCCTACTCCTCCTCTTTCTAACTGTGCCTCCCTCTCTTCTCAGGAATGGAAGGAACCACCTCGCTGGCGAGCTCCCGAACGATCTTCGTCGGCCACCACCGCGCGATCCACCTCCCGGCGTCGAACCCGCCCTCGCCGACCATCGTCGGGCTCGCCATCGAGCGCTGCGTTGCCTCCGCCCATCCTCGGCGCCTCCCCGCCGCCTAGATGAGCTCCCCCGCCGCCGCCAGAGCCCTCCTAGGGTTAGCTCCCCAACGCCCTGGAGAAAGGAGAACAACGACTCGGCACCGTCGATCCGGCCTCTAATCCTACGGCCCAAACGCCTCGGTACCCCTTCGCCCCTCCTAGCCGGTGACGGGTGGGTCCTCCCTGTCAGTCCCTTTGAATCCTATCCGTGCCGAGAGGTGCCTGAGTGGGCCAATTTTCCCTCAGCACGGCCCAAATGCCCTTGCAGATCCAGCCCACCACACCTTCTCCTCTTTTTCTTTTAGCAGATCTATTAATTCCAGAAACTACCTGCTAGGATTTAATCCAAATAAAAATGGAAACCACCATATTATGCCAGACCTAAATTCCTGGTAGTTCTCTGATGTTTTCTTAAACATGCAGAACTAGTCCCTTGCCAAAATTAATCTTTATTATTTGTTGGCAATTAATCCACTAGAATGTATCTTTTATACCAAATAAATTCCTTTGTGAGATAAGCTTACTCATTTGAGTTGAAACAAAGTCCTAATGAGAGGTATCTGACATACCTATCATCTAGCCTAGGTCCTATGCCAAGGTGATCAGAAGGATGCCCTTAACAAAAATAACAAAAATAGAAACTTTCTGCCTTGGATAAATTCTCTAGGTCAAACCAAGTGTGGTATTCCAAATACCTCTAGGTCAAACCAAGTGTGGTATTTCTGCAGAAAGGTATTCCAAATACCTACACTGTGCCCTTGGAATCAAATTACAAGCTACTGTAGATTAAATCTAGTGAAAAAGACAAGTTGTCTACAAAACTGCCTTTGGAAATTTCCAGAGGGCATTCTGGTAATCATATTGACTTGATTCCAACTCTAAGTGAATAAGCACATCAAGATCTACCTAACCGTCCAGGCAAATAATTTTTGGAGCTCTAGAACTCCTCTGGTGAATTATTTCCTAAAACTAGAGTCTTTTTCTATATAAAAATCACTATAAATCTTTTGTAATTGATAAAATAGTGAAACCACTTTTGTTGGTTTAATTTTATCAATACCTATCTGTTGGTATCATGTTTCTACAACGGTACCCTACAGAATATGGTCTTTCTCCAAAATCCATCTCTTAGGTAGTTTTTAGACTATAAATCCTAAGGGGTATTCATCCCCTTCTCCAAGGCCATCCCAATCTCCTATTTTCAATATTCCCAAAACCATCTGAGTATTAATCTGATATTATACATTTTTTGCTGTATTGTTTTGGTGATTACAAGCCTTGTGTTGATTGTTCCCTTGTTTGTTTGCATGTGATGTCTGGACAACGATAGTTGCGATGAAATCGGAGAGCAGGAGAAGTGGTAATTATTATTGGTATAATTGGGTTTTCTAAGAAGAAGTCCAGGGACACATTGCCATATTGTTGATCATCAAGCAAGCCACCTTCTTGCTCATAAAACTTGTCCTACTATTTTACTTATGCATGTTTTATCTACGGTTTATTAAAAACTGTATGGTTTTACTATATGTTGATATATATATATATGGTAGTGGTTTGGCTCCTCCAAACTATTACGCTTGGTACTACTAAGTACAACCCCCTTGGTGACCCTACTTGTCCCTAGTAGAATAGATGGTGTATATCACCATAACCCTTTGGAGACCCCCGATTTTGGCCGAAGCAAAGTTAGAGGATGGGAAGACCCCGGAAAAAGTTTTACCAAATGTTTTATGATAAAACCTTGGTGAAGTGGGACCTCCCAAGAGATGCTGAGAAATAGAAAGGTTTTGTTTTAAAAAATGTTGGAGGAGAACCGGAGGAAAAAGGTTTACGAAAACGCACCTGGTTCTTTGCAGTCTAGCTATAACAACTTAACCCTGTGCAACCACAGTACTCTGGATTGGGACACGGCTAGATTTGAAGGTGTTTATTCTGGTATAAGATGCCTCGTAACTACTATAGGGGATCAGGGATCCCTAGAGCGTGGGCCTTCTCCGATATAGGTCCATTGACCTGGAGAAGGAACAAAGGGTCGGCAGGCCTCCACACGTTACTATGAGCCCCTCATTGAAAGTGCGCACGTGAGACGTGCACTAAGCGCTCTGGTTGGTCCTCGCCCGACGTCCCGGTGTTGTGGGGATTAACACTCATAGGGGAGGCACTTATGCTGGAGTGGGCATCCGGAGAGTCTTGATCGGTTACTCGACCCACGATCGGTGAAGATCAGGGTAGGGTACCCGGATGATGTGGGTAAAGTGTACAACCTCTGCAGAGTGTAAATCTATTTGAATAGCCGTGTCCGCGGTTAAGGACGGGTTGGACAAACTTATGTAGAGCAGTGCTAGTTTTGTTTTCAAAAAGGATTTCGGAAAAGAAATGACTTTAAAAAGTTTTGACCATGGGATGGTCGGGAAGGATACCTGCTTTGACCATGGGATGGTCAGAGAGGTATGGAAGGAGTTTGGTCGTGGGACGACCTGAAAACGGGAACAAATGGGTGACCCAGTTCTAATGTTTTCCAAAACTTTCCAAAACAGTTTCCAAAATGATTTACAAAAGTTTTCAACAAAGATATGTAGATGCTATATCTACACGAGAAACTACTTAGGAAAGAATCCCTCTAGGAGCCCTCCTACTACTACAGCCATATTGCATATCCCCTTGTTATTACTACTCTCTTAAGGTGGTTTTCGAGTACATTCAAAGTACTCACATGCATTGTCCCTGGCTATTGACTTGGCCAGATCTCAAGAAGAAGACGTCGTTGGCGACTATGCGAGCTAGGACGTTCACCCAGTCAGTTGCTTGTAGGTGAAGGCATGGCTCGGGCTTTGCGTTTGATGAAGTCCGCTGCTGATTATTGATGTAGCAATACGGCATTTATGAAAGTCTTGTATTTTGGTATATTCTCGGAAGTTTGTAATGATACTTGTTGGTTATGTGCCATGACTAACTCATCATGGGATCGTGGTTGTATGCATAACAGGGATTCTCAGAGGATTAATCTGGGGGCCGCACAGATCCACAAGGGTCACTGGATGTATGTTCTTTTCATAAACCACATGAGCATGTGTGTTCTTTTCACAAACCACATATGGATCCACTAGAGTCATTGCATGAGTGTTCTTTTCATGAACCACATACGGATCCACCAGAGTCATTGCATGTGTGTTCTTTTCATGAACCACAGCTAGAGTCATTGCATGTCTGTTCTTTTCACAAACCATAGCTAGAGTCATTGGATGTGTGTTCTTTTCATGAACCACAACTAGAGTCAGTGAATGTCTGTTCTTTTCATAAACCACATATGGATCCACCAGAGTCATTTGCATGCCTGTTCTTTTCATAAACCACAGTTAGAGTCATTTTATATCTATTCTTTTAACAAACCTCATAAGGATCCACTAGAGTCATTGGATGTGTGTTCTTTTCACAAACCACATATAGATCCACTAGTGTCATTGCATGTGTGTTGTTTTCACAAACCACATATGGATCCGCAAGTGTCATTGGATGTGTGTTCTTTTCATAAACCACATGAGCATGTGTGTTATTTTCACAAACCACATATGGATCCACTAGAGTCATTCCATGTGTGTTCTTTTCAGGAACCACATATGGATCCACCAGTGTCACTGCAGTCGTGTTCTTTTCACGAACCACATATGGATCCACCAGAGTCTTTCCATGTGTGTTCTTTTTACAAACCACATATGGATCCACTAGAGTCATTGAATGTGTCTTCTTTTCATGAACCACATATGGATCCACCAGAGTAATTCCATGTGTGTTCTTTTCATGAACCACAGCTAGAGTGATTGCATGTATGTTCTTTTCACAAACCATACCTAGAGTTATTTGATGTGTGTTCTTTTCATGAACCATAACTAGAGTCAGTGAATGTCTGTTCTTTTCATAAACCACATGAGAATGTGTGTTCTTTTCACAATCCACATATGGATAGACCAGTGGCATTGCATGTGTGTTCTTTTCATGAACCACAACTAGAGTCAGTGAATGTCTGTTCTTTCCACAAACCACGGCTAGAGTCATTGCATGTTTATTCTTTTAATAGACCACACATGGATCCACTAGAGTTTTTGGATGCTTGTTGTTTTCATGAATACAGTTAGTGTCATTATATGTCTGTTCTTTTCACAAACCACATATGGATCCACCAGTGTCATTGAATGTGTGTTGTTTTCCTAAAACACATATGGATCCACCAGTGTCATTGCATGTGTGTTCTTTTCATGAACCACATCTAGAGTCATTGCATGTCTATTCTTTTCACAAACCACACATGCATCCACTAGAGTCATTGTATGCCTGTTCTTTTCATAAACCACATGTAGAGTCATTGCATGTCTGTTCTTTTCATAAACCACATGAGCATGTGTGTTCTTTTCACAAACCACATATGGATCCACTAGAGTCATTACATGTGTGGTGTTTTCACAAAACACATATGGATCCACTAGAGACATTGCATGTGTGTTCTTTTCATGAACCACATATGGATACACTGGAGTCATTGCATGTGTGTTCTTTTAATGAACCACAGCTAGAGTCATTGCATGTCTGTTCTTTTCACAAACCATAGCTAGAGTCATTGGATGTGTGTTCTTTTCATGAACCACAACTAGAGTCAGTGAATGTATGTTCTTTTCATAAACCACATGAGCATTGTGTTCTTTTCACAATCCACATATGGATCCACCAGTGTCATTGCAAGTGTGCTCTTTTCATGAACCATAACTAGAGTCAGTGAATGACTGTTCTTTTCAAAAATCACATGTGGATCCACCAGAGTCATGTGCATGCCTATTCTTTTCATGAATCACATTTAGAGTCATTACATGTCAATTCTTTTCACAAACCACATAGGAATTCACTATAGTCATTAGATGTGTGTTCTTTTCACAAACCACATATGGATCCACTAGTGTCATTGCATGTGTGTTCTTTTCACAAACCACATGAGGATCCACCAGTGTCATTGGATGTGTGTTCTTTTCATAAACCACATGAGCATGTGTGTTCTTTTCACAAACCACATATGGATCCACTAGTCATTTCATATGTGTTCTTTTCATGAACCACATATGGAACCACTAGTGTCATTGCATGTGTGTTCTTTTCATGAACCACAACTGGAGTCAGTGAATGTCTGGTCTTTTCACATAACACATGTGGATCCACCGGAGTCATTTGCATGCCTGTTCTTTTCATGAACCATAGCTTGAGTCATTGCATGTCTGTTCTTTTCACAAACCACATAAGGATCCACTAGAGCTATTGGACATGTATTCTTTTCACAAACCACATATGGATCCACTAGTGTCATAGCATGAGTGTTCTTTTCACAAACCACATAAGGATCCACCAGTGCCATTGGATGTGTGTTCTTTTCATAAACCACATGAGCATGTGTGTTCTTTTCACAAACCACATATGGATCCACTAGAGTCATTACATGTGTGTTCTTTTCATGAACCACATACGGATCCACCAGAGTCATTGCATGTGTGTTCTTTTCATGAACCACAGCTAGAGTCATTGCATGTCTGTTCTTTTCACAAACCATAGCAAGAGTCATTGGATGTGTGTTCTTTTCATGACCCACAACTAGAGTCAGTGAATGTACATTCTTTTCATAAACCACATATGGATCCACTAGAGTCATTTGCATGCATATTCTTTTCATAAACCACAGTTAGGGTCATTGTATATATATTCTTTTCACAAACTACATAAGGATCCACTAGAGTTATTGGATGTGTGTTCTTTTCACAAACCACATATGGATCCACCAGTGTCATTGCATGTGTGTTCTTTTCACAAACCACATATGGATCCACAAGTGTCATTGGATGTGTATTCTTTTCATAAACCACATGAGCATGTGTGGTCTTTCCACAAACCACATATGGACCCACAAGAGTCATTGCATGTGTGTTCTTTTCATGAACCACATATGGATCCACCAGTGTCATTGCAGTCGTGTTCTTTTCATGAACCACATATGGATCCACTAGAGTCATTGCATGTGTGTTCTTTTCACAAACCACATATGGATCCACTAGATTGATTGCATGTGTGTTCTTTTCACGAACCACATATGGATCCACCAGATTCATTGCATGCGTGTTATTTTCATGAACCACAGCTAGAGTGATTGCATGTCTATTATTTTCACAAACCATATCTAGACTTATTGGATGTGTGTACTTTTCATGAACCATAACTAGAGTCAGTGAATGTTTGTTCTTTTCATAAACCACAGCTAGAGTCATTGCATGTCTATTCTTTTCGTAGACCACACATGGATCCACTAGAGTTTTTGGATGCTTGTTATATTCATAAACACAGTTAGTGATTTGTTCTTTTCCTGTGTCATTGAATGTGTGTTCTTTTCCTAAAACACATATGGATCCAACAGTGTCATTGCATGTGTGTTCTTTTCATGAACCACAGCTAGAGTCATTACATGTATGTTCTTTTCACAAACCACATAACGATCCACCAGTGTCATTGGATGTGTGTTCTTTCCATAAACCGCATGAGCATGTGTGTTATTTTCACAAACCACATTTGGATCTACTAGAGTCATTGCATGTCTGTTCTTTTCATGAACCACATATGGATCCAACAGAGTCATTGCATGTGTTTTATTTTCATGAACCATAGCTGGAGTCATTGCATGTCTGTTCTTTTCACAAACCATAGCTAAAGTCATTAGATGTGTGTTCTTTTCATGAACCACAACTAGAGTCAGTGAATATCTATTCTTTTCATAAACCACATGAGCATGTGAGTTATTTTCACAATCCACATATGGATCCACCAGTGTCATTGCATGTGTGTTCTTGTCATGAACCACAACTAAAGTCAGTGAATGTCTGTTTTTTTCACAAACCACATAAGGATCCACCAGTGTCATTGGATATGTCTTCTTTTCATAGGATGCATGAGCATGTGTGTTCTTTTCACAAACCACATATGGATCCACTAGAATCATTGCATGTGTGTTCTTTTCATGAACCACATATGGATCCAACAGAGTTATTGCATGTGTTTTATTTTCATGAACCGCAGCTAGAGTCATTGCATGTATGTTCTTTTGACAAACCATAGCTAGAGTCATAGATGTGTGTTCTTTTCATGAACCACAACTAGAGTCAGTGAATATCTATTCTTTTCATTAACCACATGAGCATGTGAGTTATTTTCACAATCCACATATGGATCCACAAGTGTCATTGCATGTGTGTTCTTTTCATGAACCATAACTAAAGTCAGTGAATGTTTGTTTTTTTCACAAACCACACGTGGATCCACCAGAGTCATTTGCCAGCCTGTTCCTTTCATGAACCACAGTTAGAGTCATTGCATGTCTGTTCTTTTCACAAACCACATAAGGATCCACTAGAGTCATTAGATGTGTGTTCTTTTCACCAACCACATGTGGATCCAGCAGTGTCATTGCATGTGTGTTCTTTGTACAAACCACATATGGATCCACTAGTGTCATTGGATGAGGGTTCTTTTTACAAACCACATGTGGATCCACCAGTGTCATTGCATGTGTGTTCTTTTCACAAACCACATATGGATCCTCTAGAGTCATTGCATGTGTGTTCTTTTCATAAACCACATATGGATCCACCAGTGTCATTGCCTGTGTGTTATTTTCATGAACCACAGCTAGAGTCAGTGCATGTTTGTTCTTTTCACAAACCGTAGCTAGAGTCATTGGATGTGTGTTATTTTCCTGAACCACAAGTAAATTTAGTGAATATTTGTTCTTTCCATAAACCACATGAGCATGTGTGTTATTTTCACAATCCACATATGGATCCACCAGTGTAATTGCATGTGTGTTCTTTTCATGAACCAGAACTAGAGTTAGTGAATGTCTATTCTTTTCACAAACCACATATGGATCCACCAGAGTCATTGGGATGCCTGCTCTCTTTTCATAAACCACATGGATCCACCAGTGTCATTGAAATGTGTGTTATTTTCATAAACCATAGTATGGTCATTGGATGTGTGTTCTTTTCATGAACCACAACTAGAGTTAGTGAATGTCTGTTCTTTTCATAAACCACATGAGCATGTGTGTTCTTTTCGGAAACCACAAATTGATCCACCAGAGTCATTGCATGCCTGTTCTTTTCATAAACCACAACTATATTCATTGCACGTCTATTCTTTTCATAGAAAACACATGGATCCACCAGAGTTATTGGATGCCTGCTCTTTTCATAAACACGGATAGAGTCATTGCATGTCTGTTCTTTTCAGAAACCACATATGGATCCACCAGTGTCATTGAATGTGCGTTCTTTTCCTAAAACACATATGGATCCACCAGTGTCATTGCATGTGTGTTCTTTTCATGAACCACACCTAGAATCATTGCATGTCTGTTCTTTTCACAAACCACATACGGATCCACCAGTGTCATTGTGTGTGTGTTCTTTTCATAAACCGTATGAGTATGTGTGTTCTTTTCACAAACCACATATGGATCGCCTAGAGTCATTGCATGTGTGTTCTTTTCATGAACCAGATATGGATCCACCAGAGTCATTGGATGTGTGTTCTTTTCATGAACCATAACTAGAGTCAATGGATGTCTGTTCTTTTCATAAACCACATGATGATATGTGTTCTTTTCACAATCCACTGATGGATCCACCAGTGTCATTGCATGTGTGTTCTTTTCATGAACCACAACTAGAGTCAGTGAATGTATGTTCTTTTTACAAACCACATGTGGATCCACCAAAGTCATTTGCATGAATGTTCTTTTCATGAACCACAGTTAGAGTCGTTGCATATCTGTTATTTTCACAAACCACATAAGGATCCACTAGAGTCATTGGATGTGTGTTCTTTTCACAAACCACATATAGATCCACCAGTGTCATTGCATGTGTGTTCTTTTCACAAACCACATA
This sequence comes from Avena eriantha, assembly GCA_910589775.1. NCBI lineage: Eukaryota > Viridiplantae > Streptophyta > Magnoliopsida > Poales > Poaceae > Avena > Avena eriantha. The sequence continues at coordinate 234,497,690 of OU342741.1, forward strand.
TGGATCCACCAGTGTAATTGGATGTATGTTCTTTTCACAAACCACATAAGGATCCACCAGTGTCATTGGCTGTGTGTTCTTTTCATAAACCACATGAGCATGTGTGTTCTTTTCATAAACCACATATGGATCCACTAGAGACATTGCCTGTGTGTTCTTTTCATGAACAACATATGGATCCACCAGTGTCACTACAGTCTTGTTCTTTTCACGAACCACATATGGATCCACCAGAGTCAGTTCAGGTGTGTTCTTTTCACAAACCACATATGGATCCACTAGAGTCATTGCATGTGTGTTCTTTTCACGAACCACATATGGAACCACCAGAGTTATTGCATGCGTGTTCTTTTCATGAACCACAGCTAGAGTGATTGCATGTTTGTTCTTTTCACAAACTATAGCTAGAGTTATTGGATGTGTGTTCTTTTAATGAACCATAACTAGAGTCAGTGAATGGCTGTTCTTTTCATAAACCACATGAGAATGTGTGTCCTTTTCACAATCCACATATGGATCCACCAGTGGCATTCCATGTGTGTTATTTTCATGAACCACAACTAGAGTCAGTGAATGTCTATTCTTTCCACAAACCACAACTAGAGTCATTGCATGTTTATTCTTTTCATAGACCACACATGGATCCACTAGAGTTTTTGGATGCTTGTTCATTTCATAAACACAGTTAGTGTTATTGTATGTTTGTTCTCTTCACAAACCACATATGGATCCACCAGTGTCATTGAATGTGTCTTCTTTTCCTAAAACACATATGGATCCACCAGTGTCATTGCATGTGTGTTCTTTTCATGAACCACATCTAGAGTCATTGCATGTCTATTCTTTTCACAAACCACACATGCATCCACCAGAGTCATTGTATGCATGTTCTTTTCATAAACCACAGCTAGAGTCATTGCATGTCTGTTCATTTCATAAACCACATGAGCATGTGTGTTCTTTTCACAAAACCACATATGGATCCACTAGAGTCATTATATGTGTGTTATTTTCACAAACCACATATGGATCCACTAGAGTCATTGCATGTGTGTTCTTTTCATGAACCATATATGGATCCAATAGAGTTATTGCATGTGTTTTATTTTCATGAACCGCAGCTAGAGTCATTGCATGTATGTTCTTTTCACAAACCATAGCTAGAGTCATTAGATGTGTGTTCTTTTCATGAACCACAACTAGAGTCAGTGAATATCTATTCTTTTCATAAACCACATGAGCATGTGAGTTATTTTCACAATCCACATATGGATCCACCAGAGTCATTGCATGTGTGTTCTTTTCATGAACCACAACAAAAGTCAGTGAATGTTTGTTTTTTTCACAAACCACACGTGGATCCACCAGAGTCATTTGCATGCATGTTCTTTTCGTGAACCACAGTTAGAGTCATTGCATGTTTGTTCTTTTCACAAACCACATAAGGATCCACTAGAGTCATTAGATGTGTGTTCTTTTCACAAACCACATGTGGATCCACCAGTGTCATTGCATGTGTGTTCTTTTTACAAACCACATATGGATCCACCAGTGTCATTGGATGAGTGTTGTTTTCATAAACCACATGAGCATGTGTGTTCTTTTCACAAACCACATATGGATCCTCTAGAGTCATTGCATGTGTGTTCTTTTCATGAACCACATATGGATCCACCAGTGTCATTGCATGTGTGTTATTTTCATGAACCACAACTAGAGTCAGTGAATGTCTGTTCTTTTCACAAACCATATTTAGAGTCATTCGATGCATGTTCTTTTCGTGAACCACAACTAGAGTCAGTGAATGTCTATTATTTTCACACACCACATATGGATCCACCAGAGTCATTTGGATGCTTTGTCGTGGTGGTGTCATGGCAGATGCCATGGATAGGCTAAAGGTGGGGACTAATACACGCTAGGGGAATCCAGGGAGGGATAGTGGAGTGATTCTCCACACAGAAGTTTGTATTGATTTCCTTCCAAGATTACAAGTGCTCCTAGAGCTGTATTGGCGAGAGGAGGAAGAAGGAGCTCTCTTACTCTCACCCATAGATCACACCTGAAACCCTAGCCAAAACAGAATAGTAGAAAGACCAACATCTTCTACAGAAGCTCCAGCCCCTCTTTTCTAGAGGAGGCTCGGTTTCTGCCTAGGGCATACGTGGAGGCATATTCCTAAGAATATGCCTCCTCCCAAAGTGGTAAGCCGACTGGGGTGCTTTTCCCCCCGCGTCACACTTGCTTTAGCTACATGAGCCTCTGCGGCGCCCGCGTCAGCCGACATGGGCGTCGTCACCCCTGTCGGCCAGGACCCGGTGGTCCTGGTCTTGTCTGCTTCGCTCATGCAGTGCGTACCGGGCCCTCTTTTTGACCAGCAAGATTCCTTCCTTCTCCTAGAAGCCAAACATGACCCGGATCACAGCTGATCCGGGCACCCCTGTTCCTGCATACAAGTAAACATATACTTCCGACTCACTGCTTAAGTCGGTTGAGACTTGGTTAGGTGAACACCCCCTGGTCTGGGTCACTCCGTGATTCGGCTGGCCTTGAGGTGACCCGGCTAGCCTCTTCTTTGGCCTTGCCGAACCTCGGCTAACTCGGCCTTTATACCCCGGCGTGACCCTACCCTAGGGTATCCCCCCAACATTAGTCCCCGAAGCTGGTGCGGTCTTAGCTGCTTTGGCCACTAAGGCCACATCAGGTTCAATTCTATGCTCCGGTCATTATTGTCGAGTTACCTCTTTACCTCAGATTATATGGATTTACGTTCCCTTTGCACATTCCAAGTTTTCACTTGCCGGCCGGGTTACCATAGTTTCATCCAGGTCTTGTTTCCTTCTCTCGTACGCTAGCCCATGTGAAAGGTAATCATTATGTCGTCTTATTTTAAGGGCCTACACAGTAACCGCCGCAGTAATTGTCAGTTATCACTATGCGCGGGTCACGTCATGCCTGCCTCCTCGTTTCTGGCATCACAGTGTCACGTCATAAGATTCTCTCTGCTCTGTGGCCCTCCGTGTGGCTCCCTGCTGATTGGTCCGGACAGGTGATACATGGCCAATGCGTGTGGCGGGTCCGCAGGATATGATCCCACTCACCGCTGGTGGGAGTGGTTAAATAGCAGGGGGTGCTTCCCTTAGGGTCTTTCTCCTTCCGCGCCCCTCTGCTTGTTGCCCTTTTTCTTCATCTTCCTCGCGACCGCGTCGCCGCCGCACTTCTCCGTCGCACCTCTGCGTCGCCGCCACCACGACGCAAATCTCTCGCCACGGGTCCTCGTCAATCCCGGCCACTATCCCCCGCTGCCTCTAGCGCCAGCGAGGGCCTCGAGGACCAGATGACGGAAGAAGAACTCATTGTTGCTGAGCAGGAGATGGAGGACACCGCGGCGGCGGACCGCGGCGCGTGGGCCGGGTCATGGTTCTGTCAAGATGATCTTGACTGGCTTTACCGAACCAGGCGCATCCCCGCCAGCGTCGCCGCCCATCTCCCTTCTAACGAACTGGCCCCGTCACCCAATCCAGGTGAGTTCGTTATCTTTTTGTTCCACTTCCAACAGGGCTTCGGGTTGCCGGTTAGCGATTTTTTTCGGGACTGGCGCAGTACATACCAGCTCCAGCCGCGCCATCTTCCAGCCAACGCCATCACTTCTCTCTCTGCCTTTGCTTCTACGATCGAAGGCTACGCCGGCCTATGGCCCATGAAGCAGCTATGGATCCGGTTCTTCGGCCTTCGTCGCAATGTCATCCCCAACATCCACGCTGATCCAGAGGACAAACAGCTCACTCAATTCGGAGCGGCCTCCATTTCACCCTGGAGGTTTTCTGTTTTACTCCAGGTCACCGGGTTAGAGTCCTGCAAAGGATGGGCCCGGACCTTCTTCTATGTCTAGAATACGGGCACTGAAGACTTGATCCGGTTGCTCCCCTATACTCCGGGTCCACCAAACCCGGATTTGTGGGATGAGATCCCCAAGAAACCCACTGCCTTGGCCAATCAAGTCAACAAGATGTTCGTAGAGCTGAAGAAGCTCGGGTTGCGCAACGAGGATGCCATGATCACTTTCGCGCGCAACCGGATTCCCCCCCCCCCCCCTGCAGAAGCACACCCACAAGGTGTGCCACATGAGCTTTGGCCGTGATCCCAACCGGACCTCCTCCTTCGAGCTGAGCAACACGGAGATTTATCGCCGGGTTAAAGCTCTTTTTACCACCCACAAGGACTTCTCCTCCGAGTGGGCTTGGGGAATGGAGCATTACTGCCCCGATAGGCTTCCTCCCGTGGTAAGCTTCATGTTGCGAACTTACTCCGGACCAATTATATGTCAGTTATTGTTGCATTTTTGACTCTTTCATTCATTTCTTTCCTAGGCAATTTCTTCAGTAGACCATCGAGGACAGCCCCGATCCGACCCTTAAGTGGGCGCCGGACCGGGAGAACCCGGATGAGGAGGAGCCGGACTAGGAGATGTTCCTCCCAATGACCGACGCCACGAAACAACCCACGGGTAAATCCTCTTCCATTAGAGATTGGCCCGATGATGAAGATGACTCGGATGTCGAGGTGATTGAACCTGTTGAGGCTGTCCCCCTTTCTTTTGCTTTTCCGCCATCAGCTCATCCCGGTGGTCATATCCACGAGGATCCTCCCCTCGCTACGGGCGAACCTGTTACGGTGGCTCCGAATAAGAAGCACGGGGCTGCTTCAAGTTCATCCTCCGGACCTTCTCAGCCCGCCAAAAGGCGAACGAAGTCCGGGGACAAGACTGCCTCCAAGCCAGCAGGCAAGGCCCCAGCACGAAGGGCTCGGAAACCTAAGGAGGCCCAAACCTCGGATGCGTAAGTTGTTTTGCCTTCTGTAACTTGCTCTCCCTTGCATCATTGTGATTTCTCTTCTAACATTGTTCTCTTTTGCAGGGCTCCGGTGGAGGTCCCTCAAAGTGGATCGAGCATCTCTTCACCTCTCCGACCTAGCCCTTCTCCCCGTCGCGACGATGAGTCCCGTTCGCTGAGCCCTATTCCAGAGGGTTCTGCGACCCCCCGGGTTCTGCTCTACATCGGCAAGAGGGGGGTAACCTTGGAGCAGGGGAGACCGGCCCGGCCGAGGTGATGGCATCCACCACTTCGGCATCGCTGCACACACCTAGAGCCGGGTTAAGTTCCGCTTGGCCCGAATTTTAGTACACTTTGAATCTGCACACACCTAGAGTCGGGTTAAGTTCCACTTGGCCCAGATTTTAGTAGACTTTAAATATGCACACACCTAGAGCCGGGTTAAGTTCCACTTGGCCCGGATTTTAGTACACTTCGAATATGCACACACCTAGAGCCAGGTTAAGTTCCACTTGGCCCGGATTTTAGTACACTTCTAATATGCACACACCTAAAGCCGGGTTAAGTTCCACTTGGCCCGGATTTTAGTACACTTCAAATATGCACACACCTAGATCCGGGTTAAGTTCCACTTGGCTCGGATTTTAGTACACTTCGAATATGCATCGAGCTAACTTGTGTTTGTCCTTTTCAGGTGACCACTAATCGCCGGAGTGCTGAATTCCAACGCTTGCGGGATACCCACAAGCTGCTACGCGCAAAGCAGGCTGCACTTATTGCAGAATACGAGAAGAGGGGTAAATTTCTTCCTTAGCACTTCTTCGTTTTGCTTCATTTTCCTTTGCCGGACTAACCTCATCATTCAGTTTCCGCAGCTAGGGTGGAAGCTCAGAACATCGTTATGCGCAAAAATTTGGAGCAGATCAAGGGTAAGTCATTTCTGTCCGACTTTGCCGTACTTTCCATTCCCTTTTCTCCTTGGCTCGGCCAACATTCATACCTCGGCTCTGCTGGGCCAACACACTATTTCAGCATCGCTTGAAGATAGTGTGCCCGTGCCTGATATGATGCTGCATTTTCTCGAACAAGCAGGACAACACCAAGCCGAGCTTAAGAAGAAAGATGATGAGCTCGCCCTCCTCCGGACCAAGGACAATGAGATTTCTAGGCTCAAGGCTGAGATGGAGAAGATGAAGGCCCAGCACCAATCCGAACTTCAAAAGGCTGGCCAGAATTTCACAGAAGAGCGCGAGCGCCTCAACCTCCAGATCGGCAAGGACCAGGATTTTCTCAAGGAGTCCGGCATCCAGCTTGGGTCGGCAAACGCTGAGCTTGAGCAGCTCCGGAAGAGACGTGATGACTGCACCAAGGAGTTGACCCAGATCCTCAGTCATATATCTAGTAAGTTCCTTTCCCTTTTCCGACCTACTTCTCCGGGTTACTTCATATGTCTTTTCTTGACCTTTCTCCTTTGTCTCGTTTCTAGGAAAATTTCCAGAGGGCACTCCTATCGCGAGCGCAGCACTTGCCAACTTCCACCGACAAAGGGGTACTCCGGTCACTTCTGATAGTGAAGCGATTCCTTACGACCTGGAGGACCTGTTGGTTAGCTTATCATCTCGCGTGGAGCTCATCAAGAACTACGGCAAGGACATCCTCGGCGCTGCAGCTCGCATCTTTAACACTTTCTGGCTCGGCGAAGAAGCCCCGGAGACCACCGCACTTCTCATTGAGAAGTTAATGGAAACCGAGACTCAGCTTGACCTCTGGAGAGAGTCCGCTGGACGTGCCGCAGCTGATACCATCCTTCACCACATACTCACGTGGTACGAGAAGATTGATCTCAACCTCCTGACACGTCTGCGCACAGGATCCAGAGGGACCAATGACCCGGAGTGGGTAGCTCGGCGCCAGGCTTGTGCCTATAGCCTCATTGAATACGCTCCCATTCATGAATGGGTTGAGGGGCCGAGCTTCCTGGAAGCTGCTGGAGACGAAGAGGTTGAGCACGGTGAAGATGGCTCGGATGATGACGGAGAAGATGATGCCTCTAATATTGAGGGCAGCGAGGACGATGCCGAACTTCCTCCTCCTGCTGCTCCTTGAGCTAAAACATTTAAAAATTTATCACATCCCCGGTATGCCGGGTGGAGTTGTATTCCAAACACATGTGATATTTTGCTACTAAGTTCTTATGCCGAATTAACTTGGGCGTAGTCCCCGAGTTTCTTTTTCTTGTTCGTTCAATCTCTTGGCTCGGTTTGTGTCTACCTTGATTCGGTTTTGTGACTTACGAATCTGAGCTTCAAAAATTGTCTTCATAATACTGGGAAACTTTTAGACTTAGCACCAAAATAAAACCACATAATAACTTGAAAATAAATGTAGGGTTAGTTCGAAAAACAAACGTCGGGTCGAATAAACTCTTCTCCTTGGTCGTTTTTCATGTGCTACGCAATTCCAAACTTGTTCTCTTGCTTGCCATGAAGCCAATTTTTGTTGGATAGCAGCAAGTCGAAGAGTTGGGTTTTTGGTGCTCGCACACTACTAATCCGAGTTAAGTAGAATAACTTATTCCAGCTGACGTGCAAAAAACAACAAACATTATTAAGGCAGTCCCCGAGTTACTGCTCGAGGTGTCAACATTTCATTGATAAGCTCATTGCCGACATACATACCGACATATGAGATAACTTGGATACATAGACTTCTTAGCTAGGTGTAGAATGGACGAAGTAGAGCTATATTCCATGGTCGCTTGGATTCCTCTCCGGACCTGTCCGCCTTGTTCTTTCCTGTGGCTTTGCATCTATAAGATAGTAAGAATCATTGTGCAATGCTTTGCTCACGATGAACGACCCTTCCTATGGGGGGGATAACTTATGCATGCCCGTAGTACGTTGTACCAACCGGAGCACTAGATCGCCTTCCCGAAAGACCCGGGGGCACACTTTCCGGCTATGATAGCGTTGGAGATTTTGATATATGGCGGATCTGGACAGTGCCAGTTCTCTCGCTTCTTCCAGCAGATCAACATGATTTTGCCGGGCTTCTTGCACTTCGGCTTCCGTGTATTGGGTGACCCTAGGCGAATCATGCTCTATGTCGGCTGGTAATATAGCTTCTGCCCCATATGCCAAAAAGAACGGCGTATAGCCTATTGATCGATTCGGAGTTGTTCTTAAACTCCACAGTACCGCTGGTAGTTCTTCTATCCAGCACCCCGCTGATCTTTGCAGCGGCTCAATGAGCCGGGGATTTATCCCGGATAATACTAATCCGTTGGATCTTTCCACTTGCCCGTTCGATGCAGGGTGGGCAACCGAGGCTACGTCCAGCCGGATCCTCTTATCCCAGCAGAAACGAGCAAATGCTCCTTCCGCAAAATTTGTGCCATTGTCAGTTATGATACTATGAGGATAACCGTACCTCAAGATGATATCTTTGAGAAACGTTACGGCCGTAGCTCCATCACATTTTCTTATAGGCTTTACCTCAATCCACTTCGTAAACTTGTCCACCATTACCAGAATATGAGTCATATTTCCCCTTGCTGGTTTGAACGGGCCAACCATATCCAAGCACCATACGGCAAATGGCCAAGTGATCGGTATGGTCTTGAGTTCCGACATTGGCATATGTGTCTTGGTAGCGTACCTCTGACAACCATTACATTTTCTCACCAGATCTTCTGCTTGCTCTAAGGCATTTAGCCAGTAGAATCTGTGCCGGAAAGCTTTTGCTACCAAGGCTCGTGATGAGGCATGATGCCCGCATTCCCCCTGATGTATATCTCGGAGGATGTCAAGCCCTTCTTCCGGGTTAACACATCTCTGGAGGACATTGGTCACGCTCCTTTTGTATAGTTCGGAATTGATGATCGTGTAAGCCTTTGCCCTCCTCTGTGTTTCCCTAGACAGCACTTCCTCAGTGGGTAACGTTCCGTCCTTCAGGAACTAAAATATAGGTAATGCCCAAGCTGGTATCGTTCGCACAGGGAATACATCCTCATCGATCTCCATTTGATCCACCGGCATAACTTCAACCAGATCACGCTGAGCAGTCCCCAGGTCTTGCGGAGCAGTCCCCGGGTTTGCCGAGGAAGTCCCCGCGGTTCGCGCACCACTTCCCTTGTCAATGTCCATGGGCACAGCTCCGGATTCCGTGTCCTCCGGGACATAGATTGACTCAGATTCTGGGGATGGCCTGATGGATGGTTTCCTGAGGTTCTCTAATGCTACACCAAGTGCAATTGCTTGTCGGGTTGACCCGAGCTTCGATAGCATGTCGGCAGCCTCATTTTCCACCCAGGGTACATGGTGAAATTCGCATCCCTCAAAGTAACCAGATATCTTCGGCACATGAAATCTGTACAGTGGCATGTTTGGATCAAGGGCGTCCCACACTCCCGACACTTGCTGCACCACCAAATCCGAGTCTCCAAAGCATATTATCCAACGTATCCCAATTTCTTTTGCTACCTTAAGCCCATGCACAAGTGCTTCATACTCAGCGACATTGTTTGATGCGGTGAAATGGATCTGCAGCACATATTTCAACTGGTCCTTCTTTGGCGATGTGAGTACAACTCCAACACCTAGCCCGGTTTTGGCTTTTGATCCGTCAAAGTGCATTCGCCAATAGTTCGGATCTGGAAGTGGTGGGTCGTATTGTACCTCGGCCCAATCCATGAAAAAGTCCGCCACAGCTTGAGATTTGATTGCCTCTCTTCTGTCATATTGTGGCGCATAAGGAGCTAGCTCAATTGCCCATTTTGCAATTCTGCCACTCGCATCCTTGTTACTCATTATCTCGGATATGGGGGCCTCACATATGACCCGTATGGGATGCTCCTCGAAGTAGTGCTTCAGTTTCTTGGCGGCCATGTACACACCATATCCCACCTTTTGATAATGTGGACAGTTCTGCTTTGAGGCTGACAACACCTCGCTCAAGTAATACACTGGCCTTTGCACCGACTTACCTTCCTCGTCGTGCTCCACCACTATCACTGCACTTACAACTCGGTTGGTTGTGGCTATATAGAGCAACATTGGCTCCTTCGATAGTGGTGAGGCTAGCACTGGTGCCGTGGCTAACATTTTCTTCAGGTGGGTAAAGGCTTCATCGGCCTGTGGCGTCCAAACGAACTTATCCGACTTTTTCATGAGTTGGTACAGAGGCAACGCCTTTTCTCCCAACCGACATACAAACCGACTTAACGAGGCCAGGCAACCTGTGAACTTCTGAACATCGTTAAGACACTACGGCAGTTCCATTCGTTCGATGGCCTAGATTTTGGTTGGGTTAACCTCGATACCTCGGCTGGAAACAAGAAAACTGAGCAATTTCCCAGCCGGGACACCGAAGGTACATTTTTCCGGGTTAAGTTTCATCCGGAACCTTCTTAGGTTCGCAAACGTTTGCCTGATATCGTCAAAGAGCGTTTTCCTTTCCTTGGTCTTGATAACCACATCATCCACGTACACATGTACATTTTGACCTATTTGGTCGTGCAAACATTTTTGCATACATCTTTGGTACGTTGCCCCTGCATTACGTAAACCAAACGGCATGGTGCGATAGCAATAAGCCCCATACGGGGTAATAAATGCAGTCTTTATTTGATCATCCAGATTCAGAGGTATCTGGTGGAAACCAGAATATGCATCCATGGATGACAACAGTTCACACCCAGCAGTTGAGTCTATGACCTGATCTATTCTTGGCAGCGGAAATAGATCTTTTGGACACACCTTGTTCAGGTTCGTGTAATCGATACACATGCGCCAAACCACTTCCACGTTCGGGTCATCCTTCTTCTTTTCCACCAGCACCGGATTAGACAGCCAATCCGGGTAAAGAACCTCCATGATAAATCCTGCAGCTAGCAACCGAGCTATCTCATCCCCACTGACTTTCCTCCTATCTTCGGCGAAGCGGCAGAGAGGTTGCTTCACCGGCTTAGCTCCGGGTCTGACATTCAAAGATTGCTCGACCAACTCCCTCGGAACACCTTGCAAGTCCTGTGTGGACCAAGCAAAAATGTCCCGATTCTCACGGAGGAACATGAAGAGCTCGCTTTCCTATTTATCATTTAACCCGGCACCAATTGTTACGGTGCGCTCTGGGAACATGTCATCAACAGGAACCTTCTTGGTATCTTTCGTGGCCTGGAAAGAGACACTTCCATGCGGGTTACTCAGCGCCGGCATATACTGCTACGCGGACTGAGCCAATGCCGCCACCTCTTGAATTTTCCTTTTTTCCTACGCAATCACAAGTGACTCGGCTAAGTTCGACCCGGCCGACGCACACTCCATCGAACGTCGGAAATCCCCTGCAATGGTTATCACTCCGTTTGGTCCGGGCAACTTCATCTTCAAGTAGCTAACGTGACAGCTTGCCATGAACTTGCCCAGGGCTGGCCTTCCGAGTAATGCGTGGTAAGCACTTTCCAAGTTCACCACCCCGAACTCCAGATTTTCAGTTCGGCAGTTATCCCTCGTGCCGAACAAGACGTCAACCCGGACCTTGCCTATGGGCTCACAAGAAATGTCGGGTACAATGCCATGGAAAGTTGTCCTCGTGGCCTGGAGCATGTTCTCCGAGATACCCAACTTGTGCATTGTGTCCGCATACATGATATTAATGCTACTACCATTGTCGATCAAGACCTTTGAGAATCTTACGTTAATGCTAGGTCCAATGAATGTCGGATCCAGCACCAACGCATACGAACCAGGGATTGGCATGAGCTTGGGATGATCCCTGATGCTCTAGGTGATTTCCTGATCGGACCAAGGCATGTACCTCGTCACTGCAGACATTACTGCATTCACCTCCACATGCCTACGCTGCAAGCTTTTTCTATCGGTTTCCTAAGTGGTAAACACACAATAGCTCTGATGGTGTTCCCTGTACTCGTTTCTCCCCTCATTTCCGAGGTACCTCTGATCCGGTTGATGCTGATTTTCTACCTGATGCACTGCATCCCTTCTCTCATTGTTATCATACCTCGGCGGAGGGGGAGGCAACATTAGCTGTTACGTGTTCGCTCCGGAGAGCAGTTGCTACCGGGGTAACTCCTGCCGAGGCTGATCATTCTGGGGTGCCTGAGCATTCCCCGAACCACCTTGTTCGATCTTGCGCATCCACTCACATTGCCTCATCGTATGACCCACTGGGTTGTTCAGATTTAGTGTATGAAACTTACACGGCTGGTCCAACATCGACTCATAAGTATACCTCAGACGGTCTTACCTTTCTTGCCACTGCATCTTTTGTTCTGGTGTCCAAGTCTTCTTGCCATCGTTTCTCGGAGTCCACTACCCTCCAGTTTTTTGGCGTTGACTGCCCCCTGCTCCGGGCTGATCTGGACTCACAGCTGCAACTTGGTGCGAACCGTATCTATGATCCGGTCTATCATCTCTCCTTTTTCCTCTGTATTCATTTCTTCGGGATGATCCGGCACCATCTCTCTGATAGTACTCATCGTTTGACTCGTTTGATACGAGCCTAGGCTGAATCAGATCACCCAAAGCATACGAATCTGCGATCCGGATCATCTCTGACAACGTAGTTGGCATTTTCCTTTGCAACTTCATCCACAGCTCGCTTCCCTACCTGCACCCTTGTGCAAACTATGCTATGGCCTGTGATTCAATCACGCCCTCACACGAATTTCTCACAGTGCACCACCGGGTTAAAAACTCCCGATCCGTCTCACTTGGCCTTTGCTTGCACATAGCTAGGGTATGTGGCCTATTTGGTCTCTGATACGTACTCGAAATTTTTTTGATGAACATCTCCTCGAAATCTATCCAGCAGTTGATGCTTCCTAGTGGCAAATTGTCTAGCCATACCCTTGCCGGGCCTTCCAACATCTGGGTACATATCATACAACCCATCTCAAGTTGCCAGTGGCAATTTTCACAGCCGTAGCATAATTTATCAGCCAATCCTCCGGCTTTGTACTGCCGTCATACGTCTTCGTGCCCTTGGGTAGCTGAAAGTTTGGTACCAGTGGCTCCTTCATGATCCGGGGTCCAAAACATGCTGGGCCTGGAGGACTTTGACATTCAATTTGTTCCGACCTATATAATCGATCCAGTTTCAACCTGGCGTCATCCGGCATCAAATCCCTGCTCCCCAATCTTGTCCCCATCACATGATAGTCCGTCCTTGGGTATCCCGCGTTTGCCATTTCCGAGTCTCCATAATTATACCTGTCTTTCTCTCTTGGAGCGCCTTTCGGTTGCATACCTCGGCCGGCACTTTGCTCTTGCCTTGGTATATTCCGCTGCTGCGGTTGTCCTACTCCAGCCGAGTTTCGCTGTCCGGTATTGCCGTTGACAACGTTCCCTCGAACGGCATTGCCTTGGTCGCGGTTACCTCGGCCAGCTTCACCTCGGCTCACACTCCATCGATCATCATTTTTCTGCGCTTCTTTTCCTTTCCCTACCCGCTTCGGGTCATACGGGACGATCTGTTTGTTCCGTCTGGCCGAGGTTACCACCTCTTCTCTCCTTGGACCACCATGAGGAGACGATGCGGCTCCAGCGGATTTCTCCCGGTTACCCACCGCCGAATGGACGATCTTGGAGGCTCCTGCTCTCTCTGGGTTAGCCCTGAGCAGTTCCTCGCTTTGCCTGTTCGCAATCCGAACCAGCTCGTTAACCCTATCTTGTTGTCTTTGCCGGGCTTCACCCGTTAGACCCTCCAACTGGGATGCAGCTGCATCCGCTTCTCTGAGGTTCTTTGCCGGGTACTATACCTCGGCAGCCCCACGGACAAACAGTTTTCTGATACCTCAATTCCAGTATCACCCTCTCTGTTCATCTCGCTCATGAGATTCCTAAGAATATGCCTCCTCCCAAAGTGGTAAGCCGACCGAGGTGCTTTTCCCCCCGCGTCACACTTGCTTTAGCTACTTGAGCCTCTGCGGCGCCCGCGTCAGCCGACATGGGCGTCGTCACCCCTGTCGGCCATGACCCGGTGGTCCTGCTCTTGTCTGCTTCGCTCATGCAGTGCATACCGGGCCCTCTTTTTGACCAGCAAGATTCCTTCCTTCTCCTAGAAGCCAAACATGACCCGGATCACAGCTGATCCGAGCACCCCTGTTCCTGCATACAAGTAAACATATACTTCTGACTCACTGCTTAAGTCGGTTGAGACTTAGTTAGGTGAACACCCCGTGGTCCGGGTCACTCCGTGATTCGGCCGGTCTTGAGGTGACCCGGCTAGCCTCTGCTCTGGCCTTGCCGAACCTCGGCTAACTCGGCCTTTATACCCCGGCGTGACCCTACCCGGGGGTATCCCCCCAACATGCCTGCTCTTTTCATAAACCACATGGATCCACCAGTGTCATTGAAATGTATGTTATTTTCATAAACCATAGTAGAGTCATTGGATGTGTATTCTTTTCATGAACCACAACTAGAGTTAGTGAATGTCTGTTCTTTTCATAAACCATATGAGCATGTGTGTTCTTTTCACAAACCACATACGGATCCACTAGTGTCATTGCATGTGTCTTCTTTTCATGAACCACAACTAGAGTCAGTTAATGTCTGTTCTTTTCATAAACCACGCATTGATCCACCAGAGTCATTGCATTCCTGTTCTTTTCATAGACCACAGCTATATTCATTGCACGTCTATTCTTTTCATAGACCACACATGGATCCACCAGAGTTATTGGATGCCTATTCTTTTCATAAACACAGATAGAGTCATTGCATGTCTGTTCTTTTCAGAAACCAAATATGGATCCACCAGTGTCATTGAATGTGTGTTATTTTCCTAAAACACATATGGATCCACCAGTGTCATTGCTCGTGTGTTCTTTTCATGAAGCACAGCTAGAATCATTGCATGTCTGTTCTTTTCACAAACCACATACGGATCCACCATTGTCATTGTATGTGTGTTCTTTTCACAAACCACATAGGGATACCCTAGAGTCATTGCATGTGTGTTCTTTTCATGAACCACATATGGATCCACCAGAGTCATTGAATGTGTTTTCTTTTCATGAACCATAGCTAGAGTCATTGCATGTCTGTTCTTTTCACAAACCATAGCTAGAGTCATTACATGTGTGTTCTTTTCATGAACCACAACTAGAGTCAGTGAATGTCTGTTCTTTTCATAAACCACATTAGCATATGTGTTTTTTCACAATCCACATATGGATCCACTAGTGTCATTGCATGTGTGTTATTTTCATGAACCAGAACTAGAGTTAGTGAATGTCTGTTCTTTTCACAAACCACATGTGGATCCACCAAAGTCATTTGCATGCATGTTCCTTTCATGAACCACGGTTAGAGTCATTGCATGTCTATTCTTTTCACAAACCATAGCTATAGTCATTACATGTGTGTTCTTTTCATGAACCACAACTAGAGTCAGTGAATGTCTGTTCTTTTCACAAACCACATGTGGATCCACAAGAGTCATTTGCATGCATGTTCCTTTCATGAACCACAGTTAGAGTCATTGCATGTCTGTTCTTTTCACAAACCACATAAGGATCCACTAGAGTCATTGGATGTGTGTTCTTTTCACAAACCACATATGGATCTACCAGTGTCATTGCATGTGTGTTCTTTTCACAAACCACATATGGATCCACAAGTGTCATTGGATCTGTGTTCTTTTCATAAACCACATAAGCATGTGTGTTCTTTTCACAAACCACATATGGATCCACTACAGTCATTACATGTGTGTTCTTTTCATGAACTACAAAGGGATCCACAGTGTCATTGCATGTATGTCCTTTTCATTAACCATATCTAGAGTCTGTGCATGCATGTTATTTTCACAGACCATATCTAGAGTCATTGGATGTGTGTTCGTTTCATGAACCACAACTAGAGTCAGTGAATGTATGTTCTTTCACAACGCACGCATGGATCCCCCAGTCATTTAATATATGTTCTATTCATAAACCACACCTAGAGTCATTGCATGTCTATTCTTCTCACAAACCACATATGGATCCACCAGAGTCATTGCATGTGTGTTCTTTTCACAAACCACATATGGATCCTCAAGTGTCATTGCATGTCTGTTCTTTTCACAAACCACATAAGGATCCACCAGTGTCATTGGATGTGTGTTCTTTTCATAAACCACATGAGCATGTGTGTTGTTTTCACAAACCACATATGGATCCAGTAGAGTCACTGCATGTGTGTTCTTTTCATAAACCACATGAGCATGTGTGTTGTTTTCACAAACCACATATGGATCCAATAGAGTCATTGCATGTGTGTTGTTTTCATGAACCACATATGGATCCACAAGAGTCATCGGATGTGTGTTCTTTTCATGAACCACAACTAGAGGCAGTGAATGTTTGTTCCTTTCATAAACCACATGACCATGTGTGTTATTTTCACAATCCACATATGGATCCACCGCTGTCATTGCATGTGTGTCCTTTTCATGAACCACAACAGAGTCAGTGAATTTCTATTCTTTTCACAAACCACATATGTATCCACCAGAGTCATTTGCATGCCTATTATTTTCATAAAACCATATGGATCCACCAGTGTCATTGCAATGTGTGTTATTTTCATAAACCATAGTAGAGTCATCGGATGTGTGTTCTTTTCATGAACCACAACTAGAGTTAGTGAATGTATTTTCTTTTCATAAACCACATGAGCATGTGTGTTCTTTTCACAAACCACATATGGATCCACTAGTGTCATTGCATGTGTGTTCTTTTCATGAACCACAACTAGAGGCAGGTAATGTCTATTCTTTTCACAAACCACACATTGATTCACCAGAGTCATTGCATGTCTGTTCTTTTCATTAACCACAGCTATATTAATTGCATGTCTTTTCTTTTCATAGACCACACTAGTATCTACTAGAGTTATTGGATGGCTGTTCTTTTCATAAACACAGTTAGAGTCATTCCATGTCTGTTCTTTTCAGAATAGACATATGGATCCACCAGTGTCATTGAATGTGTGTTCTTTTCATAAACCACATGAGCATGTGTGTTCTTTTCACAAACCACATATGGATCCACTAGAGTCATTGCACGTGTGTTCTTTTCCTGAACTACAAAGAGATCCACAGTGTCATTGCATGTGTGTTCTTTTCATGAACCACATCTAGAATTGGTGCATGTCTGTTCTTTTCACAAACCATAGCTAGAGTCATTGGATGTGTGTTCTTTTCATAAACCACATCTAGATTCATTGCATGTCTATTCACCTCACAAACCACATATGGATCCACCAGAGTCATTGCATGTGTGTTCTTTTAACAAACCACATATGGGTCCTCCAGTGTCATTGCATGTCTGTTCTTTTCACAAACCACATAAGGATCCACTAGTGTCATTGGATGTGTGTTCTTTTCATAAACCACATGAGCATGTGTGTTGTTTTCACAAACCACATATGGATCCACTAGAGTCATTGCATGTGTGTTGTTTTCAGGAACCACATATGGATCCACCAGAGTCATTGCATGTGTGTTATTTTTGTGAACCATAGCTAGAGTCATTGCATGTATGTTGTTTGTACAAACCATAGCTAGAGTCATTGGATGTGTGTTCTTTTCATGAACCACAACTAGAGTCAATGAATGTGTGTTCTTTTCATAAACCATATGAGCAGGTGTGTTTTTTTCACAAACCACATATGGATCCACTAGAGTCATTGCATGTGTGTTGTTTTCAGGAACCACATATGGATCCACCAGAGTCATTGCATGTGTGTTCTTTTCGTGAACCATAGCTAGATTCATTGCATGTATGTTATTTTCACAAACCATAGCTAGAGTTATTGGATGTGCGTTCTTTCATGAACCACAACTAGAGTTAGTGAATGCCTGTTCTTTTCATAAACCATATGAGCATTTGTGTTCTTTTCACAATCCACATATGGATCCACGAGTGTCATTGCATGTGTGTTCTTTTCATGAACCACAACTAGAGTTAGTGAATGTTAGTTATTTTCGTAAACCACATAAGCATGTGTGTTCTTTTTAGAAACCACATATGGATCCACAAGTGTCATTGCATGTGTGTTCTTTTCATGAACCACAACTAGAGTCAGTTAATGTCTATTATTTTCACAAACCATACATGGATCCATCAGAGCTATTGAATGCATGTTCTTTTCATAAACAAAGGTAGTGTCATTGCATCTCTCTTCTTTTCATAGACCACACATGGATACAGCAGACTCATTGGATGCTTGTTCTTTTCATATAAAAAGTTTGAGTCATTGCATGTCTGTTATTTTCACAAACCACATATGGATCCACCAGTGTCATTGAATGTGTGTTCTTTTCCTTAAACACATATAGATCCACCAATGTCATTGCATGTGTCTTCTTTTCATGACCATAGCTAGAGTCATTGCATGTCTGTTCTTTTCACAAACCACATATGGATACACTAGAGTCATTGCATGTGTTCTTTTCATTAACCATAACTAGAGTCATTGGATGTGTGTTCTTTTCAGAAACCACATGTGGATCCACCCGTGTCATTGGATGTGTATTCTTTTCACAAACCACATATGGATCCACCAGAGTCATTGCATGTATGTTTTTCTCACAAATCACATATGGATCCACCCAACTCATTGCATGTGTGTTCTTTTCATGAACCACATAAGGATCCACCAGTGTCATTGCATGTGTGTTATTTTCATAGACCACATGTGGATCCACCAGAGTCATTGCATGTCTGTTCTATTCACAAACCACAAATGGATCCACTAGAGTCTTTGCATGTGTGTTATTTTCATGAACCACAACAAGAGTCAGTGAATGTCTGTTCTTTTCATAAACCATATGGGCATGTGTGTTCTTTTCATAGACCACATATGGATCCACAAGTTTCATTGCATGTGTGTTCTTATCATGAACCACATATGGATCCACCAGTGTCATTGCATGTGTGTTATTTTCATGAACCACAACTAGAGTCAATGAATGTCTGTTCTTTCACAAACCACACATCGATCCACCAGAGTTATTGCATGCCTATTCTTTTCATAAACCATAGCTAGAGTAATTACATGTCTGTTCTTTTCACAAACCACATAAGGATCCACTAGAGTCATTGGATGTGTGTTCTTTTCACAAAACACATATGGATCTACCGGTGTCATTGCATGTGTGTTCTTTTCATGAACCACAACTAGAGTCAGTTAATTTCTGTTCTTTTCACAAACCGCACATGGATCCACCAGAGTCATTGCATGCATGTTCTTTTCATAAACAAAGGTACAGTCATTTTATGTATGTTCCATTCATAGACCACACATGCATTCACCAGAGTCATTGGTTGCCTGTTCTTTTCATAAACACAGTTAGAGTCATTGCACATCTGTTCTTTTCACAAACCACATATGGATCCACCAGTGTCATTGAATGTGCATTATTTTCCTAAAACACATATGGATCCACCAGTGTCATTGCATGTGTGTTCTTTTCATGAACCACGGCTAGAGTCATTGCATGTCTGTTCTATTCACAAACCACAAATGGATCCACTAGAGTCATTGCATGTGTGTTCTTTTCATGAACCACAACTAGAGTAAGTGAAAGTTTGTTCTTTTCAGAAACCATATGAGCATGTGTGTTCTTTTCATATACCACATATGAATCCACAAGTGTCATTGCATGTGTGTTCTTTTCATGAACCACATATGGATCCACCAGTGTCATTGCATGTGTGTTATTTCCATGAACCACAACTAGAGTCAGTGAATGTCTGTTCTTTCCCAAACCACACATGGATCTACTAGAGTCATTGCATGCCTATTCTTTTCATAAACCACAGCTAGAGTCATTACATGTCTGTTCTTTTCACAAAGAACATAAGGATCCACTAGAGTCATTGGATGTGTGTTCTTTTCACAAACCACATATGGATCGACCAGTGTCATTGCATGTGTGCTCTTTTCATGAACCACAACTAGAGTCAGTTAATGTCTGTTTTTTTTCACAAACCACACATGGATCCACCAGAGTCATTGCATGCATGTTCTTTTCATAAACAAAGGTACAGTCATTGAATGTATGTTCCTTTCATAGACCACACATGGATTCACCAGAGTCATGGGATGCCTGTTCTTTTCATAAACATAGATAGAGTCATTCCATGTCTGCTCTTTTCACAAACCACATATGGATCCACCAGTGTCATTGAATGTGCGTTCTTTTCCTAAAACACATATGGATCTACAAGTGTCATTGCATGTGTGTTCTTTTCATGAACCACGGCTAGAGTCATTGCATGTCTGTTCTTTTCACAAACCACATAAGGATCCACCAGTGTCATTGGATGTGTGTTCTTTTCATAAACCACATGAGAATGTGTGTTGTTTTCACAAACCACATATCGATCCACTAGAGTCATTGCATGTGTGTTGTTTTCAGGAACCACATATGGATCCACCAGAGTCATTGCATGTGTGTTCTTTTCGTGAACCATAGCTAGAGTCATTGCATGTATGTTCTTTTCACAAACCATAGCTAGAGTAATTGGATGTGTGTTTTTCATGAACCACAACTAGAGTCAGTGAATGCATGTTCTTTTCATAAACCATATGAGCATGTGTGTTCTTTTCACAATCCACATATGGATCCACGAGTGTCATTGCATGTGCGTTCTTTTCATGAACCACAACTAGAGTCAATGAATGTATGTTCTTTTCATAAACCAGATGAGCATGTGTGTTGTTTTCACAAACCACATATGGATCCACTAGAGTCATTGCATGTGTGTTGTTTTCAGGAACCACATATGGACCCACCAGAGTCATTGCATGTGTGTTCTTTTCGTGATTCATAGCAAGAGTCATTGCTTGTGTGTTCTTTTCACAAACCATAGCTAGAGTCATTGGATGTGTGTTCTTTCATGAACCACAACTAGAGTCAGTGAATGCGTGTTATTTTCATAAACCATATGAACATGTGTGTTCTTTTCACAATTCACATATGGATCCACGAGTGTCATTGCATGTGTGTTCTTTTCATGAACCACAATTAGAGTCAGTGAAGGAAATATGCCCTAGAGGCAATCATAGAGATGATTGTATTTCATGTGTATCCATGATTTATTATAATGTTCCTTGAATATCCATATACCAGGCAACTTGTATTGATTGGCAATTATGTGAATTGTTTGTGAAACTCTTTACTTGTATGGTTATCTAATAATTGTCCCTAGTCAGAGTTCATGCGAGGACACACGTGAATATTAGACTAACACATCAATTGGTTGATGACTATGTTTCGCAAGTCATAGACATGGAGATGTCAAACCAATGATGTGGACACATGTTATGAACATGGGATTGGACTGATCCAACATGAGACTGGAAATAATACTTGCAGCTCTCTCTACACATCGTGTATGTTTTGTCCTTAGACCTGAGATTGTCGCATGTACTTGAGATGTGGATCGACCTACTTTGGGGCTATCAAACACTACTCCGTAACTGGGTAGTTATAAAGGTAGCTTTCGGGTTTGTCCTGATACATGCTGCAAGGCATCGGTCAATCAAGATGGGATTTGCCCCTCTCTACTTGAGAGAGATATCTCTGGGCCCCTCGAGTGATCGGATCTAGAAATGCATGGTCGTGCTATATATGGTTAAGAGTTAACCTAGTAAAGGGATTCTGAATCATAGTATCGAGAAAGAGAGGTCAGCTTGGAGCTAGACCAAATATCGTGAGGCAAAGGGAAAGACATGTACTCAACCTTGTGATGGTTCGTCTGAATGATCTTTATATGCATTTAGGAGTTGGCATGTCTTGCTAGAGGCCGCTACCAACTATTGACGGAGTGAGTGTACTCGTGTCATGTCTATACGTGTATGAACCTATAGGGTCACACACTTTAGGGGCTGGAAGCCTAATGAGGATTGGATCCGAGACCAGGCTTAGGCTGCTGATGGGCTACTAATGTAGAAGCCCTCCAGGGATGCCTATATAAGAGAGAGTGAGGCGAGCTGAATAGTCTTGAGCATTCCACCCAGCCACCACTCCTCTTCCGCCTATGTTGCACGCGCAGACCTAGCAGTCTGGCGTGTGACGGTTTCCACTCCGGACGTGTGGATACCTCGGAGGTGCTGCATCTGTAGCACTTGGACGAGCCGCACAAAGGGGAGCTGCTCGTGGGACGAGGACGAGGAGGAGACGTAGAACATCTACACTGCCGCAACGTGCTTCATCGAGTTCCGCACCTGCGCGTCTAGCGGTAATCCCGTGATCTATGACAATAGTATTCCTGGTTGACGCGGTAGAAAATTTTGATTTTACGCTACTATAGCCTACCCATTTCCCTACAGTGGTATCAGAGCCGATGTTATTCAGTCATAGGTTCGGGAAGTTTGCATATGGTGATATGTATATTGATATGAATGATGTGATGATTTGTATGGCGGTGTTTCTAGATTGATCTATGATCTTACTTTCCGTGATAGTGATTCTAAGGTCGTCGAACGACTTACCCCTACCGGTCGGTTTCCGCCATCGGGGTAGACAGTGACACATAAATCCTTTTGAATCACGTGAAGATCAATATGATTGATCGAATCGGGAATTAGATCTGAATCGACGTACCGTGATCAAAGGAGTTTGGTCGAATCGGAACTATGGTCGGTTTATGGTAAATTTGATTTGCCGATCAAAATCCTTAAAGAAAATTGTATAGATTTGATCTCTCATTTTTCACACATGCAGGGGGAGACCCCCTAGACCCCCCTTAGTCCTAGCCCCCTTTTGTATCTCATTAAGGTTCATAGGTGCTACGATTTCACATGATCCGGTAGAATGCGATTCTCTGCACAACTTGTTTTTGCAGGATTTATGTGATCAGTATGGCCCAAAAATGTATGTGATGCATGTATGTATTTTTCATGACCTGCGTGTCGGGAGTAGGGCAACACGGTTGGAACCATATGTGTTGTCAATTATTGTAATGGCCTGCGTGCCAACTTGTGATGATCCCAATACCATGTAAATTTGATTACTAGCTGTTAGGAGTAATAGCTTGTATTAGTTCTTGGAGAACTCATCACTTGGAGTATGGCTCGCATAGAGCATGAAGATGGAGATCATCATGGTGGATAGGTTCTATGGCGATGGAGATCACCATGAGAAAATGGTCCATACTGTATCACATCTATGTGAATGCTATTCTTATACGTTTTACTACTATGCATGCTTAGATGATAGAAGTAGAACGATCCCTCACAAAGTTTAAGTTAAACCATGCCCTCCCAACCAAACCTTGCACCATCCTATGCCCTGTACAATCGTTGGTGGGTCTATGAAATTAGGGTGCCACGGTTTTCCTTGGCTGGATGGGTTTGTATCGGATACCTACACGCATAAGGGTTGGTCAGCTTAACAAGGTCATCTTAACAGTTAAGGACCTTGGGGCATAAAGGTTGGGCACCTAGTTTTGACATAGAGATGTCACCCAACAACAAGAGTCATATGTGATATGATTAGCAAAGGTTGCTTACCGATTTACCTTGTCTTCTAGCAGTGATGCTAAAGCTCACTAGTTGACTTGTTAATTGTGGATCTTGAATCACTTAGTATCAATAGAGGGATGTTGATTTAAGTGGGAGTATATGCTATTAAATTGTTTAATATGTTTTACTCTTTCATGGTTACATGGCTTAGTATTTTGCATATATTTTTTTGTTGTAGATTAATGGCACCGAACAATTCATCACCTTTTGCTTTGCCTTCGATTCTTGAAAAGGATAAACTAAATGGAACAAACTATTCAGACTAGGTCCGTAACCTGAGAATTGTTCTCAGGGCTGAGAAAAAGGAAACTATTCTAGATACCCCAATCCCGGATGAACCTACTGATAATGCAACTGCTACCCTTAAGAATGCCTACAAGAAAGCATGTGATGAATCTCTTGAGGTTAGTTGTCTTATGCTTGCATGCATGGAACCTGATCTTCAAAATCAGTTTGAGGATCAGGAAGCGTACGATATGATCGTTGCACTTAAGGACATGTTCCAGACTCAGGCTAGGACTGAGAGGTACAATGTCGCTAAGTCCTTTGTGGAATGCAAGCTGGCAGAGGGAGCAGCTATAGGCCCCCATGTGATCAAAATGGTTGGTTACAGTCAGACTTTGGAAAAGCTTGGTTTTCCATTAGGCCAAGAGTTGGCCAATGATTTCATTTTGGCATCTCTTCCATCTAGCTATGGGCATTTCATTTCGAACTACCATATGCATGGGGTGGAGAGGGGCCTTAATGAATTATGTGGGATGCTAAAAATAGCAGAATGTGACATTAAGAAGTGTGCAGGGCATAGCCATGTGATGGTTGTGCAGAACAGGCCTAGCTTCAAAAAAAAGGGCACTTCTTGGCAGAAGAAGAAGGGCAAGGCTAAGGATACGATCCCTAAGCCAAACCCTGGACCCAAGCAAAAGGCTGGTCCTGCAGGAGACACTGAGTGTTTCTTTTGTCACGAATATGGCCACTAGAAGAGAAACTGCAGCAAGTACTAGGCTTCTTTGAAGAAGAGTGGAAGTAAGAGTACTTCCCACTCAGGTACGCTTGTTGTAAATGTTGTGGACATTTTTCTCGTAGATTCTTATGTTAACTCTTGGGTATTTGATACCGGATCAGTTGCTCATATTTGCAATTCGATGCAGGGGCTAATAAGGACTAGAGAAGTGCAGAAAGGCGAAGTGGATTTTCGCGTCGGAAATAAAGCAAGGGTCGCTGCATTGTTCGTCGGCGTCATGCAACTTCACCTTCCGTCAGGATTTATCATGGAGTTGAATAATTGTTATTACATTCCTAGTATGGGTTGACACATTTTATCACCTTCATGTTTGATGAGGGATGGTTATTCATTCGCGAGTACAAACAATGGTTGTGTAATCTCTAAGAATGCTATGTTTGTGGCTGATGCTCCCATTGTGAATGGGTTATTTACTTTAAATCTTGATAATGCATGTGTTTACAATGTTAGTGCTAAAAGGCTTCGGCCAAATGATTTGAGTCCTACCTATTTATGGCATTGTCGTTTGGGGCATATAAGTGAAAAGCGCATGAAGAAGCTCCATGGTGATGGTCTTCTAACTTCGTTTGATTTTGAATCATACGAGACATGTCAAGCTTGTTTACTTGGAAATATGACCAAGATGCCTTTTACGGGGTTTCCCGAGAGAGCGTCAGACTTGTTGGAACTCATACATACTGATGTATGTGGACCAATGAGCACGACAGCCAGAGGAGGATATCACTACTTCATTACTTTCACTTATGATTTCACTAGATATGGCTATGTCTACTTGATGAAGCATAAGTCTGAAACTTTTGAAAAGTTCAAAGAGTTTCAGAATGAAGTAGAGAATCAACGTGGCAAGAAAATAAAGGCCTTGCGATCTGATCGTGGAGGTGAATATTTGAGTCACGAGTTTAGCAATCATCTTAAGAGTTGCGGAATTGTTTCACAGCTCACGCCGCCCGGAACGCCTCAAAGAAACGGGGCCTCTGAATGGCGTAATCGAACTTTGTTGGACATGGTTCGATCGATGATGAGCCAGTCGGATTTACCATTATCATTTTGGGGTTACGCACTAGAAACAACAGCTTTCACACTAAACAGTGTACCATCTAAATCCGTAGTTAAGACACCATATGAGATGTGGACTGGAAAGAATCCCAGTTTGTCTTTTCTAAAGATTTGGGGTTGTGATGCATTTGTCAAGCGACTTCAGTCGGACAAGCTAACACCCAAATCAGATAAGTGCATTTTTGTGGGATACCCAAGGGAAACCTTAGGGTATTACTTCTACAACCGAGAAGAGGGCAAAGTGTTTTGTCGCTCGTAGCGGTGTTTTCCAGAGAAAGAGTTTCTCACAAAGGGAACGAGTGGAAGGTCGGTGCGACTTGAAGAAGTTCAAGATGAGCCAGTCGGGGATGCTTCTACGAGTGATGCTATTGTAGCAGAACAAGTTGAGGAACCCGTGGCAATAGAAGCACCACAGCCACGAAGGTCGGCGAGGCTCCACGAGCGCGAGAGTTATTATTGTTAGACAATGATGAGCCTGCGACCTATGCAGAAGCGATGGTGGACCCAGACTCTGAGAAATGGCTGATTGCCATGAGATCCGAGATAGAGTCCATGGGAGACAATCAAGTTTGGAACTTGGTTGACCTACCTGATGGTTTTAAAGCCATCGAGTGCAAGTGGATCTATAAGAAGAAGATCGATATGATGGAAATGTTCACATCCATAAAGCTCACTTGTTGCAAAGGTTTTCGACAAGTTCAGGAGGTTGGATTACGATGAGACTTTCGCGCCACGTATGCGATGCTTATAAATCTATACAGATCATTCTAGCCATTGCTTGCACATTTTCAATTCTGAGATATGGTAGATGGATGTCAAGACGGCTTTCTTAATGGAAATCCTTTCTATCGGAACGTGTATATGATGCAGCCCGAAGGTTTTGTCGATCCAAACAATGCTGGAAAGGTATGCAAACTTCAAAAGTCTATTTATGGGCTAAAGCAAGCATCTCGGAGTTGGAACATTCGATTTGATGAAGTTGTAAAGGAGTTTGGCTTCACCAAAAACGAACAAGAACCTTGTGTGTATAAGAAATAAAATGGGAAATCACTTGTGTTTCTAATCTTGTATGTGGATGACATATTATTGATTGGAAATGACATTCCTATGCTCGAGTCTGTTAAGACCTCATTGAAAAATAGTTTTTCTATGAAGGACTTGGGAGAAGCGGCATATATTCTGGGTATCAAGATCTATAGAGATATATCAACGAGGCTAATTGGATTAAGCCAGAGTACGTACATTGACAAGGTGTTGAAACGGTTTCAACATGGAAGAGGCTAAGAAGGGGTTCTTGCCCATGTCTCACAGCATTAAACTCAGCAAGACTCAGTGTCCTTTGACCACTGATGAGCGAGAACGCATGAGTAGGGTACCATATGCTTCGGCTATTGGATCCATCATGTATGCAATGACATGTACTCGCCCAGATGTTTCCTATGCTAAGTGTTACGAGTAGATACCAGGCTGATCCAGGTGAGATTCACTAGACAACGGTAAAGAATATCCTTAAGTACTTGAGAAGGACTAAGGATATTTCCTAGTTTATGGAGGTGAGGTTGAACTCAGTGTAAAGGGTTACACAGATGCGAGTTACCTTAACGACTCAGATGACTCGAAATCGCAATCAGGTTATGTGTTTGTCATGAATGGTGGTGCTGTGAGCTGGAAAAGTTCCAAGCAAGATACAGTGGCCTCCTCTTCAACAGAAGCTGAATATATTGCTGCCTCGGAGGCTGCAAAGGAAGCTGTTTGGATTAGGAATTTCCTGATCACTCTTGGTGTGGTTCAGGGCTCGTCCAATCCCTTGGACGTTTATTGTGACAACAATGGTGCTATTGCACAAGCCAAGGAACCTAGACAGCACCAGAAGAACAAACATATTCGCATGCGCTACCATATGATTCGTGAGTTCATTGATGATGGTAGTGTCATGTTATGGAAAATACATACGGACTCAAATGTTGCTGATCCCTTGACTAAGCCACTCCCGCAGCCTGCGCATGAAGCGCACACAAGAGCAATAGGTATTAGATACTGTCTAGATTGACTCTAGTGCAAGTGGGAGACTGAAGGAAATATGCCCTAGAGGCAATCATAGAGATGATTGTATTTCATGTGTATCCATGAGTTATTATAATGTTCCATGAATATCCATATACCAGGCAACTTGTATTGATTGGCAATTATGTGAATTGTTTGTGAAACTCTTTACTTGTATGGTTATCTAATAATTGTCCCTAGTCGGAGTTCATGCGAGGACACACGTGAATATTAGACTAGCACATCGATTGGTTGATGACTATGTTTCGCAAGTCATAGACATGGAGATGTCAAACCAATGATGTGGACACATGTTATGAACATGGGGTTGACTGACCCAACATGAGACTGGCAATAATACTTGCAGCTCTCTCTACACATCGTGTACGTTTTGTCCTTAGACCTGAGATTGTCGCATGTACTTGAGATGTGGATCGACCTATTTGGGGCTATCAAACACTACTTCGTAACTGGGTAGTTATAAAGGTAGCTTTCGGGTTTGTCCTGATACATGCTGCAAGGCATCGGTCAATCAAGATGGGATTTTCCCCTCTCTACTTGAGAGAGATATCTCTGGGCCCCTCGAGTGATCGGATCCAGAAATGCATGGCCGTGCTACATATGGTTAAGAGTTAACCTAGTAAAGGGATTCCGAATCACAGTATCGAGAAAGAGAGGTCAGCTGGAGCTAGACCAATATCGTGAGGCAAAGGGAAAGACATGTACTCAACCTTGTGATGGTTCGTCCGAATGATCTTTATATGCGTTTAGGAGTTGGCATGTCTTGCTAGAGGCCGCTACCAACTATTGACGGAGTAAGTGTACTCGCGTCATGTCTATACGTGTATGAACCTATAGGGTCACACACTTTAGGGACTGGAAGCCTAATGAGGATTGGATCCGAATTAGACCAGGCTTAGGCTGCTAATGGGCTGCTAATGTAGAAGCCCACCAGGGATGCCTATATAAGAGAAGTGAGGCGAGCTGAAAGGGTGAGCATTCCACCCAGCCGCCACTCCTCTTCTGCCTGTGTTGCACACGCAGACCTAGCAGTCTGGCGTTTGACGGTTCCACTCCGGACGTGTGGATACCTCGGAGGTGCTGCATCTGTAGCACTTGGACGAGCACGCAAAGGGGAGCTGCTCGTGGGACGAGGACGAGGAGGAGACGTAGAACATCTACACTGCCGCAACGTGCTTCATCGAGTTCCGCACCTGCGCGTCTATCGGTAATCCCGTGATCTATGACAATAGTATTCCTGGTTGACGCGGTAGAAATTTTTGATTTTACGCTAGTGTAGCCTACCGTTTCCCTT